>JBBMJY010000005.1:16585485-16618077 GCA_037833715.1 Toxotes lorentzi
CACACACACACACACACACACACACACACACACACACACACACACACACACACACACACACACACACACAGTCAGGGTTGATCTATCCCACATTGCACTGCAGCATCTCGTACGTCTTCCATGGCAACCATTTCAAAAGTAAGATTCATCCACTTTATATAGCTGGCCTAGTTTGTCTACTCCAGCCCCCGCTGAGCACTGCCATCCATGATGACGACTGGGCCCTATGCAGACTACACAACACGGGAGAGTGGGGACAAAATCCCAAAGCAAACACCAACATTTAGTCTTGAAAGTTTAGTGTTCTACTTAATAAAACCTCAAGAAGACCTAAATAAAAGAGAGAGAGAAGATTATTTTATTATGAAAGTGCATTTGAGTCCCGAAGTAGTTACAGACAAGATGGCACACGGAGAAGTGAAGTGCTGAGTGAATGAAGACATGCAACACTGACAAAGTGAACAATACAACAATACAATTCACAGAATTGAATATAGATTGCTATGATTTTTATTTGATGAAAAGTCCTAAATAAAGCACCAGTGACTGACAGTGGACGGGAGCCAATGGTTTCGCTAATCCAATCGATAAGCAACATTATAAAATTATTTTTAAAGGGTTATCAAGCTTACAAAGATTTTTGGGGGATTATTTTCAGGTGCAGATTAATACACATTTGCTTTGCTAGTATTTTCAGCAGAAGGACAGTATTTGTGGGATTGACTCAGTGAAAACTACAGTGCCAAACCATGTTAATGAAGGAACGTGTCGCCCAGTGCAATAGTGTGGTTCATTGTGGCTCAATGTTAACATATAATAAAATCATTTCATTGTTGGTTGGGGTCTTTTTACTTTTTATTTGCTAAAAAATAAGAAAATATTGAATATCACAAGCCTGAACGGGTTAATGAACTCTCAAAACACTTCAGCCCGGTGATTTCCATTTTGCACCCCTAAAGCCCATCTTATAATCTTTTTTATAGCTGTGCTGTGTGAACGTAAGAGTGCACAGACTGCTTATTATAGTAACCATCCCTATACCATCCCTTGCAATTCCCCTGTGAGATCAAGGACACTCAGGGGTCAGCTCACCCCACTTCAAGCACCACAAGTCACCTAGATGATTGCCTCTCCTGATGAAACAGCAGCTGATGTGTATCTGGGGGAGGCTGATTGTCACTGTCTTCACAGGCATCAGCATGCGATGTTTCTCTCATGGTGTGAATCTGTCAGGACCAGAAGATGCAATCCAGCTGTCCACCATATCTGCCCACAGTATCTCCACCCCTAACACACACTCGCAGCATTTTAACACATCCACCTCCACACTCTGGAACCCCCCCCCCCCCCCCCCCAGCCTCAAAAACGCAAGATAGCCTGGCCTCCTGTCTCTCACCGTATACCATCCATTCTCCCACGTAGCGTTATGTGAACGCACCATGCCAGTTGACTACATGGAGGTGGGTAGAAACAGCAGACTGTGTTGCAGGGAGCTACAGCCAAGAGGAAACATCACAGATGACTGATACACAGCTCGCTCATATTCAAGTCTGCTTTTATTGATCATTGCACTGTAACATTTACTTTCTTTTCCACCCTTACGCTCTTGACAGTTCATCGATTCAAACAAAGGAGACAGATTCCACACCATCACTTATCTTTCATTAGATTATAGGAGACACAGAAATCATTATTTTAGACATAATAGCACATAAAGGCTGAAAAATTATCTGTTTTGGATATGGCCCATTGACATTTCATCTCAAATGATGGTTTCTATCCTAATATCTAATGTTCTATCCTCTAAGCTGCTAGCCTTTTCAATAAGCTAAATGGAGCCTCTGACTTGGCTAATGCTGCCTCTGACCAGTGGATCGGGACAGAGAAATTTGTTTTTAATACAGGAAAGTACAGTTTTGACCTCTAAATGTAACTCAGCACCACAGGCAGCTGTAATATCATCAGTGATAATGGCAGAAAATGGCATAGAGGGGAATCAAATCAACAGAGGCATGATGGATAGACGGGTAGATGGAGGGAAGTTAGTAATGTCTGTCTTCACCCTCTGTCCCTTTCTCACATGCAGCTCTCCCCACGGCTCCATCTTGCTGAATTATCATACTTGGATGCTGAACCACTGAGAACAGGCCAGCGTCGGTTATGAAAGTGTTGCACATTTGCGAGGAGGGTACATGCGAGTACATGCAAATAGGCCGCTGCATTAGCATTTGATATCCTCAGGGCTACACAGGCCGCGCAATGCCAAGATGTGGCGACGTGTGTGTGTGTGTGTGTGTGTGTGTGTGTGTGTGTGTGTGAGCGAGCTCGCAGTGAACTCGACCGCAGCGAGATACTGATCCGCACTCTCTGTGCATCTTTAACTCTCAAGCACTGGGTCTAATTTCACACGGCAATAAGGCACGGATGCTAAACAGCACGCTGCCAGAATGCCCAGAATGTTAAAAAAAAAAAATAAACCACTTGAAATGCAGATGTCACACGATTCTCCTTGAATACAGCTTGCCTTGCAAAAAGTAAAAGAGTTCTGTTCACATCTAATTCAGGGGTTAATAGAAATTAAATACAATTTCACAGCTTACTATAACAGGAGTGTTCATTTTATGGTAAATTAGGCTGTAACAATTACATTTGTTGGAAGAGGGGGTGGTCCGTGGAAACTGTACAGCAGCAGCATGCGATCAGCAAAGGCTTCAAGTGGGTGTATTCAATGTTCGAAAATAATTACACAAGGATAATGCACAGTAATTCAATATTGACACAAAATGTTGAAACAGTAGAAAACAGTCCACATAAAAACGAGAGCTGTTTGTCAGTCTCTGGTTACTCTGGGTTTCCACTGAGCTGAGTGTCTTCGCTGACCAGCTGCAGCCTTAGTCCTGCTCAGTGGGAGTCTGGGCCAGCTCCTCTCCCTCCGCGCTAAATCAGCTGGCTCCTGTGGGTCACTTGGCAGTCAGCCACCTCAACTGTCCCCCCCACCAACTCCTTGCCAGGGACAGAACTGGGCTTTGGGCCACTCCTTTCAATGGGGCGCCCCGAGAGCTTCGTCTGACCACCTCCTTCATGCTGAGCTGCTCCCCGTGCACGGCTTCACTGCAGAGGACACAAAAAGCACAGGGTTTAACGCATAACACCGGCCCTTCAAGCCACTAAATCCTCCTCTGCTTTACAGTGATTTAATGACAGATAAGAGGTAGTGCTTAGCAAAAACAAAGAGCCCACTTTTTTTAATTTAATTTTTAAGCAGTGGCTGCAATAATTAAAGGTCATTTTTCTGCCAAGCAGCGCAGCTCTTCAACAGTAGCTAAGCAACATTTTACTGAGTGAGACATAATTACTGGCGAGACTGGTGATTGTGGGTTAGTGCGTTCATATTTCAATCAACAACTAATGTGGGCACAGGTCTCCGGTTTTTGAGCATTTTCCAGCAGCTTTGAACAGAAGAGCAAATCAAAACAAAGGCACAGACATCATCTCATTTATCACTCGAGATCTGTTTGTCCATGGCTGGACGTGAAGTTTGTGGTGTCTAAAAACTGATGGTTGTCATGTTGAACACAGTCCTCGAACAAGGGAGTGACCTTTCTGTCAGACCACATCTCAAAGAATGCCCTCCGTTTGGTTTTGTTATCCAACGTCCCTCAACCAAAATGTCAACGGCAGTTACGTTTCTCAAACTCTGACCACCGAGCATTACTTTCCGAGCCTTCATTTAACTTTTCGCTGCCTTCGAGGCGCGGACAGGACATCATGAGAAATCCCTCTGACACCTCTCTCCTCCTGCTTGTTCCATTTCAGGAATCGCCAGAGTCCTCTCGCTGCTGTTTTCCTTCTGTCAGAGAGCCTTGAGCCTACGGATCCTCATTAGTCACTCCCTGAGACCACACTGACACCGGCGTTGCATTCTCCCTTGCTCAGACTCGCTGAAGGCTAGTACGGCCACACACCAATTCACAGACACTGTCAAAAGCAAGGCGACATAACAGGAGCTGGGCAATCATCAGAATCAACCAACCTTTGAAATGCTGTGAATATCATGAACGTGCTGCTGCTGCATAATGTTACATGGGCTGAAAGGCCCACAGGCATCTGAAGCAAAGTTTCTGGCACAATAGTCTTAGGGAAAAATGGGAAAAGTTAAAAGGACCATACCAGTGGTTTTGAATGTTTTAGACCATTACCTACAAATTGTGCATAATTTACACAGTTAGAAAAGGCTAATCCATCACGGGGGGGGGGGGGGTTTGTCAGCTTTTTTTTTAAGTTAGTCTTGCAACCAGGGACTAAAAACTCTCCGTGGTAATTTCAGCTGCAAGAACAATCATATCAATGAGGTATTATTAAAACAACAAAAAAAACAAAACAAGACAGCTATAAATTAGATTTTTGCACTAAATTAATAGTTCAACATTTTGGCAAATACACCCGTGTGCTTTCTTGCTGAGTGAGATGAGGAGACTGACTGATTGTCATGTCTGTGCAGTAAATATGAAGCTTCATCCAGCAGGCAGTAGCTCAGAATAGAGACTGGAGAAGACACAGTTCACCTGGCTCTGTCGGCCTACTAGCACATTAATGATCATATTTCATCATTTGTTGAATTTATACAAAAAGCACGGATTCCTTTAAACTAACAGATTTTGTTACCTTTGACAAAACCATGCATCCTCTCCATGTCCAGTCTTTATGCTAAACTACGCTAAGCTAAGCCGTAGCATCATATTCACCTTAAAGGATTCAAAAATGTTGTACTATTCCTTTAAAAAGGCTACTGTCTGGAACCAGACATTAAAATTAAAACATAAAAATCCCTGGTGTCTGAGCATCTATGGATGCATCAACAGTGAAAGGTTTCCAAAAAACAAGGCTCTGGTTGCAACAAAAGCAGTGAAGCCTTGACAAAAACTATAAAGATGCTGAATTGGTTCTCTGTGATGGATTACACATTTCATGCAAGCTTCAAGTCCATGCAAGTTGATTTTCTTATTGTGCAAACATGAATGGATACAAATGGCTGCCAGGAAGGTAGGAAATACCAATCTAAAAGACTAAAAGCTTTATAGATAGTGGTAGTAAAGACAAATGGAGAATGTCCTTTATGGTCTAAAGCATGCAAAAAAAAAAGAAAAGACAAAAAGACAGCGGTATGGTCCTTTAAAATGAAAAAGGTGCGGCGATGGACCAACCTGAGGTTTGTATGGTCTCACTTCAGCAGACTGTCAGTCTCCGGGCACTCAGTGACCGATAGCTGTGCCTGAAGGAAGGACAAACCCCAAATCAATACCTTGTCTCAAAACACTGGGAGAAACTTGAGACAGAGATCATGCAACGGCTACAGGAGAAGATATGCTCATGCAACTCAAGCTTTCTTTTTTGGATAACTTTGTACAGGCAGAACCTTTTAAATATTACAGTAAGCATCCTTTACACAGCAAATAAAAAAAGTAACAGCAGCTCAACTGTACAGAAGATATTGACATAGATTTGGCTTTGTCCATTTTAGCAAGAGTTGCATTAACACTATTCTAATATATTTTGTTAGTACACAGAACAGTTATTTTGGTACATAAAATCCACTACTGTATGATATTGGAAGTTAAGTTTTTCTTACTTTTGAGTCGATTCTTTTTTGTTGCCATGACTGTAATAATATTTTAAGAAACTGTACGCATTTACCAGCAAGTTTATGTCAATGGATAAACACACTACGAAATTAAACATTTAGGGTTAGGTTACCTTTACAGTGGAGTTCTCTAGGTTATAACCATCCTCTCCATTGCACTGCCATTACTCTGTACTAAAGTAGCCATCGCGCCAGCGTCATTCATGACAATGAAGGCCTAGACCTGAATGGTGGTTTGAATTCAGTTAATTTTCAGATGCTATGAAAGCAATTCTCATTAACGATTACGACCACAGGTAAGAGGATTGAAAAAGTCTTATACATACCCAGGCATTCAATGCTTTAGAACTCTATACACATTAGGAAGCTATCCAGGTTATTTTAGAGGTCTTACCTCTGGGTCCTTTTTAAAAAGTATAGAAAGAGAGAGAAAGAATAAGTTGTGCTCTTTTGATAATCAATCAAGACATCATTTAGTAGGGTTAAAGTCTTCAGACGTCAATACATTCATTTAGATTTAAAATGCGGTTTTGAATGAGAAACAAAGGAAAACACCTACATCTGACTGCTGAAGGTTGTTTAAAAAAGGCCATTTCAGAATTTTACTAGGACAGGAAACAAATAAAGCAAGTTAAGTTTCATAAAAAACAAACTAAGCTTTATTGACAAACTGCTGCAAAACATCTTTTGGACAGATTTAGTAACCTATTTAGGCAAGCTTACACATGTAGCATAATGCATTTTATGGAGAGGGTACAGATACTAGTGGCAGAATAAGTACAGTTAGGATGTTTTAAAATATGTACAATAGTTCGGATTGAGCTGCAGGATCCCTTCTCTATAGAAAGAGAAGACCCATGTGGAGATTTTTGTCCCAATCCTTCTTTGAGTACTTTGTGCATGCAGTTTATAGAGAATCAGATCACAAAATGAAGACCTGAACTGTTTTTTTTTTTTTAGCATAACAGGAGGCCATCTCTTGGCCGTGTTCTCATTAAACAAACATTTTGTCTTCAGAGTCTTAAAATTAATTTTTAACATGTAAAACAAATGGAGGATATGAGGACAGTCCATCTCAACAGTGTCTATTAGGGCTATATTTCAAAACTCTAAGTACAATGACAAATATTGCTGCCTAAGTCTAAATGGACAACGTTTTAGAACTATTTAAAAACAAACCATCATCAAGAATGAATTGTACTGATTCCATTAACATTGATTCTTTAACCTTCACTTAATTTAAGATTGTTTTTTTGTTGTCTATATTACATAATTGAGAGTTTTAAAGGTCTTTTTATTTGGCTATATTAACAGAATTTTGAAATGTAGCCTAAATGGGAATCTGCAACTGACCCTCAACAGATTCTTTGTATTTAAAAACAATTAAAATGGATTCCTTGAACAAGTGGGTGATGAGCCACTAATTCCACTAGAAATGATTACTCCCAAACAGTTAAAAAATTAATGATCAACAATGCAAAAAAAGCCAGAAGGGGGTAAAAAGGGGTCAGGAAGAAAAATACAGCAACATAAACAAAAATTCAAATGAAAAAGAACAAAAAAGGACGCCAACTTCTCCTCTCTAACCCATCTAAAAGCCGCTTTGGTTGGTTGGATGGATGGGTGGGGTTGGTTGGTTAGGTGGTTGGTTGGTGTGACAAAGTAGGAGTGTGGGGGAGGGGAGTTCGCGGTCAAATCTCAAAAACCAGTTCCGATTTTCAGTTCCCAATTTGTTCTCTCGTATAAAGTCCGGTGTAGGAAAAGACCAAACCAAAGACAAAACGGACAATTACTTTTGTCGGGCTGCTTAAAGCAAGAGCTGCCATGGTAGACAGGTGGTAGTCAGGGCGACACTTTAAGGGTGGAGAGTCCGCTTCAGTACTGTCTGTATGGGTGGTCCCGGTAACCCGCCTTGGCACCTCTGGAGGGGGGTGGGGCCTTCCCTGGACCTAACTGCTGGGTCCCGTTCCAGTCGTCCTGGCCTGGAGAGGACACAGAAAAAAAATAAGCACACATATGAATCGATGTGGATCCAAACCGCCTCAATATTTAGTGCAGAAATAAAACTAACTGGCTAGCAAACTTGCTAATCTAACCTGTAGAGTTCTTTTTTTGTAAACAAACTCACATTTACATTCGGTGTTTCCCACAAAAACAAAACATTCCTCACAAACATTGTGCAAAAGCATAAAACAGTTGAGGCCAAAACACATCACCACTGAATGGCAGCTCCTTTATACTTTCTACATACATTCACACTGCAGCCCCGAAAACACAACTCTTGCCAGAGAAAGGACTGTTTTGCACTTCCTGGTTCCCGTAGCCGCTCTGTTCACCTTATGCTATCTCTGTTGCTGTCTATGTGTCCCAGTGTACAATGGAGGAGAAGAGACTCCTTGTTGAGGTCAAGGAATAGAAAGAGCTACATGATCCACAAATCACATTACTAACAAAGACAATGGCACAAAGATGAGAAGCCCAGTGAGTCATAGCTCTGGAGACTGACTCTTCAGGGTGAGATCAAGTTTAAGCAGTGGGTGTCCACACATGATTTTAATTAATGGCTGCATCTTGCTGAAAACATTTTTTGGTAGGCATTTTATTATCGGTGATCTATGATGCCGCTCTGTGTGTGGTCCTGGTCCTGTTGGCTCGCTGCAGTAAAATGCTTCCTATTGGTGCAGGACTTGATGTGCGTCATGTGACACACTACAGCGCTAGTGTTTTCAGCTTTAGCAGAACTTTGCTTTGCACAGGGACTGACTTGTAAAAACATTACTAGAGGTCAAACACTCCACAGGGTACGTTTAGAGATAATACTAAAATCTGGTAGCCCTTCTGGCAGGTGACCCAAAAAGTTAACTTTAAGTCACGCTCCAACAGAAAGTCGCATATTATGGTCTACCAATATATTTACACTCAAGTTTTATTGGACAGTTTTAGGTTAGTGAATAAATCATTCAACCAATCAGTGAATGTAAACTCACTCACAACACCACATACGTTTTTGGTCATATTTGCATGCACACTTTTTGTATTCAGCATCTTCTTGACAGCATACATTGGGTCATCTGTGTGGACAGTGAGTAAAGTTTTTCCTTACCATATGAGTCGTATGAGTCTGTGGTCTCTCCGTGTCCATAGTCATAGTATTCTGGCTCTCTGATGGTCAAAGACAAGGGAAGAAGATGAAAAATCACTTTTAATCTTTGAAAAACGTAGCTGCTGACTGTAAGGCTTCCTCAAATAAGATCAAAGCTTGGCTCTTTAGCATGGAACATCTGAGTCCCGGTTGGTTCTCCTAAATAACACTGCCACGAAACATGAAGTGCCATCAACGCGGTATTTGTGCAGAGTGGCTTAAAAGTATTTCTGTTGCTCTCAAATCCCATCTCGAGTGAAACTAGCAACTAGGCGATGTGTGTGCTCTTTGTGAGAAGCAGGTGAAAACCAAAGAGACGTCTGATTCACTCACGCCTGCGGCTGACTGTAATAGCTGTCGTAGGACTCGTAGGCCGTGTCTGTGTAGCTCTCATCGTAGCCCTGAAGAGGGAAGGAAACAGAGAAACAGAGTGAAATTTAAGGACAGGCTTGTTCATGAATCATGAATGTCAAGATGTCCCCAAAGTACTACACTTGTACTAAAGCAGACACGCTCCCCTTATGTTTCGAGCATCTGAAATCACTTATTCTTGTGATGATGGACAAGCAGCTAACAGGGCGCCCAAAACAATCTCATTCAGAGGAGACGTGTGATGGGAAGGTCTGAATAAGCTACGTCAAACCTCAGATCATCACATACTGACAGGAAACCCTGTCTGTTGGATGTTCCAGTACATATTCCCTATCGATCCAATCACTTCTGTTGTCTGCCTTTTCAAAATTAAAGCAGAAAAAGCTCTTTTACTTGTTTGTATTGTAATAATAATGACAACAACCTATAATATAATTGTGCTGCAGACATCCACACACAAACTAAATGGATAAATGAAACCTTCCCTCCACCGGCAGCTGTACTTACATATTCGTCGTAGCTCTCAGGGGCTGCAGCAGGGGTGTGCTGGTGGGGGGGTGGAGGCGCCATCCTCTGGGGTGGTCCGGCAGCTGGAGGCCTGGCGCGGGGTGCCGCAGCTCCCCTGGTGGGTGCTGCAGGGGGCCCCCCTCGCCCTCCCGGGCCACCCCTCACGCCACCACCTCTGGCTGGGCCGCCTCGAGTCACACCTCCTCTGGCAGCAGCACCGCGAGGAGGCATTCCCCTACCCCTGGAGGAAAAAACACCAAGCTATTATTGTACTCTTCTACCTAAAGGACATTCTGCGAAAAAATAATATATACGTGTGTGTGTGTGTGTGTTGTGTGTCTGTTGAGAAGATGGACACCACTCATATCTGTATGAAGCGACAGCCAGCAGCCACTTGGCTTAGCATAAAGGTGAAACAGACTACAGCAGTCAGTTAGCATAGCTCAGCATAAACACTGGAAACAGCTAGCCTGGCACCTTTAAAGATCACTAATTAACATGTTATATATCTTGTTTGTTTAAATAATGTGTTCATTTGTGAGCTTTAAAGGTGCTGGTAGAGACATGCTAACTGTTTCCCCTTGTTTCCAGTCTCTATGCTAAGCTATGCAAACTAGCATCTAGCTCCAGTGACATATGTACCGTGTAGACATGACAGTGGGGAAAAAATAAACTTAAAATACTATATTCCTTTTCACATTTTCAACAAGAATAAGCATGAACCGACAATTTGAGGTTTGTTTTTGCGCTACTGGTTTAGATCCCTTTATATTCCTTTGTCCCTACACACGAATACACAAAAGCTACACAGTTAAAGAAAAAGGAGTAAATATGATGCTATGTCCAGCCTTGCTCAGCATTTTCACTGATACATAGATTTAACAGTAAATGAACAGAAGTGTATTTGTATTACCTCAGTGACCCAGCAGCTGTTATATGAGAAATCCTGTGTACATATGCGCATGCATCTCCTCACCTGTGTGCCCCAGTAGGGGGGACTCCGCGGCCCCTGACCGGCATGCCCCCTCGGCCCCGGGCTCCGTGCTCCTGGCCTCCATTCAGGTAGCCCATCTCCATGAACTGCTCTTGGCAGATATCATCCATCATATCCTATACACACACACACACACAGAGAAAAAGAAAATACAAAGTGGAGAGAGATGAAACAGAGAAACAGAGGCAGTGTGGAAGAAGAAGTGATGAATAAAAGAGTGAAACACAATTACAGAGCTGCACAAAACACGGCATCCCCTAATGGCTAACAGAATGAGCGGAAGAAAAAGTCTCAGTGCCAGTGACTCAGAGTGTGAGGAGAGAGGGGGGTCGTGGATGTGGGAGGTTGGAAACCATCCATCCACACTCCGTGCCTTCCTGTGCCTCTCCATCATGCATAAAATGTAAATCACTTCTCCCTGCACTTCTTGACTAGTCTGCTACGACTGCATCATCAGGTTACCTTATTCTGTCCGCAAAAACAATAAGTTGGGCTGGATTAGTGTGGCTGCCTGTCTGAGCAGCACAAATCCCGCAACACAATCCGCCGCCTTTCTTCAGGGAGCAATCACAAGAGCTGCACTGTGACCCAATCAATTCTTTTTCATAAATCAGCCCCTGGACTGGAATAGTGACAGAGCTCTAATGGTGGTGAAAAAAGAAGGAATAAAAAGGCAGATACTAGAATATGCGCTGCATGCTGCAGCTTTCAATTTATCTGCAGCAAAAGCAGGAAAACACAAGCCATTTGACTGATTACAAATTCATCTCAGGCCAGGAGCAGTGGGACTGCTGCTGCATTTAACAAGGCAGCGAGGTGACAGGTCTTTAACCATCAAGGTATTTCGATTAATGAGGTTTTTTTAGACATTACATTCTATGGTTAATATTTTTTAGAAGTGTCAGCGCTGAGAAATAACAAGCCATGCAAATCAGTCAAACAGGAGAAAGGCACCGCTCTACCCTTTACATTAAGAGACTTACAGGTACACAGATATGTCGACGAGATGACGCTGAAGCAATCGATTATGTCGATTGTGTAAGTATGTCGATTTGCATGGAATGTGTCACACGTAGAAATTGAGGATACAGAAAATAACCTGGGCTACTCTCTCCCCCTCTAAAGTGCATGAGTCTCTGTACGCGCAGTAAATGCTCCTCCTGTGGGAAATGCTGTACTGTGAGTGTTGTCCTGATTGTTGGTTGGCAGCCAGCACCTCAGGGTTATTTTGTCCTTATCTGTTGTGTTACCCTAAAGTCTTGTTTGGACTTTTAATGTTGGGCTGAACTTAAATTGGATTCATGGACATTTGTATTACTGATAGAAGCCTTTAATTCTTGGCATTTTGGTTTGTTTTTTTTTGTTTTTTTTGAGGTATTTTTATTAGAAAATGCTTCAATAAAAAGGTTGCAAGATTAATGGTAGACAATAGGGTTATTATTCATTGGTAAAGGATTAATGGACCAACCAGAAAATACAGATAAATCTAAAAGAATTAATTAATGGATAAAAAACAGTTTGTCACAGAGAAGTACAGGAAATACAGTTTAACATGAGTCATTTATTAAAATCCAAATGAAGTCATGTTCGACAATCTATAGCCTTTACTTGTAGCGACAGGTGTTATTTGCTTTCTACATCACATGGCAAAACCAGCACCGCAACTGGTTCATCAGCCAATTCATCAATCCTCTGATCCAAATTATTCCTTCGTCTGAAGAACCCTCCACACTAATTTAAAAAACGTTAGGCTTCTCACAAACTCCTGGGCCTATTGGCCTGCTTTGGCAAGAGCCATTGTTAGAGAACTATGGGCTTCAGCTGAGCTTGACAGCAGATCGGGTTGGCCCACGCTCAAGAATCTCTCAGCATAAAACCAATAAAGCGAGCGCAGGTCGCGCAGGGTGAATCTGCCCACATATCTGTCTAGGAGCTATACATTTCCGGGTTGACTCTCCTCACTACCTGAAGAATGAGACAGCGGTAAAGACACAGTGATGGACAGACGTGCAGGCGAGCCACACGGAGGGGTAACTCTGCTGACACAGTGAAAGTGACTGAATTCCTCTCCTTAAGATCACTGCTTTACGAGCCTGAACTGTGCCATTGGGCCTTCTAAAAGGCACGCCCTCAGTCCGATACCCAAGAACACTTTCAGCTGGGTCCCTCCCACTTTTTCTGGCTGGGTTCTCTATCTGAGATCCCCTGTGTTCTCATAATATCAGCAATTAGACTTGTTGATGTCGTGTGACTGAGTATGACATGGTGTTATGTTCTGTTGGTAAACTAAAACTGTGACAAGAGAACTGTGTTATTTGACACTTTGACATCCCTGGAAAAACTGTGACTTTACAGACTAAACAGATGTATGACTTTTGTTTTAGGGCTAAATTTAGTGCTGAAACTCATTAGCTGCATTTTCAAACCAGCAGAAAAGTGGCAAAGACTTTCATATTCATCTAATCTTTTAAGTCATTTTCAAGCAAAGATATCAAACATTCCCCAATTTTAAGTTTTCTTTAAGGTTTTAGGCTGCTGATTCAACAAATCAAGATATTTGAGAATAAACATTTGCTTTAGTTAACTGTAACATTATAGCATTTTTCACAATTCTGACTTGACATTTTATAAAGCTGAATAAATCTAGATAAATCTAATGCCGTTTTAACCATTTGTGTCAGGTTTCATTAACAAATTTAGCTGTTACACTTTAATAAGCTGCTCGCTTTTCACTAAGTCATATCTTTAGAATAGAAAAAAACGTTGCTTTTTTTGGTTGTGAAATCTAAAGGCATCACTTTAGCCTCTTGTCTTGAATTTGGTCAATACTGTTGACATGTTACCAGCTAAATTATAAATTAAATCAATAATGAAACATTAACTGACAGCAAGAAAAGATAATCGCTGCTCTAGCACAGTGCATGAAGACCAGCAAATAATTTTTGTAATGGACGAAAAAAAGACACAAACAAGCCCACAGCAAAGTCATACTCACAGGAAACAGGAACTTCTTAACCTCCTCCATTGCATGTGCCATGCGCAGGTAGGCCTCGGGCACGGGGGCAAACACCTCGATGAATACATGAAGCTCCATGGACAAGTGTGCGTACTTGGGCTCGCCGCCTTTCCTCAGCCCCTCCTCCTGAAACAAGGGCACAGGAGTACCGGTGAGTCAAAGAAGAGCACACGGCTAACTCTGAAATTAAACGAGTTATGCAAGAAGTAATTGTGTTTTATCCACCCAGAGGGCACTGGGTATATGCGTGGTATTCCCTTTCTTTATGTAACTTAATAATCACATCAGACTGGTAGATAACAGGTTTAGTGGGTTATCTTGAAGATTTCTGGAACAGATGTGTGGTGCATGGATGCCCTTGGCTTCACATTTAAGTTCAACCGAGCTGTCCTGCGAGTTGACACCATCTGGGCTCACTGCCTGCCATTCCTCTCTAGTGCAGGCCAGATGTGTTATGACTTTAAGTGCCCTTCTCACAGGTGTGTAACAGCAGATGTGTGTGTGTGTGTGTGTGTGTGTGTGTGTAGTACCTTGGATTTGTCTCTCATGGATCCTTTGCCCAGCACAGAGATCTTGGCTCCAGTCTCTTCCTGAAGACGTTTGATTGTATTGCCCTGAGGTCCCAAAATCTTCCCCACAAAATTGAACTAATAACAAAACAAAGCAGAGCAAAATTACCGTGACAATCAAAGCAGAGGCGAGTTTAATGCCAAGAGAGTGAAGGAGCAATCACTGGCAGGGGTCCTGTTGTGCATACTGCAGCCTTAAGTAGTAGATTTACCAGAGAGGGTCGATAGGAACCCTTGAGGGCTGTAATACCGGCAGTCACTATTTACTACAATCATCTGAGCACTGAGCCAGAACCAACTTGTGATCAAAAGCTGCAATCCTTACCGCCTCGATCTCTGAACAGCACATTTACTGATGTGTTTTACAATTAGCTGTCACTGCCAAACACATTGGGCAAAAACTTGCCCCCGAGGACGCAATTCCTCCTGGAATTGTACAAGCAGCTTTTCTAATCTGAATACGCTCATTAGCTCTGTCATTCCTGACACAGCGGCCTGATGTACAAATTAAAACTAAGTCTGGGAGATCAGAAGGCTGTCTTACCCCCACAGACCAGACTCCTACATCATATTGATCTGATGCTCGGGAGGGGGCAACATCTATAGATCTTATTCTTGTTAGAACTGCTTGGGAAAAAAAATAATAAAGGGGGTATCAAGTTTTGTTAACGTCAAAACGTTAACAAAAGTAAATACTAAAAGTTACACAGCATGGTTCAGAGAGCCGCAATAATGTCCATGGATGACTCAAGCTGATGCAAATCGCGTAACAACGTGTATATTGTGTGTTACCTAGCGAAGAGTGTGTTGCGTTTTACAGATTATACCCTCACACACTTACAGACTGAATTGATTTGGATGAATAAATCCGACCTCGAATTATAGAGAACAGAACAGAAATATTTGTTGAACACAAACAGAAGAGGCAATCCAATCTACTTAACAGTATGAGTACCACTGAAGTATAGAGCCATCACAACCATAGTTATATTAACATTTTGATCCTTTCAGTGATGTTTTAAAACAAGCCAGTATCAGCTGTAATTATACTCTGGAGCTTAAAGATCAAGGTTGAGGAGTAATTTCAGACTCCCAAGTAACCCCATGGCTTTGTATAATTGAAACCTGGCTGCAGGGTACATTAAATCAAGAGGGGTTCACACTGAAAAAGAGGACAGAAGAATAAAAAAAGAAGAAGAAGAAGTAGAAGAACAAAAAAAAAACCAGGGGCAAAGAAAGCTCACCTTCGGGTACTGTTTGACAGGTATGAGCACTCGTTCCTTAAGTTTGATGTTCTTTGTTGTGAAAAGGTCCAGGTATGTTTCTGCCTCCTTTTTAGTGTCGCCTTTCTGGATTCTATCAATTTCTAGAAGGGGAGAGGTACTGTTTCAGGCAACATGATCAAGCAATCAAACAGGATTCAAAGTGACAAAGTACATCATAATCATGAGGGGGGATTTAAGTGCACTTACATTACAAAGTAATGTAGCAGTGATTTTGGTGATTTGCAGTTAAAACTGATGAGATGTCCATGTTAAAAAGGGGCTATATCGGTCGAAAAGTTAACACACCTAGGTTATACTTAAGAGTTACAGTTCTATGTATCTCAAAGGAACGCTCACTTTTCGGGCTTATTTTTGTCTACTTCTATTTTAACACAGACAACTTGAATTCTCTTGACTCGCTAATCACCAAATCAATATCAATGGAATGCCAAACAGGAGTGTCTACAGATGAGTAAAAGATGATTACACAATGTGTTTCATTTAGCACTTTTTAGTGATATCGGTAATGTACTGATTAGAGCAAGAGTTAGTCAGCCATTAAATTGCGAGCAAAAAACTACAAACACTGTCTGGCTGCAGCTTCTTCAGTGTGAGGATTTGTTGCTCATCTCTGCTTCATCACTGTAAACTGAACATCTTTAAACATTTTTCACTATTCATAGAATAAAAATTGTATTCAATAACTGAGGAAATAATTGTCAGGCTAATCAATAATCAAAATAATCTTTAGCCGTAGCCCTAATCCTTAACCTTTCAAACTATGATCTGAGAAACTACAGCACGCTGAGCCACATTTTGAGAAGTAGAAACCCGCTCTTCCCTACACCTTCTGTCAGCTCTTCCTTGTGGCACAGCACCAGTAGCACCCAGCAGCACCCTCTCAAACCACCTCCTCTCTACTGGCCGTGACAACCCCTGAGCCTGCTGTGTGCAAACATGTCAGCCGCACCACAGTCTACCAGCGGCTGATCGGTGGGGGGGGGGCTCAGTAGATGTTTTACTGAGGGAACCCACTACAAACACTGACACACTTTGTCTTTCTGCATCATTCTCACTTTCTTTTTCAGGAATGCAGCCTGGACACTGCACATCCTGTTAGACAGAGAGAGCAACTTAATCATTAGCAGAGGAACCTGAGATACTTGAGCAGAGCAGCAAATAAGAACTAGCTTGAAAATGACTCTCCACTGGGGCACCACATGGCCAGCAACACAGACAAAACTAAGAGGCTGCACTCCTGTCTGTAGCCTGTTTGTAATGCTGTGATGTGAATGTAATGGCCTTGTAAAGACCTGTGGTCCTCAGCAGTGAGTTTGTGGCTGTCATGTTAAGACAGCAACCCACAGTATCACTATTACATTTAAAAACATTATATTCTGTGACTTTAATACAGCTTCCTCTACGAATTAACACAGATGTATCAATAACAGGATGAAGCATGTTTTCAAAGCCAGCTTGACGACCACAGGGGAAAAAAACTGAATACCAGAGGCAGTCTTTTCTTTTCTTTTTCCCCCTCCCTCTCCAGCACAGCTTCAAGACAGCGGCCCCGGAGCTGCCAAGTCTGCAGTCTCTTGCTCAAGGACACTTCAGCAGCCGGCCGACACACACCGGGACAGCAAGGTCTCCGTCCTCCGCCGCCATACACACGCCGCCTCTCGGCTTCAAAGTAGCGGGTTGACCCCAGTCGCGGCTACCGGCTGCGCATTTACAAGCCGCTGCGCCACGCAGGTGCCAGACAATGAGCTCAATAGGAAACAAACGGCCGTTGACCGACAACAGCCGTAGTTTGCGAGTTCAAACTCGACACAAAGCCTCACAGGACGGAAGAAAACAGACCCGACACGTCGCAGCTGCACAAGAGGAAGCGGAAATTATTCGGAAGGATAACTCAAAGTGTGTCTCCTTCTGTGGTGTTGTGATAGCTAGAGGCTATGTGGAATTTCAGACACTAGTCATTAACTAGCATTTAATTAACTGCTACACGCACCCACATATCACACATACACACAGACACACACACCTAGTCATTACTGAGCCCTGAAAGCACCTCAGTGTTAGTGCTGCCGTTACTAGGGCAGTCCACGTCCCGTCCACACACACACGGCGCTCAAAACCGTGGAGGTGTGTGTTTAAAGGTGCGTTCACGAACCGTGTGTGGCCCCTCTCAAAACTCAAAACATACGCCGCACGGCCAGCGTGGAGATAAACACCGTGCCACACTACTTTACCTGCGTTTAAAAGTTTCATGGCGTGCGTAAACGACGAGTCCAGGCTGTCCTTCTCCGCCAGCAGCTCGGGGAGGTATTTGTCGTCGTTCTCCATTTTGAGTTAACAGGGGGAGAGTCAGTTTCGGTGCAACAAAAAAAAGCGTGAAAAACCCCAACAATAATAGAAAAAAGTAGTCCAGTTATGTAACTACGGAGCGCCGCGTATCCTCTGTGCAGACGGCGCTTAGCATGTGGCTACCGGGCGTTTCTACGAAAGACGAGTCCGCGGCTTGGCGTGTTTGTGCTTTGCCAACCGACTGGCTCCGTCTCTTCAGCTGCTCTGGCTGGATGGAAATGGGAGAACAAAAGCTGTGAGAGACTGGGAGAAACAGTGATCCGAATCAAACCGACGGAAGTGAGCTCAGAGGGACGTAGTTCTCCGGACTGACGCCGCCTACCGTGTGGATGCGCTCCGCCTCCGGTACAGATAAGACCACTGGCAGATGTACGATAGTGGTGACATGGGAACATATGGTGTATGTGGTAAAATGGTGCCACTGTATCAATATAGATTTAAGTTATTTCTTTCTTGTGATGTCTGTAGAGTTTTAAAGAATTAGAGGACTTTAGGAAATATACTAGAAGTGAAATATGTTTTTTGTGGTTAACAGCAAGGAAACCATTATTTGTC
This sequence comes from Toxotes lorentzi, assembly GCA_037833715.1. Classification (NCBI taxonomy): domain Eukaryota; kingdom Metazoa; phylum Chordata; class Actinopteri; family Toxotidae; genus Toxotes; species Toxotes lorentzi. The sequence continues at coordinate 16,603,914 of JBBMJY010000005.1, forward strand.
TTTTTAAAATGATTTCTCATGTATTGATTGTTTTTCCTAAGATAACCTAGAAACGTCTGGGGTCAGCTCTTGCAATGTAGGCAATGTCAGATTTACTGCCAATGCTAGTTGATGCAGTTGTATCAATGGCATGATCTTCATCATGCATTGGCTTTTAATTTGAAAAGTATTATTAGCAAAATATCAAAGAAGAATATATTATCAAAAATTAAGTCATTAGAATATAACTAAATTTGAGAGTGTAAACTAAAAAAAAACAACAACATACATTTCATTCCAGGCTCTCTACTGCCCCTTAGTGGCGGTGCTGATCATGACAAAGAGCGGGCTACATGCTGCTGAAACTGGGTCCATCAGAGGAAGCCGGTTCTTCGTTTAATCCCCCATTATCTTTTCCACTTCTATTGATTCAAAAATACGTACGGACGCAGTGAGGAGAGTGTGTGGAACACACTTGTCAAGGATTGATTCCTCTGATTCAGACGGTGGTAATGAACCTGTCATTCCACCGAGTGGAGCACAAGGGGTCAGAGGTTAGAGCTGGCCTAATGCATACAAAGCGAGAGCAGATCGTTCCCCGTGTAATGGTTCTTTAAGCATATACAGTATGCGTTGTCTGCAGGCAGATGCTCTTTGAACAAACAGCAGAAACTGCAGATCATTTGTCAGTCCGCCGCCAGAGTGAAAACTATTACGATCGACCGCAGGTGTACCCAGGCATGCATCTGCTCTAAACAAATGAAGGCAAAAATTGTCTGCAATAAACACTTATGGGAGGCCGAAGACCTGCTCTAACTATGAGCGTTCAGCGTGATCTATCTCTGACCATTACAGTGATATTAGTGTTGGGGGTTGCAAGGTTGTCCTGACTCCTCTTGTCACTGACAGAATGGATAGCCTGTGAGCTGAATTTCAATTGGCTCATAAAAGGAAGAGTTACTTCTCTTGGCAGGTGGAGGAGTTCCAATTCGATACCTCACGCTCTTGCCTTCTGCTTGTGTGGACGTCCCCCTGTCCCCTAACATACAGAGCCACAGTCTGGGGTAAACAGGGGCAGATGGAAGGGGGTAAACACTGGGGTTAGGCTTATACAAGCCACTGCGAATCACTGCAACCATTTTTCCATGCTCCAAAGATTCCAAAAAAAAAAAAAAAATGGCAAGGATTCGTGTTCCCCTAGAGTTTTAACCTTGTTAGGGCAGAGGAGCCTGCATCATGGGACTCTGAAACTCCTATAAAGTCAAACTAATGAAATTCTTAGCAGCTCCTTATGGCAGGTTTCACTGCAAGTTTTACACACTGCAGGATAACAAGACATAATAACGAGGAATGCTAACGTCAAAATGACAACGCTAACATGGCGCAGTAGCTTTACTTGAGTGCAAATTTTCCAGTATTCTGTCCACCCCTGCTCCCACCACACTCTGCTCAAACATCTGAGCAAACAAATATAAATAAATACATACTGCTTAATGTGATCACAGTGGAAACTATCCCATCAGAGGAGACAAAAGGCTTCTGTTTCTACAGTATATTTCTGCAATCTCATATCTTGTTTGACAATAATAAACAGAAAGTACAGATAAAATGAAAGTGGTGGAGGGACAAATAGAAGGAGAACAGGAATTTGTAAGCTTAAATCCCATAGTCTACACACTGACAGTGGAGGGTTTTCCTGTTCTTGGGCGGTTTAGGTAAGAAAGCGAGAGAGATGGCTGGGCTCAGTCTGAGGGTCACGCAGTTTAGCAAGGCCAGAGAAACCTTTTTTTCCCCATGGAAGCTTTCGGAACTGTCACACCTGCTTAGGTCTGTAACATCGCCCTACCCCCACCCCCTTCTTCCTCCATCTCCTCCTCTTCCCACACTCCAGCACTTCCCCTCCCTCCCTCCCTCATCACCCAGCCACCACAGAAAACAAGCTCTCCCTTTATCACATACCCCGGACGTTCCCTCTGTCGCTGTCATGCCCACAAGGCGATTGTTTTGTTGATGGTCAAAGATCAATGGTTTGGATTTTCATGAATGTCTATCTGGCTCTGTGTGAGCTGAAAATTAAAGACCTTCCATTGCACTAGTCTGGTTCCTCTACTTGGAGACAGGAGGTCAGAAGGAAGAGCCATTAGTGAGGGCATTTACAAATTCTGCTGGTACTGCAAAAATAAGGGGGAAACATGGCACAGACCCAGCAACAGAAAACTTAAATTTACCCTATTAACAGACCTGAAGCTAAGAAAACATGGCAGGTGGTGATCACAACATCTTTTGCTTCAATAAATAAGTAACATGACATTTCAGGTTGTGTTATTTCTGTGGAATTGGGGGAATGAGTCCAGTTTTTTCCCCCTGTTAAAAAATGTAATAGCTCATTTTACTTTAAGAAAATGGTGAGAATATTTTATGCCCTAATAACTCTGCTCCCATTATAGTCATTTTTGTTGAAATGTGGACACCATTATTACACCCTTCTGTGCACACTCTTCTGAAATCTTGAGCAAGGTATGGTGAGGCTAATATAAATATGCACTTGGAACAGACAAAATCCCTCAACCTTGTAAGTGAAAAGAACCTAGACCTTCCTCAGCAGCAATGGCTCGGGTTCATCATGGTAACACTTCGGCATACAATATAACAGAAGAGCCTTCTTTTAAGCTGAATATAGATTTCATTAATGTCTCTTTAAAATGGCATGAATCAATATTTTTATAGGCGTACAAGAATCAAGTAAGGGTCAGTGAGTGTTGAATTACGATTGTAATGGGACCTTGAGCATGACTTCAAAAGGATGATAATGTTTCTCTGTGTCTGCAGCATGTATTAATATGGCAGTTGAACGCTAACAATATTTTGTCATGCCAGTGGTATAGCTTTTACTTACCAAAGTCTTGAGAAATTTGTTTGGGGACTATTTCTTTGGTAAAAACGAGCTGTGTAGAAAAATTACTCACAGCAAGATCTTTGGATTAGGATATTGTGTGTGGAAGTGTGCATTGCTGTTAATTTTTCTAAATGCAGTGTTTCTGTGTTGTGAGCATAACAAACAAAATTCACCTCCTTTGGGATGTCGGCCGAAGCCTCGCAGATGGATGTTTCAGAATCTGGGCAAATAAAACTAAAACTATCTGCATGGCAAGGAAGGTGAGAAAAATGTTTTTGAATCAAATGAGTACTCTAAAAATGGGTCACTCGCTTTGGCAAAACCCAACTCTGCAGCTCTACTGACCCAACAGAATAACAAATATTACTATCTTCTCATTCTTGAGGATAAACCAGAACTGCTTATTAAGAAAAACAACACATATAAAAACATCATGTAACAATTTCTATCAGAAGTGCAAAAAACATTTTTCATACAATTCATCTTCACATTGGCATGTACTCAAGGTGCAAAACACATATACAGAACACAGACGCCACACACAGACGGTGAGCAGGTCCTGTATGTGTGTGATTAGGGCTGTCAGCAGCTCATCTCTAATCTCAGCCCCTCCAGCTGTAATTCTGCTTTAAACACAATCTGCTGTGTGTTGGTTTGTCTCACCTGCAGACAGCGTCCTCTGCAGTTTTAACACCTTTCAGTCAAAAATGCAAATCAAAGTGAGAGACTCTGGTGTTGCTTCATTAAAATTTACTTTGCATTAAACCTTTCCTCGTCAAAATATGAGACACTGAGCTCAAACTATCTTGTCTACAATACATGATGTGTATAAAGACAAGCAAACACACAAATCTGAATTTGATCAGTTGTTCAATGTCACAAATTCCTCCGTGACTAATGGATAAAAAACCCGGTGGCAGACGGTATAGTTGGCCTTGTACAAATACTCGCTCACACATCCAAGCCGTGGCTAATCATTTTCCCATTCCCTCTTGTATTTCAGTAATCCATTTCCTGTTTTTTTTGCTGGGTGGACGAACATTTGTAGGTTGCCATTTTTTAAATCTCCTGCCGCTGTCAGGCGTGTCGTAGCAATGCTGACAGCACTTCACAATGATCGTGAGTCACGACAAAAGCACATTCTCTCCTTCTATCTCAAACAAATCGCTCTGTCTTAATAGCTGATATTTTTTCACATTACGTTAACAAAGGTTGCCCTGTTTCTGCTGGATATGTAAATTGGCAATTGTTTGCTAGTGGCTTTTGGTGTTATTCTGCCCCCTTGTGGCCAAACATTGATTAATGTACCTTTAAGTTAAAAAAAAAAAAAAAGGTGGTTAGTGGTTTTATCATATTTTGTGTTGAATAATAAGATTTATCAGTAACGTGGTCTGGGACTACTTCGGCTCTGCATCATTTTCATCTCCTGCATGTTACATCTTGAGCTGACTACCTGGCCAGGATCCCAAACACCTGGTTTATATCCTTACAGAATGATATTGTATGATATTTATTCTGAAAGTAAGTAGGACACGTCTGAGCCCAGGGGGCAGAGGAATGGCTGAATCTGTTTACTCACACTCAAGGATTTCATTCATTATTTTCTCCGAGTGCTGTCATTGTTGTTTTTTCTTTGTGTGTGTGTGTTCAGGTGGGCACTTGTGTATGAGTGTGTGTGATTTATGTAGAACATGTTTCACACTCAGGAGCTTTCCCCCTCTCCTTCACACTTTCATCGGACCCAAATGAAAAGCCAATAAGGTCTTTATAGACACACATATATCTCCACGTAGTGCCCGTGGCTCGTTAGGTTTTTATATCCAGTGTTGCCTCTGGGAGATCAGTCAGGTAACAGTTTGCATTCAGGCCTGGTTCTATGTCTTCAGGAGGCAAACAGTAAAGAGGCTGTGGGAGATATTTAGACTCTGAGGCAGGACTGTTGTGCCAAACATAGACTGGTAGAAGATTTCACTGTGTTGTAGACACATTTGGACTGGAATTTATTTCAGTTTTCTTCTATTAATAATGGAGAGTAGTGAAAGCGGCACTTGTACACAGCTCTTATGTGTTTATTTTTTAAAGTATATTATGGCACATTTCAAACTGGATTTTGAAAATTGGAAACTGTACAGGGGCTTTAACAGAAGCAAAACTGACTTTATGAATCACAGATTCAGAATTTTTAAAATGTTTTTATTGCCATTGTGTGTTGCTTCAGTACCCGGCTCCCTATTGTTTTCCTATACTGCCTGTACCAGCAAAAACATATCTGCTTACAGGTGCAGCTTATCTTAAACTACTGGGCTGTGTTGAGCTGAAAAATGATTTTAGAGATAACTCTGGGTGATGGGTTGAGCACTGAACTTTACCAGCATGAGACAATCTCCCAAAAACTTGAATTCTTTCAAATTCAAATTCATTCAAAGTCATTATCACTAAAGTATGAATCTAGAAATCCAGAATCCAGATATCATTAGAAGCTATAGTACATATATAGTACATAGTCTACTTTTTTTTCTTTCAAATATGGCATCGTCTGTATTCATTTTGTGCTGTTAATCATCTTCAAAGAGCAGACACCGTTCTCTATTCCAGTTTATGGACTCATCATCTGGCTGTCAGTTCAGCTTCTCCTTGCTCACAACAGGTGGACTGTCACGGCCAAAACTCAGACCCTGCGCTGCTGGCTCAGTGACACAGAAACATCAAACAGGGCTCACAGCCCATTTGATATGTCAGACCGTGGTCTCTTCTGCCTCTCTCTGCTGAATAGTGTCTAGAAAGCACAAATACTATAAATAATCTCTGAAACCAATAGAGGATTTAGCCCTTGGTTTTTGGCTCTAGTAATTAGAAATGCATTTAGGCCTTCAAAGGCCAACTGCAGACGCAGATCAGAGGCCTTTCTTAGCCGCTAAAGCTCTGTAAAGAAATGTCATGAGTACCGAGATCCCGGCTGCCCACTTCACCTGCTTTCTACTTTCGGGGCATTTATAAAAATACAGCCGTAACTCATCCCACATTCAGTTTTTAATGATTGTAAATGATATATCTCTCTTCACAGAGCTTCTTCAAAGCAGCCATTCTTTTAAGGTAAAATAGAGGAGAGGAGAAATCCTGCCTTTGAGCTTCTTTTCAGGGTTCCCTTTGATCCAGGTCTCTGGTGTGTGTGAGCGTGTATGTGGCTATGTGCATGCAGACCCGTAAATGTGTGCGTGGATATGTGTGCATGTCTTCATGTAAACAGTAAACAAAAACACCATTTTCCCGAGAGTCAGAGATGTGTGATCAAATACACGTGTGTACACAGTATATCTGTGTGTGTGTGTTCGTGTGAGGAAATGAGAGGGTGGGGTTCTTCCCAGCTAATGACAGGTGCCGCAACTTTGAATACAAACAAGAGAAAAGAAAAAGTGCAGCCGCCGCAGTCACCCAGCTTTCCCTGCATCATTACGCCACACTTTGAATGTTTCATGCATGTGAACACGAACGCAGGGAAATGTAATCTATCACCTCTTTGCTCCACGTATCTCTGAAAATTATTCACGTTCATTTGTAATTGCGTGGAGGAGACATTATCCTATTCATTCCCTCAGAACAATATTCACATTCTGACCCAGCTTTCTGCAGCTGTCTAAAGGGACGTTTGACTCCCTCCCTTGACATTAATGTTTTTGCATGGTCCTTGCTGCACAGCCATGTAATGTTCTCTTTATCCTCCCACTGCTGCATGGTAAGGCTAACGCTGTGTGTGTTGACTGTATGTCTAATATGTCCATGCTGTTTTGCATTCAGTCCACCGACCGACCAACCCCACAGCGGGAAATCATGTCACACCTGCTAATTTAAAACACAATGTTTTGTTTCTCACCTCGCTGCTCGGCTCACCAGGCGTGCATTAACACAATCGTATGTAATCTTTTTTTTTTTTTTGGTTGAGGCCGAGCTCACACGCACAACAAAGAGGCCATCAATCAAAGCCTCACGGGGAGTTTTTTTGTCTTTTCACATATCAGGAAACCCACCTCTTCCCTGTCGTTTTGGGTAGTCTGATTGTTTGGCAGGCTCGACCCCCTCCTCACGTCGAGGTTACGAGGTCCTTCTTGCGTGTCGAGTCAGATTTGTCTGGTTTGGCCTTTAGTAAAAACACGCACACATTGCAAACAATGCACACACATTCCCGAATAAAAATATACTCACACACATGCTGTGGGCAAAGCAGAGGGTGAGGCCTCCCGACTCAGACAACACCTGGATCCAGACAGCTGGTCTGATGAGGTCTGATGTGGCCTCAGGCATCTGAAACTCTGCATTCTCAATGGATTCAGTCAACTACCTGCAGAGCTTCCTACAGTAGAGAGGTCAGGCAGACCTTCCATCCTCAGGGGCCAAGGGCATACTTGAATTTTAAAGAAAGGGGTGTTTTTTGTGCAATGTTCTGTGGAGTTCTGTGCATTAAATCCCCTAAACTTTTCATTCACCCAGGACTGGAGGTTCAATAAAGCCTGTATTACTGGAAACGTCTGAATAATCCACCATCGAAACTATACTTTCCTCTCTTTTTGGTGACAAAGGGGAAAAATAACAGATGACTGTCAGTATAATAAATGATTAGACATAAAGTACATAATGAAACGATAAGTTCAGAGAAAATATTGGCTCCTTTAATGTGACTCAGCTGCGTACGACACCCACACACCAACTGACATTTCAAATGCTTTTCATCTCCTTAAACACTTTCAGCTACCACGGTTCCTATTCCTATAAAATTTCAACCAACTTACTTTCACACTTCAGCTGCTTACAGCTGTTACACTTCTAATGAATGATAAGCTGATCCTTAACTTATTATGGTACTTTCCCCTCAACTCACCATTCGACATCTTTCTTTGCTGATATTCATTTGGCTTTAAGAGCTTATCCTTTAAAGCTGTAATCTTTAAGATCACCATGAAATCAAATGTCACTCTTCATACTATTTATTGTCTGCTTTTTGTTTTCCCGCAGTTTTAATTGTTGACATAACAGCACACTCAGTAGAACGATTCAGTGATTCAGTCACCTCGAAACTTGAAGTGCCTTTTTTTTCCATCAGGCTCAACCCTGCAAGTTAAAGGGCGTGAATTCCACTTAATATTCCACCCCCACCACTCTCTTCTTGTGGTTTTGATTATGATATGAGCTGAGGAGTTAATAAGCGTATTAATTACCTGTGTAGGAGCTAAACCAGCTCCCAGAGTGACCCCACAAACCCCTTCCATCTCCCCCCACCTCCTCCTCCTTTCCTCCCACACACCAACCCTTGTGTTTAAATGAGCCATCATCGTCCGACTGTCTCCAAGGTCAGCCGAGGCTCTGCAGTTAGCACAGTACCTGCTACGGCAAGTCTCCAAAGTCACACAGTAATGAGAATGATTAGAATAATACAAGGTCAAGCAGGACGACAGAGGAATCGACAGAGGAACATGGAAGAGAGAGAACAGAATAAAGTGGAGAGTGAGGAAATGGTTGTAATCCTCCTGGAGACAGGATGTGATCACGGCTCGATACTCAAGTTTCTAATTATCTCTCTTTGTCAGACAGTGAGGCTTGTGTTAGGCAAACACACACGCACGCACACACACACACACACACACACACACACACAAATCAACAGACGGCACAAGCAGCATGACAAGTCTTCAACCTGTCTTGGACATCTCTGAAAAAAAAAGTGTCAAACCTCATAGATTCGCTCGATGTGACTATATGTCTGGTCTGTCACTCTCACCCACACACGCACATGCTGAGCATTAATGTGACATCGAATTTCAACATGGATGTATCCAGCGCTCTGGGCATGCCAGGGCATAAGTGCCTTCTCACAGCAAGCTCTGGTAGAGGAAGCCAAAACCACAGCGAGAAAAGAGGAGCGCCGGCTCAGTGTGTACAACGCATACAGCCAGAAGTCAGTACAGGTCAGCACACAGGAGTAGCCCACAGCCCAAATAACAAGCAGAACAAACAGCAGGATTTCATTCCTCAGCTGCAGACTTTCTCCTCTGAATGCTTATAGGAGCTGGTATACACCAGTGCTGTCATGATAGCAGACTTTTAAATTTCACAGGCTGCAGTGTCAAGTTTTTTTTTTGTTTTTTTTACTGTTTAACACTTTTTTCATGTTAGAAAGGTCATCCAATTCATACTGTGGTTCAAATTAACCCGCGACACAGAGCACATTGTTTTAAAAGGTGAAACAAGTAATCATTTAGTCAGCTGACATGAAATTAGTCAAGATTTCAATTAATTGAACATCAAGTTTGTTCAGTCAAAGAGGATGAAAACTCGGAGGCGTGGAGTTAGAAAGAAGTGAACTTACCAGAGCTGACTGTGTAAGGTCACAGTAACATCACCACAGATGCTTTGTTCTGCATTTTACACACAACACTGGTTTTACAGTTCTCTTTACGAATAAGGACTGAGTTGTCATTTGCATGTTTTGCCAGCTCATCTTCTTGTCTCGTGTCTGGATGACAAAGCACGAACTTGTTGAATGGTAGCAACTGATAAACACGTCAAGAAACCCAAGATCGTCTGAGGATCTCAGTGCCTTTTTCTTTTATACCATGGACCACAGAAAAACTCATCACCTGCATCTCTGTCTTCAAAGATTTTTTTTTTTAATCTCACCTCTGCAAACAGGTACAGACCATCCTCCCATGAGACCTGTCAGTCTTAGCCACAAACCAAATTTAATATAACTTATCTTTAATATCTTTATGCTTGGTTTATAAGCTATCACAATGAAGGATTTGATTTAAAAAATACCCATAAAATATCCATAATGTCATCTTTGTATCCAAAATCTGCACTGACATATCACATTGCATCTCTGTATCCGTATTGTATTTTTAAGTACAGGACTTCATAAAAGAAAACTCATTATATTTCATGGCGTATAGAAGAAGGGATTTTATTTCTTCTCAAAAGCTGAAATAGGTCAAAACGACCTTCAAAATAATAAATACACAATGAACTGATAGAGTTCATGCCACCTTAGAACAACTCAACATTTTGGAAACTACACTTGTTTGCTTTCTTATCAAGGGTGAGATGAGAAGATTAAAACCACTCTCAAGAGTTAGATTCTCATCTAACTCTTGGCAAGTATTTCCCCAAATGTCAGGCTATTCCTTTAAATAAATTTGTCCCACTAACCTCACCTACACAAGCTACCATGAGTCTTGTTGAGTCAATATTAGCCAAAATGAACAGTGAGAAATTGAAAGCTGCAAAGAAAAACATCAAACAATGCACAGGGGTTTTGATATCAGCTGGGTGTCTGTGTTTCTTGGCCCTGTAAGCAAAACACTTTGCCATTCCAGCCCTGGCTCCGGTTTTGTCCACCAGTTTATTGGACTGGGACTCAGCTGAGGACATGCTGGAGTGGTTGATGCTGAGGCCACGTTTCTTCGCTGCTTGACCCGGACTGCTGCAGCTGTCAACAACCAGAATGGAGCTCTGTGTCTTCCAGCCCTCTTCCTTCCTCCTTTTTCTTTTTTTCTGATCGATGCATTTAAGGCCTGTGGCGGCGATGTGGAATTTGATGCTTGCAGAAAAACATTTAGTGCAGACGTGGAGGATCTAAGAAACCAATTCAATCCCCTTACAAAGGCACAGAACTGCTGTTTTATTTCAACTTCATCAAGAAAACAACAGTGTGACTGAGGAATTAGAGGCAGGAAGACGAATCAGCTCATGTGCACTGGGTTTTGGCACCAATAGCTACAAGCTTTTATCTCCAGGTTGTTGGTTTTTGTGCGCCTGCTGTGTCTCTGGATACTCACAGTCTCATTTGCATTCATACGACAGAGCAGCGGCCATAAAACTGACATAGGCGGGAGCGTAACTTAATGGCCTTTTTTAAAGTAATAATGTACTGAGTGGGTATATTTATATGAATGTCACAACGTGTGTGATGGTAAAAGGGCAGGAGTTACAGCGTGAGTGTGCGTGTGTGTGTATGTGTGTGTGTGTGTGTGTGTGTGTGTGTGTGTGTGTGTGTGTGTGTGTGAGGGGAGGTTTACTTTCCCGCTTCATGTGGCTGCTGCACATCATCAGTGAAGTGAAAGACAGCATTCTGGCATCTTTTACACCCCAATACACGGGAGAATAAATTCTCTCACAAGACCACCCTCTCCTCCACACATACACACACACACACACGGACACACTCTCACAGCAGCATCCTCAAAAAAAGAAAGAAAAAAGAAAGAAAGAAAACCATAAACATTAGGCACAAGGAAGTTGCTGAGAAGTGAAAAGCCGTCTAAGCTGTTGATCCTGTTTGCTGCTTTGAAATTTTCCAGGAAATCTTCCTTTTCAATCTTTTTCACTGAGGGATGTGCACGTGGGGAAGGAGGCTGGTGGAGTCTTATCTATCGTGGGGCAGAGTAACACCCTGTGAAGCTCAGCACACTCAGGTGCTTCATCTCATGTGTCCTCTGCCAGTAAAGTCTAAACCCTTATGAAACAGCGGGGTGGCAGGAACAGAATGCCGTCTGGTAAGCCAGTATCTGTGGGCGACATGTAGACGTAATACAAAGTGTGTAAATGTTAGAAAGACCATGATCGTGGTAAAATGTTGACAGTTGGTAGGAGATGAGATGTGAACGGCGGAGTCATTGAACAGCCTCACAAACAAAGTACAACGGTACAAATCTTTCACTGAGGTTCAAACATTTTCAACATGTGTAGATGAGTCAATTTGTGTCTGTTCATAGACACTTGCCTTAAAGCTGCACTAATTCATTTTTTCATATTAGCCACGCATCAAATGTCCATGTGTAATCTTAAAGGTCTTGCTTGAAGTTACAAACCCACAGTGAGTTATCACCCAATCATGCAGTTCCCCTCAGATCTATCGAGCATCTTAGTGTCTCTCAGCACTTTGTTTCTGTTTACATTATTGTTTACCGTTTCACTGTTCTGTTCAGTCTAATGGCTCTCATCAGCATTGTTTCCAGACACAGCAGGCAGCTGTTTTCAATGAAGAAGACCACCTGTAGGGCACCAAAGAAAGAAAAGCCTAATATTGCTGCATCCTTTTGATGTGTAAATAAGCAACAGCTTGCTGACAAGCATCAACTTTGATGGTGATAACATATTAAAATCTGTTAATATGTGTTTAAATAAATACCCAAGTTTGCCAGATTAATTTGTTAGAATTAACAAAGGTGAATCTTAAAACTGTGGCCTGAACGCTCTACGTCACCCTCGGTTTTCCTCTGCAGTTACTACCAACATTGCATGAGCACTCAGTTTTACCTCCAAATCCAGTGCTAGATAATGTGGCTGTCAAATAACTGTTGACTACAACCCTTCAGATCATCTGACCATTTCCTCCTGTTGGATCTATTCTCAGCCATTTTTTTTTTAATGTTCAGAGATCCCCACAGTTACTTGGCGAGAACATTATTTGTGACTGAGATAAAGTTTTCTTTTCTTCCTGCTATTTCTGCCTTTGGCTTTCGTGTGTTTGAACAAGCGACCGATGCTGCTGTTTTTTCTCACGAGTCTCAGGACTGAATGAGAATATTTGGGTGAGGACAGTAAATGAATGGAACCCTTTGAAGCCTCAGAAAAAAAAAAAAAAAACTAAGTGCCCTTGAACATGGTACACCCTGCAGTGGATTCATCCAGTGGCCACCAGTAGACAAACGGAGGTTGTACTGGACAGATCCCGCTGTGAATGTGTAAAAATAAAGCATGGAATTGTTTGCACACATTCAGCAAAATTCTTCCCTGGATAAAATGAAGAAGGTTAAAAATATATGTGTAGCTGTCATTGGAGTCTTGTTTGAACATTTGACAGCTGATGGTTAGGTATTTCAGTAACCAGAGGTAGGATTTCTTTCAACATGAAAGCCTTTTTTTTTTTTTTCCAGTCTGCAACCCTACTGAGGGGAATGATGATGGAAAATAAAGAGTAAAGAGAAAAAGTTACGGGGGCCACAGAGAAAGACAGCGGGAGCGAGAGAGAACGAAAAAGAAAACACATATCTAGCTCAGAGGAGAAGCCTCTGAGGAGAGACGAGTTTTGCTCATTTTACTTGAACCTGCTCGTGTTCATTTGAGAAGTTACAAGGTGCTGCTGAGAGATGCTCTGAATTATGGGAAAAATAAGCTGTGAAGAAAAAAAAAGAAGAAGAAAAAAAACACGGTGAGATTGCGACAAGTCCTTTGTGGAAATTCTTATCTGACTGGAGGAGGGGGGACCAAGGCCCTGACAGATTCAGGGCACAGCATGTCATTGTGTGTGCGTGAGTTTTTTTTATTTGTCCTGCGAAATAGGACACGGTAAAAAGGTTCCTCCTCATCTACGCTCATGTCACTCTTTCAAGGGCAAATGACCTTTTTGGCTGCTACTGCGGCCTTATTCAAAACACACACATACGCATACACACAGCAACGTTGAAATCAGAGCACTGGAGTAGATGGGATTTTCTCTCACATTCACACAAATTCACCAGTCTGCCAGTCTGAAGGTAACCTTTCCCCTCCTCCCTTTATCTTCGTCTGTGTAACACCCTCTCCACACTTCGTTTCTCACCTCCTTTCTCTCGCCGCACAAAAGAACACCTCGCGAAGAGGCGGGCTTTGCAATGAGATGAAATTTAATCAGACAAGAGGGGACATTTAATAGATCACCAAAGGGAAGAACTAAACACATTTTCCCTGCTTTTAAAAACAGTCCAAGTAGCAGTCAGCGCCACAGAAAATACCCATAATCAAAACATAACAGTAACTGTCCGAGCTACAAAGTAATAACCACTGACAAATTGAATTGCATACTTTTCATGCCACTTGTGTCATCAAGTGTTTTGTGAGGCAACTAAAATAGCTGGGAAATCGTTTACCAAGGCAGCGGAGGGTCTGTGCAGTCAGCAAAAAAGGTGACGGGTCATGAATTCTGTTTTCCACAGGGAAAAAGGATGAAAAACACTACTGAAGGAAATGAATGATAGAAGAGCCACGCTGGTCTCAAAGCCTGACGCTGCCAAAACACACTGCTGTGTGCTTGTTTGTTTGTGTGTGTGTGTGAGCAGGGCTCTTGTGCACAGTCCTGCCAGAGTGTGTATGTGCCTGTGCGTTTTGGTGTGTATGTGTGTGCCTGAAAGGATCTGAATTCAGGTTTGTGTGTATAAGCATGTATAGAATTGAATGTGATTTATTGTGTGTGTGTGTGTGTGTGTGTGTGTGTGTGTGTGTGTGTGTGTGTGTGTGTGTGTGTGTGTGTGTGTGCGTGTG
>JBBMJY010000005.1:16618177-16628875 GCA_037833715.1 Toxotes lorentzi
TGTGTGTGTGTGTGTGTGTGTGTGTGTGTGTGTGTGTGTGTGTGTGTGTGTGTGTGTGTGAGTGTGTGTGTGTGTGCAATCACAGTACTGAGCCAGAGTAATTAAGCACCCTCTGCTGGTAGTTCACTGTGGTTCACTGTGTTTGATACCACTCTCCTGTACCTCTTGTATCTGTTGGTGGAGTTTCACCTACAAAAAGTCAGGCTGTATTAGAGCTTTTCAAATTTTAAGGGAGGTGTGAGAGAGTTGCACAGAGGGATAAAAGTGAAGCAAAATTAGCCTTGCTTTTTCTAACCCAGTTTAGATGAAACGCCCACTTCCTCATGTGGTCGAGGCTTCGGTCGTTCTGTCGAGGCTCTCGATACGCGGAAGTGGGAGTGGTTTCATCTAAACTAGGTTGGAAAAACAATGGACGCGAAAGGGACAGATGCATGCAGGTGTTGCAAAACGACAGGAAGTTAAGTATTGCAGTTTGGCTGCTTATCAACTCGATCAACAGTTGCAGCAGTGGCTGTGATGCACAGCTCATGGCAGGCGACTGATGGCAGACTGGAGCCTGATTGGTGCAATTTGTGTCAAAAACTGGAGTCATAACTCATGAATCTAAACATATGGACATGAAACACATATTTTAGATTCAGTGTAACTTACACTTTCTGAGCAATACAATTAAATCCGATGTCTGTCGTAAATAAACATTCATAAACTGGCTTAGAAATCGTAGGAAAAAGATGCTCCTCATAATGCTGCAGCTTGCCTCGGAATGATCAAAGTTTCAAAATTTTTCCTTGTGCGTCATACACAGACATGAGCGGGGTGTTGATCTTTTCATCTCTCTGTCATAAAGAACATGAATAAGATTATTTCAAAAACTGTCAAACTATCCATTAAAAATAATCTAATTGCTCCAATTTGCCTCAGATGTTTGGGGACTGAATCAGTGTCCCTGTTACCAAAGATCAGCTCAGGCTAAGATCATAAGATATCATAACTCCATAAAACCTGAACTTCAGCTCGACCGCACATTAACTTCTCCCTGACAAGGTTGTCCAACATGAAGACAGAAATACAAAAAAAAAGGAGAAATTTCAGTGTAAATTTTCTCTATTTATTTTTGCTCATTTTCAATGTCAGTCAACTTGAGATGAGCAGTTTTCACACTTCTTTGCCCCAACAATGATCCAGTTCAGGTCAGATTTGTTTGAGCTGCAGAATTAACCAGACAAATGCACATTCAAATGCAGTTGGTTTGTAGGATACTGAGCTTGCTTCAGGCTATGAAACATACCAGATGGTTGGGGTTTTACTGCAAACACGACCCCTCACTGAGTGCCAGACAAGAAAAACACACAGAGCTGTAAAATATGTCAGTGTGATTGCTGACACTCGCTGACACACATCATATTGTCTTATTTTGTAAACCAGTTTGAGTAGGCGGATAACATATGTGGGGAGTTTCCTGAAAAACCTTTTCACTGTAGTTTTCCAGTCTGTAAAAGTCATTTGTGAACGTAACAAAAAGCAAGTGCACCAGTTCAATGTTGTTATTGCAAGTAGTTACAGCAGGAACAGCTCCGTCTGACTGCAGGGCTCAAAAATCAACAGCGAACAATGTCTCCCCATGTGGTTCACAGAGGTATCAGAGCTAAAGAAGAAATTATTCACTCATGAATTTTGCATTCCACTGGGATACAACCTGTAAAGGGCATGATTAGGCCTGCAAGCATTCATACATATGAACATGCACCCATACACGCATATACACAATCAAATACACATACACAGTAATAATCTCATTTAATTACTGGATTCAAGACCAAACGTTCAGCACAGAACAGCTTCCTGAGGGACTTGGGGCAAATTGTATCATGTTGCCATGACATTACATCAGTCAGTGTGTCCATGGGCAATAAAGCACCAATGTTTTTCCAAATGCCAGTTTCCAGAGACAAGTTCATTTCACCTTTTTGCGTTCACAAAGCTCCTTTGCTCCACATGTACAGTTCAACACGTACAGTTCAACTGAAAACCACTTAACGAGTTGGAAAATATAAATATGAGACTGTGTAATGATTTTCTGGAAACATCAGAGGAAAGCTTTTCTATGGAAACATTTAAACTACATATAGTTTGTATAATACTTTACTGAAAGTTAGGAAAACGTCAGAGCAAAATCTGAGATTTTTTAAATTACTGTCTGCATAATCCAGGGTGTAATTAGAAGAATTAAAATAATAATTAGCATGGACAATTTGCTTTCTCCATGAGCAAAGGACAAAAACATACTATACTCCATCCATTACTGTGCATTCACCTACCTGGTTACTGACTTGTACCTAGGTATTAGTCAGTATTTTAATAATAGGGTATTACACTGTAAAGTATCAGGCTGTAATTGGTCTGTTAAACTTGATTCACACAGTCAGATGTTAGTTCTGAGTATTGCAGCACAGTCTTTGCCATATTTTGCCTCTAAAAAAAAAAGGAGCCAAAAGTACAAAAAGTTAATATCTCCTAATTGACGGCAGAGTTTTTCCAGACATGAAGCTAAAATAATCTGTTGTCATATTTCAGTCAGCAGGTGAAATCTGGTTTTGATTTATCAAAGTGCTCGAAGTGGGTTTATCAGATAGTAATCCAAATTTCAGCAGTGCTGCTGTCAAAAAGCACAAGAAGGTCCCAGAGGCGTCCTATGACTGGTCTAAGAATGAGTGAAATGTGTTGATAATAAGATGTTTTTCCACACATCTGGACAGCCTTATCCTGGCTGGTGGTTAGCTCATCCTGCTCTGCAGGAGCTTCATTAGGTGTAGTGAGACCAGCTGGAACCACAGCAGGGTCTGGGTCTCCAGTGGGCTCCGTGCTCACATCCTTACCATCTAGGACAGAAGCAGTAACTGCAGAATCAGCAGGAGGAGTCAGAGAGGGAACCTCAGTAATCTCTGGTGAGTCGTTGGATGCTCAGCTTGTTTCTCAAAGCCGGTACTGGCAGAAGGTTCAGTGCCTGACGTCAACGGAACAGGTGGAGATGGCACCACAGCAGAGTCTGGTTCTGGGCTGGGTGTACGCTGCAGCACCGGTTCAGCCTGGTCAGTTTTGGGAGCCTGTGCGGCAGCCGGGAGGGAAGAAGCTTCATCAGCAGGTGTCACAGGACATATGGGAACTGGATCCATAGGAGAATCTGGATCTGGGCTGGATGTAGGCCATTCCTCTGCTTCATCCAGGCTTCTGATCAGGCCATTCTGGATGGCAGTGTTGGCAGGAGGTTCAGCAGTGTTCGGATTTCCTCAGTGCAATCCTCCAGACAAGGCTCCTCATTCTCAACTTCAGCAGGGCTGGTATCAGCCTCTTTTCCTGGATAGACTGCACCATGTGGTCCCGGGTGGAGTGGGAGAAGGTGACCTGATGGAGCACGGACGACAGAGCAGTGCGGACTCGGTCCTGAACTGCTTTTGTGACCCCGACAGCCATTTTGCTGAGCTGCTGGGAGGGCATGCTGAACGAGGAGTTTGGAGGGGGCAACCAGAAGCCCTGCAGGACTTTTGGGACCACCTCCATCACCACCTGCTGGGGGTGCAGCAGTTTGGAGCTGGGGGTCTGCTGCTGCTGCTCTGTCAGACTCCTGGCGTAAATCTGAGCCTGGCTGATGATCTTGGGATGTCTGTGGGTCACAGTCATTCACACTTTCCTTCACAAACACCACAGACTCAGCACAACCACTGTACCGCCTCTGATAATAATAAAATAAAAGTGTGTGAAATATAACTCACTGAAACTTAGGAGGGATGGTCTCTGGGGAGTTGAGCAGCTGTCTAGCTTCAAACTCAACGTCCCTCATCTTCATGCGATTGTTCACGTCCATAACCTGAAACAAGGGATGAGATATGATGAGCAGATTGGACATGTTTACAATTTACTACTGTAAAGTTTCCCCATGGTTCTGGTCTCACCAGTCTAAGAAGAGGTCTTCCCTCCACCTCGTCAAAATCCTCCAGTTTAAACTCCCAGAGCCTTCAAACACAAAGAAAACACAAGCTTCATCTTTACTCTTCCTCATTGCACGCACACACACACACACACAGACACACACACACATTGGTGTGACATGAGCAGAATTAAGGTCAAGAGTAGTGTTTGATTGTGTGTATGTCTGTGTGTGTCAGTAACTCACTGTTCTCTGAGTGTCTGTGTGTCATGTGTTCACCAGTGACCTCAGCCGTGAGCTGGTTCTGCTGCTGAAGCCTGAGAAACTCAGTCACCAGTACGATCTAAACCCTAACCTAAACCATCACAGCTGAACACCTAACCCCAGCCCTTACTCTAACCCCAACCTAAACCAGATTCTAACATGAACCTTCAAACCAAGTCTTAACCCTCAAACAGCCATTTTTACCTGTGGAGTTGTCAGAACCTCACAAGTAAAGTGGGCTCCTGTTTTTTTTTTTGACCCCATGAATATGGCAAAACAAGCCCCTTGTGGTTTCTCAGACCTCTAAAAGTGTCTCTAAAACCACAACAGCCAAACTTACTGCCATAAAAACAACTTTAACACTTTTCTCAGTAACTTCAGGTGTGTTTTTTTCCCCTGTATTCAGTGGAAGATTTTGATTTGGAAAAGAGGCTCATTTTTATCCATCACAGCTTTTACATTTGATACAAGTTGCCTCTAAATTTCACATATACAAAATTATTAAAACTGGTTTTCACTCTCTGTTCCATTGAGCTGTTTATGGCTTTATAACTGTGTTGTTCCATTTTACATGAACTCTCATAGATTAAAACTGGTTTAAACTTCGGTCTGTAGGAGATGAAATGTTGGAAAAGGTTCTTAAATTCTTCCACAGTTGAAGATACAATGACAATAAATGTCTCAGCTAATATGTACTGTACAAAAAAACATGTCCTAAGTATCTCTCTGATCAGAAACTCATACAAACCAACACAGAGCAGAACTGTCAAAATCACTGAGTTGATCTGACAAAGACTTAAATTTCAGTGGAAACCAGTGAAACAACTTGTTTGAGAAAATCTGAGGGTACTGATAAAAAGTGGAACCATTTTAAATCAAGGCAGCGACACTGTCAGGACCTGACGACTTTCTGAAATGTACAATTCATTTTAATAACATTTCACATTTTGTGTATTCCTTGTACTTGAGCTGTGTCTCAGCTAAATGTGCACACAGGTTTAACTGAGTCCTGATTCTGATAAGCGCATTGTCTCCATCGTCACTTATATTCTTGCCTCAGCAAACGTCTTTGATTTCTATGAAGAGACAATGCTGCCATCTTGTGTTGAGAAGTGAGCTTCAACCACTTTTTTGTTCAAAACATATTAACTTGGGAAGGCAAATACAGACACTGGTTACTGACATAAATTAGTCAAATGCTGATGTTTTATTATTACACAGAAAACAGGAAGGAAATGAGCATGGATTGAAATGAGCCACGCTTCCACGTATAACACATCAGGTAGAAATCAGTTCCCATGTTTCCTATGAGCTGATGGAGCAGTAATGCAGACAGTCTATGCAGGATTGGAAGGAGGTAAAAATAGCACCTGCTCAGACTCCGACACACAGAGGTCACAGAATTGCTCACCCTGTTGTTGAGCTGCCTCAGTTATCAGCTGAGCTTCTGCTTCACCAGATATGATCACACAGCACCGAATACATTAGAAAACAGCAGAGATTTCACTGCAAATTCACTGCAACAAGTCATTTGGTCTAGAATTGAATTTTCAAACAATATCGGATATATAACTGATAATTTATCAAATGAATGATTCAGTTCTACCTGTCGTCTGCTGAAAGGATGACTTCTTTCAAACGTGATTCAGTTTGTTCCAGGAATTAGCCTGAATCAAGTCTCATCATCTTGACACCAGCTGAATGTTCCCGCAATCACTCAAAATAAATCCAGACATAACCCACTGATTGTTTACAGTTTTATTATTGTTATTGTTTTCTGGTTGTCAGATAAAAGCAGATAGAGAGGAGCATATTAATCCCAAACAGCGTGCAGCTTTGGGGTTCCTGTCCAAAGCTGGACGGCTGAACTGTCTGAGGTGAGTATACATTAACAACACAGGGCAAACCCCACTGTCATAAATGCTACATAACACTGTCCATATCATAAACAGTCACAATAACAGCTGCTGCCCGTGTTTTCTGACAGTCAGCCTGTAACACATTCATGACACAGTTATTCTGAGGTAAGCTAGAGTTGGCTAGTGTTGTACTGAGCAAATAAACATCTATTACGTACTGTATGTCTATAGTGTTGTGACTGTGTCATGTCCTGTTCCTGTAAGCACAGGCGACTGGAGCTCATCTCTACCTTGGCATAGCTTTGGCAATAGGAGGTAACATGGTAGCTCCCTGTCGGGGGCCATTTGAGAACAAGCGTCTTTGTCCATTTCATGAACTTTTTACGGAGTAAACTCCCAAGGCCTTGGGCCACTGAATATAAGGGACTACATAATGCAGAGTTTAAGTCAGCTATTCATATTTCAAGTTTAACAAATAACAGTTTCTATATACTGCTACTGTAATCTGAAGGAAAGCACCCATAGACGTGTATATTTTCTGGGTTATGTACATGTCTAGGCCCAAATGCAGGTAGAGTCTGTATCGTCCCCTCTTTCCATTATAGTGAGATCCACTTTGAAGTGCAGCTTTGAAGTCATACAAACTTACATGAACTTAAGCTTTAGCTTATTCCAATAGGAGAGAAGGTGCTTGTAGCATGTAGGCCAACGCATTATGACTTTTGATCACATTTGTTTTAGCGTTCTTTCAAACGTTAAAAAAAAAAGAAAGAAAAAAAAATCTGAGTAGACTTATGTAACTAGTCTAGCTTCACTGGCTGAGCTGAGGTTTGAGACTGATTTTGAAATGAGGGTAGACTACAAAAATGACCAAAGAGCAGCATTCGGTATAACAAAGAAGACAGATAACAAAGAGATACTATGATATATATCGTCCTAGGCTTGTTTTGCTAATATAAAAAGGTATAAATAACACATCCTGTTTTGGTTAAATACAGTTAAGATGAAGAAAACAAAGCATATGTTAAGACACGAAAGAAACCTGGTGCAACTCTTCACTGTCTTTATCCACCATTTTTGGGATTACCTGAGATTCCAGTTGTCCCTCAGGGCTTTACGGATTTGATAGCAACAGCACTCGTTGACTGATCAACTGATTTAATCAATCGACCGATTGAGGTCAGAGTCTTATGAAGCAAACAAGGTGGTCGAAGACATTCAAGCGAGCAGAGGGCATTCGTGTCACCACAAGCCAGATCCTTGACGCCGTACTTTATCCCCACCACCGAGCACGACCTGACCTGCAGGCTCAGCACGTTCATGTCACCACAGTCCATCAAACAACCACTCTGAAAACAGCTCAAAGAAGGCAGGTAGCAAAGGAAAGAGAAAAGGCTTAGCTTAAAATGGGCGAGGTATCCCTTACATAATTCTCCCTCTAAGGTATTCAGCCTTTTTAATACCATCTTGGAATGCACTATATATTGATATATATTTATATATATATATACTGTATATTGCCGTTAATATAAGCAGGATTACTGTTGATAAATACAGTGGCCTCCTTACCATCAGAGGCACCTCAGCGAGCTTCAGCACCCTCTCCCTTTGATTTTTGGGTGTCACAGGCCCCAAAGGCCCTACATGGATGGAGGTGGAGACACTTATTGTTTTAATTATTTCATCTGATTAAAATTCAAACATGATGATCCAGACTACATTGGCTTTGGTCACTCCTCATCCACAGTCTCCCTTTTTGACTCCTCCTCTTTCTGTTCCAGGACCTGAGGGGTGGGGCTTGGCAGAGCTGCCACCTGTGTAGCAGCCAATGAGGACGAGTCTTGTTGGTCAACAGTCCTCTGGGAAGATGTGTCTTCCTGTGGGGAGATGTACAGTGGATGTATGAGCAAAACATATGGATTTCAGTGGATTTCAAGTGGGCTCCTTCTTGCCAACATAAGCTGGAGGCCAGCTGGTGTGAGTTTCCGCTGTGGCCCCCTGCGACCTCTGGCAATTTCTCAATTTGTACTCAGTGTAGTAAACTCTGGCTCTTACAACCACCTACCACTGACTTGGCTAAAACATCATGAGCAGACAAATTTAAAGCACATCCTCAACAGACTGTGAGCAGAAATACAGAAGAACTGTGTTTTAGCTACAGACAGTTCTCACGGCAGATATACACAGGTACAGGTGATCAAACACATGTGTTATGGCTGCTTTGTTTTTATGTGAACCACTGCTGGGTGCTGCTTTGTTTATCCATGTCATCTCTCTAACGTAGCGTACTGCCACACCTAAATGGAATAAGGCCATCATTATTACATGAGGTTTATCTACATAGTTTGTGATGCTTTTCCTTCTATGACATTTCAAAATTTCCATCACGATAAAGGTCAATGGAGCATTAGCTCAACTACTACAGCAACAGTGTTTCATTTTAGATGTTTCTGTTCAAATTATAGCTGTAGCTATACTAGAACATGTACAAGCAAAATGACAGGTGAGCTTCTTTCAGAAAAAGTAGAATTCTTGGTGCCAAAAACTGCTTGAATTAGCAGTTTAACAGTACCACGATCAGGGCCTATGAATCTACTAGGTGCATGTTTTTTTATTGTTGTGGTTCAGCGGCTCTATGTCGACTTACTTGCTCTGAGAATCGATGAGTCACCTGATCTGCAAACTCTTGCATCTCTCCCTCCTCACCATTTGAGTGGCAGCTTGGACTTGGCACCTCAATTCCATGGCTTTCCAAAATGGCAGCCTCTAGTTGTGTTAGACAAGGAAGCAGAGTTCGGAAACACAGGGAGTAAATGTTCAGTGTTCACAGATGGAGGCAAACATGGCCAAAGGCTTCCTCCTATGAATCCACCTACTGTGTGTAAAGTAAGTTCTCAGGTCCTCACCGATATTTGCTCTCCTCTTCATCTCCTTCCGACGGTTGGCAAACCAGTTATACACCTTCAACGCCGTCACACGCTCGAACTCAGACAGCTTACAGCCTGAGCAAAAGAAACAAAAAAAAAAAATCCACTCATCTTCCACATCCGCAAATACATAGCATAAACACAAAAAAACGGCTGTCTACCACAGTGGCTATTAAGACACTACAGTGGAGCAAAAAGAAAAACAAAAAAAAAGTATACACAGAGGTGCTCCACACCACGAGTCCAGGGGAAAACTTAGTGTAACAAGAATTATGGTTCAAGAACTGCAGTGATCATTTGTGTGTCTTCCACACACACATTTATATTTATATTTGTATATTCTATATTTAATTTTTAGCTTTTTTGTTACTTACTTTAAATTTTTTCTGGTTTCTTGTGGTTATTCTGTACATTCTATATTTAACTTTTACCTTATTTGTTACTTTATATTTTTTCTAGTGTCTTGTGCTACTATAGTAGTAGCAATGTCGTGTTTTTCTGTTATGCTGCTGTAACAACTTAATTTCCCTCCGGGGATCAATAAAGTCTTATCTTGTCTTGTCTTATCTTATTTAAACCTGCTGTACTGGGGTCACAGTTTCATGCAAATGCTACTGCTGGTCAACTGTGACCCCAAAACAGTGTTAAGTCTCAAATAATCGATGTATCTTATGTATTATCAAGGTATATCAATGTGAAATAAAATCACAAATGACCAAATCCCAGAGTCTAATGTGGTCAAAGTGCATATTTAGTCTGCTCCACCATCTGAGAGCACAATATTTACACTAATATGAGGCAAAGAAATGCAGCAAACCTTTCATCTTATGAGCTATAAACAAAAAACGCCTGGTATTTTTACTTAAATAAATGGTCTTTGATTAATAATCTACTGACTGACTAATTAATTAACCAAAGCTAATTCTGATCAAATATGCAGAAAGCCATTTTAATTTGAAGTGGGAAAGCAGACGTTGTCTGAGCTGTTTTTAGCAGTTGCCCTGGGTCAATTCTGACAGGAACGGGCCTTGATACACTGAAAACGCCTCACAGTACCTGGTTTCTGAATGACAGAGTTACAGGCACTGGCAATCTCCTCTCGCTTCGCCTCATCTGGATACTGGTTCTCCATGAAGAAACTGTAAGAGAGAGATCCACAGTATTGGAAATGGGTAAATCATATTGCATCACAGGCTCCACATTTATTAGAAGACGGCACCAGTCTGAGCAGCTCTAGTTACGCCCTAATTTTACACCTCATCAACTTTTAGTCTTTGTATTGAACCAGAGGAGAGAAAGGACAATATTTATACAGAGGAGAAGCATCAGGAGAGGACCTCACTGTGAAGGAATAGATTAACTGGATCATGAAGCGGATTCATTTCTGCAATCAAAGCATTGCATAGTTAAGTCTCATCTTGGGCCTATAAATATGATGGTGCTTCAGTGAAAACAGAAATTTATATACCCAGGTAAAAATCTTTTTTTTTCCCTCTCTAAATTTGCCTTACTCATGTCTGCCTTCGTTATGACCCTGCATGGCTTAAAAAGAATCATTATCTCACATTACAAAACACACAGGGATCAATTCTCTTCCAGTCTTCTTATCCTCTCACCCTCCAAGTTGCCCTATTCTGTCCACTCTGTGTCTCTCTCTCTCTCTCTCTCTCTCTCACACACACACACACACACACACACACACACACACACACACACACACACA
>JBBMJY010000005.1:16628975-16655753 GCA_037833715.1 Toxotes lorentzi
CACACACACACACACACACACACACACACACACACACACACACACACACACACACACACACACACACACACCATCTTCACCTCTACTGTATCGTCCTTGGGTTTAAACTAGCTCATAGGGATCAGCACTGCAGTGGAATTGCGTAATCCGGGGGCACTGCTGGTGAGTGTTGTCTGAGGGCCTGTGTGGTCTTATTACTGCGAGTGGCCAGTCTGCACCCTCTACTTACAGCAACCATGTAATAGAGAAATCAATCGCACACAGTGGGCAGAGGAATGCCTACTCCTCTTTCTCTGCATCCCTCCGAGAAGACTCTGTCTGGACAAATATGTTACAGAGAAGCAGGGACATAATACACCTAATAAATAAACTGCATGATGCACTGCACAAAAAGCAGCACAACAGTAAGACACTAAAGGACATTCAGTCTGGGAAGGTTACTAATACCGACTCTTACCTCAAGCTATTCTGCATTCCTATCATATGGTAATGACAATCATTAGCACTTGATGGATGAGCTTTCCAGCACTGACGTTTTCAAACTCATCAAACACATGGAAGATTTCTGTAAAGCTTTGTTGGGCCTGATCAGCTTTTTTTTTTATAGCTGAGTGCAAAATATAACTCAAAACTAAGTGAGACATTTGTTTGCCTTTTACAGCAAACCAGACATCGAAATGTAAAAACCCCACATCTTCCATCACAAACTGATCACAAACACACTGTAGTGAAAAGAAGAGAAAAATAAAGACACTAAGTCATTTTCAAGCAAAAGGAGTCAAACATTTGCTGCTTCAAGCTTCTAAGTTGTGAGGATTTGCAGCTTTTCTTTATCCTGTGTGACTGAAAGCTGAATATATACAATGGGCTTTGGTCCATGGAGTAGAACAAAACCTATAATGAGAAAATGTCACACAGGCCTGTGGCAAACTGTGATTCTAAACTATTTTTTGACATTTGATAGACCAAACAATTAAGTGAAGAAAATAAGCATCAGATTAATCAATACGAAAAATGGCTGGTTCTAGACTGAGATCATTTTACAGTAAAATCTGCTTCACTTGACTCAGTTTTTCATTGCTAATGTTGCAAGAATGAAGGAAGTCAGTGTTGAGTCAAATGATAAGTTAAAGATCAAACCTCCAATTGCAATGCAGCACATACAGCACTCTGTTTTAGGTCTCCTGTTTTAAAGTCCAATTAGACTCACTCACCTCTCCATGATTGATTGGCACTCCTTCCTCCAGGTGAACCGGCTTCCTCTACGCAGCCTCAGCGGCCCACCAACCATCCCTGCTCTGTCTGCGGACATGATGCCTGTCCTCCAGTCAGGTTCCTCCTTCACCAAAGACCGCATTGATAAGGTGGCACCTGAAGAAAGGAGGATATGCAACAAATAAACTGTTGAGAATTTGTGGCAACGCAGATGAAAGTGATCATTTTTAGACCCCAGCTGCCGCTGCACCAGCTGAATAGACACTGGATCTTGAGTTCCTGTGTAATGTCGGTACTAAATGAGGTTTCACCTTGTGCATCATGATGGTAATATGGGAAAGAAGGACACTACTAACCAGTGAAAGTAAGAGACCTATAACTAGTTAACATGATACAACTAGTGTTTGTCCATTTCCTCAACAATCATGGAGTAATTAATTTATCATATATGGACCGCTTGGTGTGATAACACATAAATTTGGTCATTAAAATTAAAAAACAAATGTCTCTGAAAAACGTCCATCAATGGAATTAGCTAATGTTAGCCAAAAATCTTGGCCTGGTACAGCTTTGGTTGTAACACACTTTGCTTACAATGTACAGTTAACTGCTCCACCACATTCAAACTAAGCCATGTTTGAACCAGTGCAACAGGCTGCAAGAGCCTGCTGCTACTGTGGTAAAGTCAAGAGGATTTCAGTAATGTTTAATAATTTTTAATCATTAGGTGCACAGTCTTCTAGTTTATCTCTGCTGAGAAAGGAAAAGCAATTCGTCAGTGTGGGAAGTATTTCAACAGTCTCAAAGCGGCTATGGGTTTAATGGCATGCAGGCCAGCTAATGTGCTTGCGCCCCCCTGCTGCAAGCTGCTGAGGCCAGGGAAGGGGGGGCCTAGTTACCTGGCTGGGCCTGGGCGGCTGCAGCGGCAGCAGTGTACCACGGCAGCAAGTGCATCAGCAGCTCTCTCTGCCTGCTCCACACAGGGTTGGGGTTGAGGTTGGTGTTGGGGTTGGGGAGGCTGCCACTTGCCCCTGCTACCGTCCCGTCTCTGTCCCCTCCCCTGGCCCTGGGCATGGGACTCACGCTGTGCTGGCTTTCACTCCACCTCAGCCCTTCAGTCGGGACAAA
This sequence comes from Toxotes lorentzi, assembly GCA_037833715.1. Taxonomy (NCBI): domain Eukaryota; kingdom Metazoa; phylum Chordata; class Actinopteri; family Toxotidae; genus Toxotes; species Toxotes lorentzi. The sequence continues at coordinate 16,631,319 of JBBMJY010000005.1, forward strand.
ACCAATGGTCAGGCAGGCCACAGCCAGGGATTAGATAACAGGTTTGGCTAATGTCACTGGAGACTGAGAGTTAACTGGGTTTACTGGCACAATCCCATAGACCTGTCTGATAATTTTCAGTCATAATAAATTTAAAAACAGAGGTCTGCTTTATCGTGTATTTCAGTGCATTTGCCAATTCAAATTTTGACCGATAACACTGCTTCTTTCAAGTTTCATGATGGGCAGGTCAATAGAAGCCTACATCAGAAGCAAAGCACTGTGACTGCTTTGGTTTCGAAACATTGCAGAGAAACGTTGTTAATGTTAGTACCGTTGTTAATAGCCTTGTTTGTTAGCCATGTAGGAATGAAAACCAGCACCAGAGTACCTCCAGCATCAGGGCTGAGAACTACAGAGGAGCTAAGGAAAAGCTTGGGTGGGTGGGGAAACGATAAAGGGTTACGATGAAGGGGGACAGCAGGGACAGCAGATGATGCATCAGTCGCTTTGTTTATTTCACAGAACTGGTCAAAGTAAAAATTGGGAATTTTTGATATGATTTATTGTGAATGCACGCTATCTGACACAAACCAATAAAAGCTGGGAGCATCTTTACCAGCTACTCATTTGGTATGGTGCAGCTGTTTAAAACCATACCAGATTTTTTTTTTAGGTATCCCTGTATCCTAGGACATGGAGAGGTCAACACCAACCTAAGATGTTACTCTAGCCTGTACAGACAAACCACATTCACCCACTAAAGTTTCACTTCCAAACCAGAAGCCTTAACATTATTGATTAGCATCTCCTGTGACAGGACTACCTTTGTCGTTTGCCTTTCCTCTGAAATTATAGATTTTTCTCGTGTCCTTCTTTGACCTCGCAGTCCTCGAGGACCAGGATGGAGTTAGCATGAGGAATTAGAGGTGTGTGGGTTTTACCATGCAAGAGGATGGGATAAAGAGGAGGACTGATGGAAGGGAAGGGTTAGCAAACAGTGGTTCAAATACACGAAACACAAGAAATGTTATGTCTCTTTAAAACAAGCCCTCATCCCTCCACTATCTTATCTATAATCTATTATCATTAACCTGACGATCAACCTTGAGGCCCCGATGTCATAATTAGTCTTCCTGTACCTAACACCACCCCCATGTAATGACCTATACTCCACTCATCTGCTCTATAATAATAATCATATTCTACAACCCTCGCCCCGTGTCTCACCTGGATTATTCCTCTCCAGCAGGTACCAGCGGTAGAAAGCTCTGCGTTTGGAGTCGCTCATCTCCAGGCCTTGTTGCAGCAGCCACTGAGAGATGTAGCTCTGGCTGATACCTGCGTGCATGAGGTCAGACATGTTATCTTAACACATTAAAGACACTGATTTATTTCACAGTGCACCAGAAGCATCTGTACTACTGAGATGGGCCGTGAGCCAGCTGTGGAGTACTCCTGTTAAGCTAATGAAGCCAATCCAGAATATCAATACATTAATTAAGGACATGCGATTTGATGCATAACTTTTCCAGGGAGGACTGAAGAAAAAGTTTGCTGATGTGAACGTTGAGCTGCTTGTGAAGGGAAACATTTGTTGTTTAGAAGTTAAGCCTTGGCTGCAAAAACACAAGCCCCTCCCTTTGAGTGCATTAACAATATCAACCTGCCTATTACATACTGCACTGTTACATCTATAAGTACATCAATAAGTTCTGCTTGAAAAACAGGTTTAGCTCAGTAGAGTTAAATATACATATACCCAAACACCTTGCAGCCAGTTGTATATTTTTACTGTGGTACAATCATGTATGCTCTATAATTCGATGTACAGTAATCTGTGCTGCAAATACGATTATATGATAGTTGTCAGTTAGTTATGATGTTAATCTTTCAGTTTATAAACCGGTCCAACAAATGGTGAAAAATGGCCGCCACAGTTTTCCAGAAATCATGATGTCCAAAATACAGAGCAATTTCTCCTACCTCTCCTCTCATTCAAACTGGAACCAGAGAATGTTTGAATGGGAAGGAAATGCCTTAAACTATTAATCCCTTATCAAAATATCCACATCCACTTTGGTCAGTCAGGATCCCTTATCAGAACCAGTGAGCTTAGTGGCTGTCTATGTTTCATATTGCTATTCAGTGCACAAAAAAAGCACAAGTGAATGTTTGGCACACAGTGAACTGGAGTAAGAACCTGAAAATAGTGCCCCCTTTTTCTGCTTGATAAGTCAAGTTCTCTCGTTTGAATCAAAATCAAACTGAAGAATGAGATTCCCACCCCAACATTTCTGCTCATTTCATTACTGTCCAGGAGTGACACTGGATATAATCTTCTACTGCAGCAGTTTAATAAGCTGGTATGAGTTTGTGAAAACGACAGAGAAAGCAGAGTACCTGTAACTTGGCCTACGATTGCCTGAGAGATCCTGCGATTGTTGAGGAAACTTTTGATCTCTTCCTTCACCAGGTTGCTGTCTCTCCTGTAAAAGCAGCAAAAACCCCATCATGGCATAAGAACCATTACACTGTGGTTAAAACACAAGCCTTTGCTCTGACTAACCTTATTCACTGATGCTTCTCTTTTTTCAGCCATCCCTAAACACCTGACCTGAATTAACTCCACTAAAATTCTGGAGAACAAGTCTGCACCTCCGGGGACAGTAGCTGTCATTATCTGATGTTATAATAGTCTCTCTTTGTCTCTACTATTCTTTTGGTCTTCCTTTTCAACTCATCCTCACCCAGCACTAATTCATCTCTGGCTCTCTCATAACAACTGGCACCACCATGCTCCTCTTTCTCTTCTCACCTCATGTACTCCTCCACCTTCTCCTCCAGGTCCCACTCCTCCTCTCCCATCATGTCGTAACTGAACGACCGCTGAACTGCTACGCTGGGAGGGTACAGGGGAGGAGGCGAGGCCTCGTAGCTATGGCTGGGGGACAGTGCGGCGCCGTCCAGGCCGGAGGTCTGCGTGGTAGCAGAGGCCAGGGAGAGCGAGGAGGAAGAAGAGGAGGATGACGACGAGGATGGTGCTGGAGCAGCTGTGGTGGGGGTGTTGTTGGACGGAGCCGGGTGAGGATCACAGTGCGACGGGCGGTGGTCTGGGTCGAGCCTCTCCAGGGACTCCAGAGCGTGGATGATCTGAGGTTTGGTCATGCCGGACAGACGCAGGCGCTGCAGGAGGTCGATCTGTTCAATGGTGTAGCGTGGCTCCACCTCGCAGCACTCCATTCTGGCATCTGCATACATAATGAGGGGTGTAAATTTTGCCAAAGTGAACCTGAGACTGGCTTTCTGAATGAAACACAAGAGCCATTTTGTAAATGAATATGAACCAAACATAGCTCTATGAATATAGCAAAGGTCTGCATGGCTGGGTTGATTGCTCACCAGATGAACAGCACCCCAAAGCCTCACACAGTGTTACTAAGACATATACTGCTATATTTATCTCTACCCAGCACCTTTGATAGAATTTAAATTTAGATAATATGTTGCAGACTTTTTCAGAACCTGCAGACAAACTGATAAATGATGAAAGGATTATTAATAGATGAAAACACAAAGACAAGCAAAGCTGAACTCAATCACTACACTTCCTCTGTTGGGGTTCATTTGTCTTGATTGCAGCACTTTAACTGGAAACAACTAAATTATTTTAGTTAATATCAAATAACTTTAAGCTGACACCAGGCTGGTTTACAAAAGTCAACTTAGGAAAACAAACAGACTGCATTCTCCTCTGAAGAACCCTTGGGTCATTCAAAATTTTGGCAACCTTTCAAAACACTTGGCACAGACACTTGGGGCTAACCTTGCTCCATTTGTCCAGGGTGGAATTAAAGCAAGATCACCCTGGCATACATAGCCTAACATCAGGTCCCCTCAGCCTAGTCATTGCCATCTATCTTTTAACTTTCTGTCTGTGCTTATCCCGTGCAGGGCTGTAGGCAGCATAACATACTCTATTAATTGTATGGACTACAGAGTAAATATTGCATTAAACTCATTTAGAAAATCTAGCAGTCTGACATGACCTTGCTTAATTGAAAAGTGAGACCCCTGGGACAACACATATAATACGATATAAAATTCACTTTTCAACTCGGCATGGGTATATTTTGGTGATTTTGCACATCCATACTTCCACCAAAATACAGAGCTGTGAGATACAAGAAGCAGAGCCACCTACCTAGAAAAAGTTGATCTTGTTAAATTAGACGTGTGCCGAATTTACCAGAAGGACAAGGATTTCTGGGATGCTTCAAGTCCAAAACTGTCACATGTGTATACCTTTGTTCATAAGCAGGACGGAGTTAACTTGCCAGATTTTTGCAAAGAATTCAGTTTCCGATCCTGTGTTTACGGGACAGACTGACACCTATCAGAGCTAAAGTAATCTTAAAACAGCTAATCTTCCCACACTGGTGTTTGGGTTCTTTCTCCGCAAAACCAAAAAGATTCAGAACAAATCAGAAAGCTGGCTTTGGCTGCAAAAGTAAGTAAAACCGTGTCCCGTCATCCATCGAGGTTATCTTACCTGATGGAGGGGGTGACACAGACAGGCGCCCCGCGAGTGGTTCAGTGCGTGGGGTCGCAGCGGGGACACACCACTGTCGCATGGCTCGGCGGAGTTCAGCTCGGCTGGACCTCTACAGAGTAAGACAAGAGACTTGCTGCAGTGTGCTGCGGTTAAGCTGCCTCTATTAGCATGCTGGCAACCCTACAGCGGCAGATAACTCGCTAGCTGTCTAAGCTAACACCGTCAACTCCGATCGGTTCCCCTGAGCACCAACCTCCCATCGATAGCTGCCTGCTATTTTGTTGTGTTAAGTTCGACAGTACGAGTCAAATACAGAGCGGAAGTACTGCAATGTAACATTCATAATAAAAGCATAATGTGGTATCACTACAAACAATGCTGTGATTTTTAAAGTCGATTATTTTCTGTTAATGAATAAATAAATAAATAAATAACCACTCTTTGCGTCGGATCAGAAGAGCAGACAGAATCTTTTCTTAAGAAACCTATGAATGTTATGTCCCTGGTGACACATTGTTACAAGTCCCTTATTTAAAGTCAATAAAAAAGCCCTATATTTATAGTAAGTGGTACTTTACTGTATATTATACACATCTATATATGTTAACTATGCATATACAATATATAGTGGTCAGTTTGTAATATTTTAGACTCCTATTACAGTTAATCATAGACTCAACAGCATACTAACTAAAACAGTATACAGTTAGTTATTAAATTTGGGTCTGCTTGATTAGTTTATCCAATTAAGCGATTAACCATTCACTCTGTAAAATGTTAGGAAAAAGTGAAAACTCCCATTCACATGTCCAGAAAGCCCACAGTGTTGTCCGTGCTTGATGTGGCCAGCACTACAGAATCCATAATGTTCCAAGTTACAATGATATGAAACAGAGAGAGGCAGAAAAGCTTCACATCTAAAAGGCTGCGACAAATCTGCTTAAATAAAGGATCAATTTAACAATTAATTGTAAAATTGTAAAACATTCAGAGATACAAATTCCACCACATTCATTTTCTTTCTCTGGGTGCTATTAGTTTCGCGTCTGTAGCTTGATCTTGCAAGAATTACGTGTAGATACGCTTTTATTTTGAAGGATAAAGGAAACAACAATTGAGCCTGGCCAACTTGACTCTACGGTCTGTCCAGTGTCGGTCATCAACTTACCTTAAACTTGAACTTTGGAGGTTACATTGATAGTATGTCAGTATTTCAGACGGGCTGTCCTGTACGACAGCTTTACGGTTAAACGTGGCTTTGGTGTATTAGGTCGAGGTACTGGGACTCAGCCGGTTGCTAACGAGTTAGCACGCTAGCTAGCAAAGTTAGCTGATAGCTAGCACCGGATTGTCCCACCGCGGAGCACCGCTCTTACCTCCCGTTGCGGTGGAGAGAGAGAGCTGCAGCCGACTGGACGGAGGGGGAAGGTGGTGAAAACTGTAGAGGAAGTGTCGGTCCACCCGACCCCGCTGAAGAAAGTAACTCCTCGGTCCGGAGCTGACGGTTAACTAACGACCAGCGGCTGAACGGTGCAGGGTCATATTGTCTTTGAGCTATGCAGTGAGGAAACACTGTATGCAAATGTGGGGAGTCTGTCTCAATTTATGACCCCTCACCCGACAACCGTCAAGCCAGCAAGAATTATAATTATGATTTCCGGTTATACTGTACCTACTATTAAATACCAAAGCTCAGTTTAAACACCCGCAATGTGCCAACATGACCGTAAAGGCTGCAATTTAACGAAATAATTTGGAAATGAAATTACCAACTATGACCGTACATATATCTGGTTTAGCGTAAGCGGTACTGTAATTGTTTATCCTTTTATTTTGCCTGCTAAAGGAAAATATGTCACTAAATCTGTCTGCCTTGACGCAGCACCACCCAGCACATAAGCGGTTGTGTCCTTTTCTATACAGGCTGTGGTCTGTATGCAGATGTAAAGTGCCTGTCTCATTTGCAAGCATTTATTGAAGAAGTTACAAGAATAGGACATAAACAACAATACATTACATACATACAACAATAATTTAAAAAATAACAGGTAATAATAATAAAGATTTTGGTGGCTTTGGGTTCCCTAAAGTGATTTAAGCTCCAGCTACAGGCTCTCAGGGCCCTGGAGGATACCTTGGCCCCCCCCCCTCTCCATGGCTGTTGACATGGACACCTCAGTTGCGTCCTCATATTTTTGTACCTCACAGACAGCTTGTTTGCTGGAAAGAGAATATCCATTGCTGAGTGATATAATATACTTAGACCTGATTGCCCATCTTCACACAGACAGCAATAGGGACTGTCCAAAACCATATTACACAGTCTATTGTCCAAACCCCAAAAAACACTGGATTCTGGCAGGAGGGACTGCATATAGTCTCTTACCGAACATTGTCCAGGATTCCCTGTTCAGTTCTGGACAATACACAAAGAATTTCATCATTGAGAACCAGCACTTTGAGGGTGAACAATGGAGGCTGAAGGTATTACAATAGTGATTTTCTTTGCCTCATGTGGAAATAGTATTTTCTGACTGGAGAATGCACAAACACAGCCGGCAACAAGCAGGGAGATCGGCTGTGCTACCTGGAGCCTTTATGGATGACCTTGTAAAGGTACGTATTGTTGACTGTACCTGTATCTGTACTGTAAGAAGGCAAATGAGGGTATTGATCAACATGTTGAACTATTTCTTTAAACATCATACATTCAGATTTTACCCTGAACAGCACTGGGCTCAGGTGTGAATAGCAACCTCTCTGCCTTTCTCTGTATCTCTCCTGACTGTTAGTCAAGGTGTTTGCTATCACCACCTCCACTAGTGACTGTAGTTGAAGAATGAGTGTGTGTTTGCTTTGATTGATATCTCTCCCTGCCCCTCAACCTGTGCCAAGAAGGCAGCAGTAATAACTACTATAATAAGAGCCTTTGTGACTGACATGCTCAGCCCAGTACGAGTCGAAGCCATTTGGATTTGAGCACTCAGCCGAGTGTGAGCCAAATTCTGGGGTGTTTCAAGGATTTTTTTTAATCTTTGTGGGGGTGCAGCCTGATATCTAAGACAACACCATGAACTGGGCCTTCCTCGAGGGCCTCCTCAGCGGGGTGAACAAGTACTCAACGGCGTTCGGTCGCATCTGGCTTGCTGTCGTTTTCATTTTCAGGCTTTTGGTTTTCCTGGTGGCTTGCGAGAAGGTATGGGGCGATGAGCAGAAAGACTTTGACTGCAACACCCGTCAGCCCGGTTGTCACAATGTCTGCTACGACCACTACTTCCCCATCTCCTACACCCGACTCTGGGCTCTCCAGCTGATCTTTGTCACCTGCCCGTCCCTTCTCGTGACTCTCCATGTGGCCTACAGAAAAGACAGAGAGCGTAAACACCGGCTGAAGCACGGAGAAGACTGCCCCCCACTGTACGATAACACAGGGAAGAAGCGAGGGGGTCTCTGGTGGACCTACTTCTTCAGCTTGCTGTTCAAGATAACAGTGGATGCTGTGTTTGTCTTCCTGCTGTTCTACATCTACGAGGCCACCTTCTTCCCTCCGCTGGTCAAGTGCAACGAAGAGCCGTGTCCAAATGTGGTGGACTGCTACATTGCCAGGTAAGGACTCCTCTGAAGTTCTAAATGATAAGGGTCCTGGAATTTCCATTTCCGAACCCGGCCCCTGCTGTCCTCCACTAAAACAGTTAACTCCTTTAAAAGAATTAATAAATCTTCAAGTTATACTATCGCTCATCTTTGACCATGTGTTTCCCAGACCCACAGAGAAGAAAATATTCACCGTCTTCATGGTGGTGACCAGCTTTGTGTGCATCTTCCTCTCTCTCTGCGAGATCTTCTACCTGTGTGGGAAGAGGTTCTGGGAGTGTTGTGGAGGAGGACTTCGCTCCGAGAGAGAAAACTCCTTCATGATGACCAGAACTCCTCTGGCTGGGAAGGAGAACTCGGCGTACAAAGAGCCTACCCTGGAAAAGGCAAAGATGGTTGACAGTGGCAACGGAGATCTGGGCAAAGAGAGTTCAGCCCCAGCCTACAGCATAGCTGTCTCCTGAGAAACACCAACGTCATGAGTCTTAACTTAGGAGAACAAAGTAAAAACCATGGCTAGATTTTATGCTGTTGGCCAGCATTAAAGGCAGAAAGAAGTTTCAAGAATTGTTGTTTACAGAGGTCATATCATTGTTTAAACAATTTTACATCAAAGATATGTAATATTTGTGTCCCTTAATGTTATTGAGCTGAACACATATGCATTTTTTTTTTTTTATAAGCTTGTGATCTGAAATGACTGATATATAGTAGAGGTGATTTATTTTGTCTGTTTAACATGATTGTATGTTATTATTTTGTTATCTGTTTCTAGAATACAGTGGCCACAAAATAAATCTGCTGGACTTATGTGTACATTACCATAAACTGGAAGTGAAGAAAATATCTATGTCAAGAGCATACCCCGGAAATACAGACAGATAGCAGTTGTGTTTTCTAAAATAAATAACCCTCCTGTGAAATTTGCTGTTGTCCTTTTTTGATCCCTAAATGAAATGTTTCAGAATTGTGAGGCATTAAACTGATGACCTGTGTATCATCCAGGTAATATTTTTTAAACAAAGCTTTCTCCAGTGCATTTTTGGGAAAGACAAAGGTCATTTGTCCACAATACGCAAGGCAGATGAACATGGGTGCAGAAGTATAAAGTCTATATAACCAATAGAGTTTCAAAGTATGGAGTAAAACATGAGAAAAACCCCAACGTGACATACCAAAATGACATGGGTACAAAACGATCTACATGTGGTTAGTGATGGGAGTAGTATTATTGACAAAAGTTGATTAAAATCACCACACCTACAGTAAGTTTCAGACCTTAAACACATCCGGCATTGCTTCTGGAGCAGAGCAACAGACTGAGAGTAGATTTGTAAAGGACAGGATAGTCAAACTGAGTGTACTAATGAGGCAGTGACTCTTACCTGAGAAAAAAAAAACAAGCAAAGGTTCGTTGTATCTGGCTTTGAGACACTGGCTCTCCATATCTCAGGCGTACCTGAATGGTCACAGAGCGCTTGCTCAAACAAATTTTAGGTGGTGGCAATGTTTAATCCTGATTAATCAAAGGCTACAAAAGGAGCATATCTCCACATCGCAGTTGCTTAATGGAACTGATATGAAGTCACCTGTCAAGACACATGGTGAACAGAGTAGACAGAGATCTACTTGTTATATAATTCACCATATCACCTTTATTAATTTGACCAAACAAGGAATTTGGTGCACTGAAACCACTGATGTGACTTTTTTTCTTCACTGTACAACTGCCACAGTTTACCATTCATTGTTCACTGTATCATTCACTGTGTGTCAATTTTAAGATAAGTTGGTGCCCACAAGAAACTTTAAAAAGTTTGTCATTGGTGGCTGGAGTTTTAAAGGGAAAGTCTGAGTGTATGCCAAAAGTGGCCACACCTCCAGATTATGGCCAAGAGCTGATTCTTCTACTACTCAGTCGATACTGGAGACCCACTGTAGGAGAGAAGTTCCCTGATCCCATAGTAAGTCCAGTTTCCAAGACGGGACATGATGGACTGAGTCGAAAACCAGAATTCTTAAGGTAAGCTAAGACGATTTTGTCATGTTTCGTTAATGAGTATTTTAGGTTTTTCATATTCATTTTTAAGACTTTCAGCGGAGTAAAGAACATGAGATTTAAGAGCAGCGAACTACTGCAGCAGGAGGCAACTGGACGGACATTCACACTTCAGCCTGAACTCTCCTAAAGAGTGTATGAGCTGAAAACAACTAAAGGTTTAATCTTCTGAACAAGTAAATATTTTTGTTTGAAAGAGTCACTCGTCAAAGTACCAAACTTTGTAAGTAAGTGAGAACATTTTTAAGTGGTGAGAAGTGGGCCAGAGTTTTTGAGCTTTCAGAGTATCAGTGAAACGTCTGAACAGAAAGGAGAACACGTTCCACAGTGAAATATTTGGAACACAGAACAGAGTATTTTACTAAATCAAAGCTGATTTTATACGTTTTTATTATTTACTTCACCTTTTTCTCTTTTTTTGTGTTCCAGCTCAGCAGTTTATAAGTTTCCCTCCTGCAACGTTTAAAAGAACTCAATCAAAGCTGAACTCATGGATTGGAAGTTTCTCGAGAGTCTTCTTAGTGGAGTCAACAAATACTCCACAGCCTTCGGACGCATCTGGCTATCAGTGGTCTTCGTCTTCCGTGTGTTGGTCTTCGTGGTGGCTGCCGAGCGCGTGTGGAGCGATGACCAGGGACACTTTGACTGCAACACCCGGCAACCAGGTTGCACCAACATCTGCTATGATTACTTCTTTCCCATCTCCCACATTCGCCTGTGGGCCCTCCAGCTCATCTTCGTCACCTGCCCTTCATTCATGGTGGTGTTGCACGTGGCCTACAGAGAAGAGCGGGAACGCAAGTACCAGGCCAAGCACGGTGAGAACACTCGGCTGTACGACAACCCGGGCCAAAAGCACGGCGGGCTCTGGTGGACTTATCTGATGAGCCTGTTTATCAAAACCACCTTCGAAATCCTGTTTCTCTACGTGCTCCACTACATCTATGACAGCTTCAAGCTGCCCAGGAAAGTCCAGTGTGATACCAGTCCCTGTCCCAATTTGGTGGACTGCTACATTTCCCGGCCCACTGAGAAAACCGTTTTCACCTACTTCATGGTAGGGGCATCTGTGGTGTGTGTGGTGCTCAACATCTGTGAGATTTTCTATCTGATTGCATCCCGGGTGGTGAATCTCAGACATCGAGGCAGCATCCACACTTCAGCTACAAAGATCCACCCTGGCGTGGACTGTGATGGCTGCAAGTCCTCTCTCACATCGTAGCTGGAGACCAAGTGAAGAGAATCAAGATGTCCTCTTACGCCTCTCTTTGATTAACTATAGGGTGATCCTTTTTCTCCATTAAAGGATAGGTTCACCTTTTTTCATGTCTGACTTAATGCAATACTCACATACCTTTATGTCCACTGAAAGATTTGTTGGTCAGTGTAATTGTCCCTCCTGCCCACACTGGCCGTGTAGCAATCCCTCCCTGATGCAATTCAAATGTAAGAGACAGGGGATATCCACTTGATTTGTCTAAGTCAGACTTCTGAAGCCTGAATTACAGAATACATTTTTTCCATAGAACAGGGACTGTGGATTTTGTCCTACATATCTGTACTTTAGATAATGATCTCTATATGTATAATAATTACAGCAACCAGTAACTCAACTCAACTCAGTGTCCATGAGCAAGTGTCTATTGTGTTAAGACCAATGTAGAAAAGGTGAACCCTGTACATTTTCTATGTAATTTTCTATTTTCACACGAACGTGACACAAACAACTGTGCATTATAATGTTATTAGAATTATTTTCCACATGTGTAATTAATATTTCTGTACAAGAAGAGAGGTGAAAGATACATATTGAACTGATTGATCATTGAATTAAAAGCGGATGCTCATAGGTTTGAGACTGTAATTTCTAAGCATAACCACAACCAAAACTGACATTACTTTTTTTGTATTCCCTGAAAAAAAGATTGTCCAAACACTGAGAATAAAGTTCAACTTGGATTAAATCACAGAAAATGAATGTTCATGGGAACAAGCTGCTTTCTCCTCTTTTAATGGCGCCATTTCTCCACCTGGTGGCACTAAAGGCATGCTACATCAACATGTGAAGGCTGTGAAGCCTTCAGGAAACAATATGGCAATGATATCATATGATATGATATAATTTTAATATTCTAATCGAATGAAAATCTTTAAGCGCAGTTTGTCATGTTTGTCCAGGCTTTGATCCAGGTGTTGACACCGGAACTACCACTACAGATTTCCATAATTGATTAAAACCCTGAACGCGCCACATTTAGCGGAAACAATTTTTTAATGATTAAGAAACAAACAAACAAACAAAAAACAACAACGTCACGACTAAACACAGCTGACATTTGCTACAGTTTTGTAGCCTATACTAATGTGTTAGGAAGTTTCATACTTTTTTGTTCCTGCCACAAAAAAAACAAACAAAAAAAAAAACAAAAAAAAACAAGGAAGTCCCCAGCCCATGCACCTGTGCTGGTAGTTGCCGAAATTCAACAGGCAATAGACAATTATCAACTTTGGTTTCAAAATAAAAGCACAAAATGCCCCACCCTGTAAAGTGGAATTTACTATTGGAATGCATGAGAGGAAACTTTCACATTATTTAGAAAATTGCTTTGCTACATATTATGTCTTGAACACAGGCTTTATTTTGGTGCTTTTTATTCAGTTGTTTAAACTTTCACTATTTTGTTTATGCTCAGTTTGAGCAGTTTATCTTTTTTTTAAAAAGAAAATGCGCGTCATTAGTTGCAGTGAGTGAACATAGGAAACTCTTCAAAAAGCCCTTCTGATAAACTGACTGTTATCATAATATGATGCGCTCTGAGATACGATGAGATTTTATTTTGAAATGTCTGCGCAGGGGTGTCGTTTTCTGTCCGCCTTTCTCTCTGGCTGGGATGACATGCTTTGAAGAGAAGAGGGGACACGCTGATAAAGTTCAACACTCAAGATTAAATCAGTTTAAACGAATGGTGACCTGACAGAGATGGCCGGTTCAGGTAATAAACATATGCCTGGGAAGTTTATTTAAATGCATGTACATTGCAGACAGTGTTTGTTTAAAAGTTTCGGCGTGTTTGTTAAGGTGTGGTAATGGTGTGGCTCACACCATTACCACGAGATGATCAGTTCTGATATCTTATGAGGAAAGCTTTAAATTGCATTATCATTACTTATCTATTGAGGTAGTCTGGCTCGGTCATTTCAAAGTTTCAGATGGTTTCCTGGCCGGTCAAAACCATTTGAACACTTGTATCAAAGGGGTGGTGTTGAATATCGATTACTTATTGGTCCTGATATTTGATATTGATCTAAGAAAGGAGATTCTTCAGACCTATTTAGCAGCCTCATCCTTTGGTTAAAGTGTCTGAACAGAGTTCATTTCACGTGAAAAGCAAATTGTCACCTCTGCACGCCAGATGCCTCATGCAGCAGTGTGACAATGGCAGCAGTTGCCATGTTAAAACGGACATGTTCTGTATCCTTCATGCATATTATGTAACACTGACCAGATCAAGTGCAATAACCACATTTAGAAAATTGTTCACATTGTTCAGGTAACATTAGATGCTTGTTGTCATGGGGGTTGATTACAGTTTAGCTCAGACTTAAGTCTCTTCTTCTGGTTTTCTTCAGTGTGCTGCTTTGCAGATGGCATTCAGTCCTGTGCTATGTTTCTGTGTTTTGGTTTAAAATTTGTGTCACACAATGTGTCTCATCTGAAACGTGTTTTATTTCAGTATTTTAAAAAATGCAGCTACATTTATATAACTATTCCTTTTGTTCATAACCATATTTTGACACAAATAAAAATGTTTAAGTATTTGTTACTATTTTATTTTGAATATTTCTCCTCTTGACTCCATGTCTGTTGATGTAAAACTGTTTGTCAGTCGGCTCTATGCTTGTTTGGGACAGTTCCAGTGTGCACAGCCTGTACTCTAAGTTATGTTCTCAGCAGCTAATCATTAATACAGGTGACATCTCTGTGGTGGTTTTGACCGAGCTCTTGTGTGTCCCTGATCAATACCACATGGACAACGTGGCTGATGTAACATTATGTGAAATCACTGCAACTCTCCCTGCTTTGTGTTGAGATTCTCGATGTTTCACCACCTGGAGCATGAACTTGCTTCTCTACTTTCCTCCACTCTTCAGGAGTGTGTTGTTCCAGCCTAGAGGAACCCAAGGCCCTGATGAAGATGGGTCTGAGCATGGTCCTCATTGGTCATGTTAACTTCCTGTTGGGAGCACTGGTGCACGGTGTGGTGCTCAGACACATCAACCTCCACAAGCAGGCCCAGGCCATGGAGTACACCATCTCTAATGTGGTAGCTCTCACATCCGGCCTGGTGGTGAGTGTATAAAGATATAAGCCTTGGATTTAATAACATTTCTGGGGATTTAATGGCACATGAGAGGATTTTGGAACTTCATACATTCTCTCCATTAGATAAAGAAAAAACCACTGAAAAACAACACAATCCAGAAAGAAAGAACATTGTCAGCTCACTGCTCTCTGCTCAGATATACTTTAAATATACAGAAAATGGTCACTTGGATCAGTATTCGATTTAGCTGATAGTTTCAAACTGATAAATCCAACTGATAATTTAATGTAAAGTTAAAGGGCTAGTCTGTTTTTGTCAGGCTTGACAAAACACACAGAGGCTTTTAAAAGCATGTTTGAAATGCTTGTAACAACAGCACAGCTGTGATGTTGAAAGTTGTCATGTTTTGACTTTGCCTGTTTTTCTACCTTGAGTCTTGTGACTGAATGAGAACTATATGATGTGAATTTTCTGGTCATTTTGTATGATACCTCTGGTTCTTTTCTTCTGTACAGCCATAGACATTTTCAAATGGAAGAACATCTGTCTCTTGTCTCTGCAGGCAATTGTTGTTGGCATTCTGGCTATAGTCCTGTCTAAAAACAAGAAGAGTAGAACCCTGGTTAGTATCTTCACTTTGTTTTTCCTAACAATTATTTCTTTGAAAGTTCTCAAGAAGTGATTAAAAAAAGTTTAAAAGCACACACAGGTAACCGTGTACACTAGGTTCTGATGTTTTCCCTGTTTCTCTTCTACTCTTTTCACTGATCCCTCCCTACTTCGCCTGATCAGTATTTTCATGCCACTAATTTTGATCTGTCTACCTGTACTTCATTCTCTTTGATATTTTCCAGCTTTCCCACACTTAATTCCCAGCCTTTCCCTCTGTCTGTCTAGATAGGAGGACATAAAAAAAAAGCCTTTTGAGCTCCTGCTTTTTGCTTCAGGTGTCTGAATCCTTTGCTTATTCAGTCAGCTGTCAGGCCGCTCAGACAGGACTGACGAGGCAGTGATCTGAACAGAATGAGTAAACCCTGGCAGACCTGCCTTGATAAATCACTCCCAGTTTCCTTTGTTGGTATGAGCAACGGTGAACTGGACAGGGAAGAGCTGACGAGCAGCAGGTTCCCTCCTCATCCGTCTTGTTATCTTATTCAGGCATCACATGGCATGAATAACATATAATCTCAACACTCCCTGTTTCCATGTAATCTATCATAGTTCTTTATCACATGAGCTGGCTACTGTAGTTTGTAATCGCCCACACAGATTGCGTTATTTCTTATTGTTCTTATCACGTTTCGATTTAACTTCTCAGTCATCTTTACAAAGCAATTTTAAATGTCTAGAGACGTCCTGTACGTGTCACCCTCTGTAAACGTGTTAAAGGGCGGGTTTCTCTGCCCAGAACATTTATGTTTCATTCATCATCGAGCATAGCTGATACCTTTCGTTTCTAATGCTGAAGCTTTTTTGTGGGAGTTTGGGTAAAGCTGGTATTATGCTATGTTTTTCTCACTATCATCAAATCCTATGAAAGACCAAAACCAACAGTGTTTGAGTCAGTCTGTCAGTACTTATAGACTGCCCTATCCTCCTCATCTCTGCACTTTTCATGCATCAAATCAGTGCAGTTATGCAGCTGATCTTAAGTGTGGGGAAACAATCATTTAAAGTCATATTTTTGTCTTGATTTATTTTCACTTTAATCTTAATTTTTTGAGTATTTCTTCATTAACATATTTCAGATTTTTGAATATATATTGTTTTGCTGACATTTATTTTTGTCTTCTTGTCATTTCATGTTGTAACAGATGCCTTAAATCTTAGCTCTGCTATATTTGCTATGTTTGTATGAACATTGTTTATTCTTTGCTTTGCTTTTATCTATTAACTGCTGCAGATGCCCCAGTTTCCCAAACGGGAGCATTAAAGCTTCATCGTATCAGTTTTTCTCTTCTCTGATTATTTTAGTGGTGTCTCTTCTACAGACATGGTCACTGTTTGCAGTCAGTTTGGCAGCAGCAGTCATGGCGGCAGCTTCAGCCATCGGGCTCTTTGTGTCTGTGGTGAGGGCCATCATTCATGGTGGGCAGAGCCTCCTGACTCACTGCCGCTTCCCCGAGACCATCGGCTACTCCAGCATCACCAACGAGTGTCCTTTTGACCCCACACGTATCTATGTGAGTGTATTGGTGTGTACTACAGACTCTGAGATTAAAGCATGAACTGTGACTTTTTCCAGCAGCAGCTGGCTCTTTGAACAGCTGACCATTGTCACCGCTGCATAAACACAACTGGGCGTTGTGTGTGGCTGCGTGTCATGGCGACTGTGTTACTTATGTGTGTGTGTGTTTGCGTGTACATAGTGTGTGAGAGAAAGAGGGAGTGGGAAGCCGGGTGTCTGTCTTTTCTGTCACTCAGTGAGTCACTCTCTGCAGTCCTTGGTTTGGTGGCAGAAATGCTGACCTGACCCTGTCGGCCCACTTCAGGCTCTGTCCTGTTCCAGTGGGCTGCTGATGGCCTGTCAGGCCTGCCTAGCCTCACAGCCACATCCACACATCAGCACCACTTTGGCACTTTCACACAGTCACTCACAGTCTACAATTTGTCACTTAAGCGACCTTTGTTTTAAGCTGGATTTATACTTGACACAAGAGGCTAATGGCGGTTCCGCTGTAGATACATACAGTGTGGGTTTTGATTTATAGTTCAGTGTGGGATTTCACCCATTAATAGTACAAACGGCACTAGATCAGATGTACAATCCCCACAGCAGCTGTGTTTACAGTCTTATCACTTTTGTGATACAGAGCGACAGTGGGAAGGCCTGACTTGCTCCATTACTGAACAGGAGGCTGTTTACTGTACGTTATGTTATTCACTGTTACAGAAAGCAGTGAAGTGGAGCTGAGGATTGTCATATATGCAGGTAAACAGGTAACACTTTCTTGTCTCCATAGAAGTTATAGCTTCATAAATACTCTACAGGAGTATTTATACCTGCTTACAACTACATTAGATTGTGTTATGAACTATCTATTAAATACATGTATATAAATCAGGAGACTTATTTGGAAGAGTAAACAGTAAAATTTGCAAGCAAACTGTTCAGTTTTCCTGAAAAGAGGGATGGTGAGTGTTATTTTAGATATGCTCACTTTTGCACTTAAATGATGGCTAAAAATAAAACCGTCATAAACCAGATTCACTCTTTAATCAGAAAATGAGCCCCAGCTCAGAAAACCGTGCTGTTCACTCCGAGCTGCCTATTAGCTGGGGATCTCCAATATGGCTGCCGGAGGGAGCGCATTACATCACCTAAAAGTGTGTCTTGGGTTTCTGGTTCTGATAGTTGCTTAGAGGCAGTAATGATGGTTATGCAAGGTTTATTTTTTGTGCTTCTTGCATATTTCATAATAAATTCCAAAGAAAGCTCCAAACTTTGCTCCTCTGTTGTCTGTAAGTCAGCGTGCCTAACAAAAGGCAGCTCTTTTTCTTTGAATTCCCTCTCTTCACTTTTGCTTTGATACATTCTCCTCAGCATATTTTATTCACAACGCTGACTCTCCTGGGCAAACTGAAATTCCAAAACTTTTTTTTTTAGTATTATTATTATTATTTTTTTGCAGCTCTCCACAGCCGTCTGAGGAAAAAACACGGTTCTGTATCACATCATTACCCAGACTGTATCCCCATTTATGTGAAGCCGCTGAGAGCTCTTGCCTCAGATTATGCTCTGTACGGTCCAGCTGGTGGCTGCCACTAACTGCGCTCCTCTGTCCCTCCCCAGAGTACCACTCTGATCCTTTGGGTGCCTCTGATTGTGACTTGTGTCATCCAGATGGTGTTTTCTTCCCAGTGCTTAGCTGTCTGTGTTTCATTCCTGGGGCTGCCTTGCTGCCCAAACAGGAAGACACACAAGGACTATGGCAGAGCGGTGAGATTTTGACTCAGATAAACATTTTTCTGCTTTTAAAAAATCGAATCCTTTAGATGGTGCATTTTTAAAATAGGGCGATATTTTGGATTAAACTGGATTAAAAAAAAACTGTCATAAAATAATTTCTCTAGATCAATGTGGTGAGACCGATAAAGGAAGCTGCTCCCTCTCGCTATACTGAATCGCCAATAGCCTACAATGAACCTCCAGCATGCTATACTGAACCTCCAAGAAGCTATCAAGAACCTCTTAGATGGACCACTGCAGCTCCAAGACAGCAGTACCAACCTCCTCCCCCTCCGCAGCATCCTCCCCGTCAGCACCGGAGTCTTCCTCCCTCGGAGAGGCGGCCTCTTTGCCAGCCGAACAGAGAAAGGTCAGGCAGAGAAAGGCCAGGAACGAGGACTGGCAGCCAGCAAAGGGCACCGGAGGAACACCAGCTGCTGGAGAGAGGTACACTGGAAAGGTCCAGCTTCTGGATTTAGCCTTATTTGACAGGCCAGAGCTTTGTGAAGAACAGGGACTGTGAGGTTTTGTACTGCAGCCGTAGCTTCAAACATCATACTCACAACCCTGTTTTCTTGTCAGCACTTCAAAGCAATGGACTCTGAGACAGAATATGTTTTATTTAGCAGTGCAGTGGACCTGAGCTGAAACCTGATGCATAAAATTTCTGCAGCTCAGAGGATCTTTGCACTGTGTGTGGAATCCCTGTTATGTGAATGTGTGTTATTGTATTTTTGTGCTTGTTCATATCAGGATAAAAAGACGAGACAACTGCGAGTAGTTGCTCATACAAGGAGTCAATTCAGAGTTAGAAGAATATTTTTTTTTCATTGGGAAATATGCTTACACTTATGGTTAGCTTGAGTAAGTGTAAAGACCTGAAGTTGAACTATTACTTTCATGTTTGGGTTTAGATATATAGCAGAGGTAGGAGATAGGGAAATATCCCCACAGCTGAAACGACTCAGAATACACAGGGTCTGTGTGTGTGTGGGGGGGTGTACCTTCAGCCTTTTACCTGTCTTTGCTGAGGGTGGAAGAGCTGGTTTGCATGTTTGAGTAAATAAGAATTAAGTGATTAAGTGTATGTGTGTGTGTGTGTGTGTGTGTGCGTGCGTGCGTGGGTGCGTGCGTGTATGCGCGTGCGTGCGTGAATTTTTGTCTGCAGTTAGGTCAAGAAAAACTAGTTTCATGAGAAACTAGTACTGCAAGATTTTGTATTTATTGTCTAAGTAAATAAAGTGTAACCGAAAACATTTCATTTTAATATGTGGTACTGGCAGCAGCTCTGTTGACCTGACAGGTATGACTGCGTACACTCTGGCACACATCTAAACACTGACAGGTTGGTGCAAAGGCATTCAACCACGTACTGTCGGTTGTATGTTAATAAGGGCCTACGATGTGTCTTGACACGACAGTGCATGACGGTAATGCTCAGCTGTCAAAACAGACATGAGTCTTGCACAATGAGATACTCTTCCCCTTAAAAGATTCCAAGCATATCATAAACAACCATAAATGAGGAAGCACTTCACACGTGCAGCTTTGAAACACTTAGGTATATTTCTATTTCAGGTCCAACGGAACAAACATGACATCCTCATGTGAGGTTTTCATGCAACAGAAAAATAGGAAAGAAGGAAAGAGAGGTCAGGAAGGAAGAAAGAAGGGGGTGTATTCATCCAACACAAAGTACCAGTTTATCAGAGGCAGTGAGAATAGAAAAGGGTTGAACTGTAATAGATCATGGGTTAGCAACTGTTGTTCCTTATTCTACCAGCAGAAGGCAGTGACACTATAGGATCCCCAAAGCAGAGGTGTGGCTGGTTAGGAAGCTCCTGTGCAAATGTTAGGTACAAGTTAACCTTAGATCAGTCTAATGTCATGTGGATGCAGCTGCACCAGCACAGCTCTCAGGCTCTAACTGGTAGTTAACTTTGCCGCTGTTGCACACAATTCAGTTTGTGAGGCAGTAAAATGTCGGGCAACACAACACTCTTCTACTTCAGGCTAACATTGTTCTTTTTTTTAAATGAGATGTTTGTCAGTTATGTCAAATTACCTAAAATCATAACAATAAAATTGTGGAGTAAATACTGAATCCATTTTTTTGCTCTGAGGAGGGTTATGGTAAGGACATGGTCAAATTGAGGGATTTTGAATACCAGTGGTGGATCAGACCATTAGGTAAAATAAGCAATTACACACTATGTAAAGACCCCGTTACAAATAAAAGCCCTGCATTCAAACTTTTTACTTAAGCAAAGAGCACAGAAATATCAGCTATAAAATCTACTTCAAGTATAAAAAGGAAAATTACTCATTATGCAGAATGGTCCTAGTCAGTGTTATATTATTACATTATTGGATCATTCTTATTGATACATTAACATGTAAGCAATACTTTAAATTAGTAGTTTGTTAAGGTGGAGCTAACTTATTAGCTGCTTTATTACTCTGACTACTTTTGAGTTCATGAATCTACAAAGGTACATATTTTATAAACTAATAATGTGTTTTGTGTGTGAAGTCTCAATCTAATAAAGTAACAATAACTGTCAGATAAATGCAATAAAATAAAAAGTACAATATTTGCCTCTGAAGTGTAATGGAGCAGTATAAAGTAGCATAACATGAAAATACCCAAGTAATGTACTTAAGTGTTCTAATGTAAGTCCAGTGCTTGAGAAAATGTACTTAACTTACATTGAACCACTGCTAAATACACACGTTATATTGGTATCAGCCTATAAAGAAATGCCAGAATAACAGTAATATGAAGTATCCATGAAGTGGTCTTGAGTTTGTTGTGCATCATGTCAAGAAACATTCTGACTGAAATTAACTTAGTATTTTTGCCCAAAATTGTGTATTTAGTGATGACATCAAGGGAACAAGTCCACTATAAAGAAGATTTTCACGTAGGACTTAACTTCAAATAAGCTATTTTACTGCAGCTTTAATTTTATTAGTCTGCCCGATGGTTAGCTACGTCACAGACTGAATTTGTAGTATGTGTTTAATCTCCGAAACAGAAGATGGCAACAGTGATCTGGCAACAAGGGTCTTAAATGGGTGATATATGAGAGTGGTGCTGGCACTGCTGCAACCAGTGGCTCTGTTTACATATGCACAGTATTCCAGATGGAGGTTTTTACTCTGAAACTCTAAAGTAGTTTTATATTTCATTTAAATCAGAGATACTGATCTGATGCTATGTCTCCAAGTGTTTCTCTACACGTTCCAAATATTTATTGAACATGTTGAACAGGTATCCCAAATATTAAGGATTTCTTTAAGTGCTAATATAAACATGGCCACTAGTTTCTGTCGGATTACTACACAAGTCTGGAAAACCCTAAAAATCCAAATCAGAGCAAGTACCTGAACTTGCTCCTGTCACATGAAACATGTCCCTTCATCTAACTGCTCTGTGAAGCAGACTAATCCAGGAGGTTATAAAAGCATTCAGCTAGAGAGTGATGAACGAGCCCTTAGTGAGTTTTCCTGTCTGTTGGAGGAAAAGAGAGTGGGGTCAGGGTTTGTCCCAAAGCAAGACAAATAATTCAGTCATTTCTGCCTGGTACGGTGCTGAGGAGACTGCGGAGCTACAAAAAGATACTGCTGTGCGTTAACTTCTTTTGTGGACTTTGTCGTCGTCTGGTTGGTAGGATCATGCAGTATAGTCACACAGGTCACGACTATCTTAAGTTAACTGCTCGTTGATAAAGAACTTTAAAATACTTACAAATTAAGAAACAACACAACATGGTAATACTGTAAAAGTTAGCCTCGAGCATACAGTGCATATTCACATGCACACGCACACATTCAGACCAAATGCACAGCCATACTTTATAAACACATGGCAGCTCAAACAATATGTGCTACTGGTGTCATTGATCAAATGCATTATGGGAACTGCTTATTTCTCTAGAATTTCATGTTCTTCCACTTTAACAACACCACAAATCCCAAAGAGATCAACCTTAGCTCACATTTTCTCTCTCTATCTCTCTCTGTCACTGTACACTGGAATATGGTCATCTTAAACAACATATCAAAGTAAAAGCACAATAATATAATAAGAATAAAAATGAATAAATAAAACAACATGAAGGAGGAAAACAATATGTACAAATGAAAAAAAACAACACATAAAAATCAACAAAATGCCAGTAGATATCATTAAATACCTAATGGGATCTTAGGCCTTCTTTTTCTCAGCGAAACATCATATAGCAGTAAAATCCCAATAACCCCCCCCCCCCCCCCTCCAACCCCTCCCCCACCCGCCTCCACCCCCGCGACCACCCATTCAGATCAGACCAAGAAGCTACGCTACATAATACTGCCTTGCAGTGCCAGAGAGTGTGCACCATACATGAAGACAAATGTACTTAATCTTATGTTATACATAGACGTACAGTATATACATGATATACATGTGCGTTGGAGGAGAAAATGAGCGATCCCCACCCTGTGTCACAAGCACCCTGGAAATCCAATGTTCCAGAGAGAGACAGATATTCGGGAACATTTGCGGACGCCTCTGTCGACTGATCATTAAATGTATGCATGTCCCTTCATTTTTCACAAGTATAAAAATGAAAGTAAAATGATAGAGATGACTTTTCTTATCCTCTTTAAAACTCCTCCTCCATCCTTGCACACAACAACAAAAATTAAAGATGATGATATGAGAGACAAGAACCATCATGCATTGATTTTAGTGACTGGTTCCATAGCAACAGAGAGGGTGAAGAAGAAGGGGTTGTAGCAGGGCAGGAGTTCAGAACTGGGAGGCCGAGCTGGGGTCGCACTGGAGTAGCCGGACGATGGAGGGGTCGCTTTTGGCACCTTTGATAAACTCCTCCAGGGACAATTTGCCTGCAGGACAGAAACAGAGAGAGTAGCCATTATTTTTTTAGGACTATGATACTACATTCTGCCTTTGTCAAATGTAAACAACGAAAATGCTCCCAGTGCTGGACTCAACACAGTGATGACTGTCAGTCATTAGCAATGGACGACAGTACTGGCCATCAGCCCAAGCCTAATTTGAACAAGTCAAAGATATAATCTGAACTGTGCAGATCCATGTAAATATCTAGGACTCATCAAGAAACAACAACAACAAGCCAAGCAAAGGCTTTTAGGTTCTGTAGATAAGTTACCAGAAGATGCATGTTATATTTGTTATGTTTGATATATAGCAGTGTCTTGTTATCCCATGAGGGATGAATCAAGTGTTTGCCATGACAAGAAATTAAAATACTAAAATAGTCAGTCCAAAAATCTCGCAAAAATCTCGCTTCCAGTAAAAATGATGTTCATTAAACTGCCACATTCATCTCCTGTCCTCTCCTTTCCCTCTCTGCAGCATAGTCTTCCTTCCATGTAGCCATTTCCTCCACTCACCATCATTATTGAGGTCCATTTGTCGGAAGATCTTATCTGTCCTCTTCTCTGGCGTGGATTCATCTTCTGGCATCTTCATCACAGATGACACCATCTTGTAGATGGCCTGAGAGACAGAGTGGCGGAGCAAACAAGAAAGAGAGAACGAGGGAGACAGACAGGGTGGGCGGGTGGTTGGGTGGCAGCGAGAGAAAAGAAAGATAAGTGAATTCAAGCCAGCAGGGACCCATTAAGGAGACTCAGCAGGAGAGAACTAAAACACAACTGAACTGAAAAATAAAGTCACTGCAGCTTTCAAGATGCTGATATACACGCTTTCTAAAGTCCACATGATTCACTGACATTTGTTGCTCCTGACGCTAAGAGCAGCTCCCTGGGCAGCTTTTCACAAATACCCACGCAGGGTCTGTATGCCTGTAGAACCACACCGTCACACCACAGTGACAGAGATTGCATGTGCCAACAGTTGGGGGGGGGGGGGGGGGGGCTCCCCAGCAAAGTTTCCTCTCTTTGCTCGATCGACCTTTTTTTTTGGCACCCTCCGAGACCC
>JBBMJY010000005.1:16657789-16679206 GCA_037833715.1 Toxotes lorentzi
TCGCTAAGAGTGATTTTGTGTTTCACGTTTTGTACTCTTGTTTTCTCGCTGTTTTCCCCGTTTGGGCGATTATCATTAGTTACTTTGTCAAATAAAGGCTGATTTAAAATTTTGATCCTGCCTCACGGAGTCGTGCATTTGGGTTCAGTCCTAGCTCAGTCGTGACACTTTGATCTTAAAGCAAATCTAATTTACCCAGTCCCTTGCTCACCTGTACAATTTCCAGCATCTCCTCACGGCTGATGTACCCATTTCCATCCAGATCGTACATGCTGAAGGCCCATTTCAGCTTCTGCTCCAGCTTGCCTCGTGACGTCACACTCAAGGCAATGATGAACTCCCGAAAGTCTATCGTCCCATCGCCGTTGGTGTCAAAAGTTCGGAAGACGTGCTCAGCGAACTTGGAGGCGTCACCGTAGGGGAAGAAATTGGCGTAAATCTTCTTGAACTCCTCCACATTCAGGGTTCCACTGGGGCAATCTTTCAAAAAACCCTGAGGAAAAGAAATGAGACGACATGAGGCAAGACGAGGGAAATAAGTCCTTTCATTCTCCAGGACAACACAATACTCAAATCTCTATGATACAGTTTTTTTTCCACCAGCAGACTCTCCTGTTACTACTGACAGATAAAACCGTTTTCAGGGGCAGTTAGAACAATCAGGAATCAAAGTTCTGTAACAAAACTTGGACCAGTAAATGTTTCATTCATGTAATGCTCCAATTCTGAACAGATTGAAAAAGTGCTTTTTCAAAAGGAGCTTAGTCTTAGATAGTTGAAAGCAGTTCTATCTTCTTTTCAAGGAGTCACGTTTGATAAAGCAGCATTGTTCCTGAGGAGAAAAGAGAGGTAAAAGTCATGCCAGTCTCGGTCTTTGTTCAGCATAAATAAAGCTCTTTTTCACAAAGACTGTTAAGATAGAGGCAGCGAGGTGACAAAGTCTTTGTCCTGATTTGAAGGTTGGAATTACTTTTTGATCATCATATTAAATATTCTCATAAGTGAAGGTGGAAAGCCAACATGGCTCTGCTTCCAATAAAAAATTTTTTTCATTGCCAGCGTTTTTGACATTTTCAGCGAGAGAGCGTCACAACTTTTAGCGAGGCTTGCCGACTCTGAGCTCAGATTTATTGCCAATAAATCCCCAAAAAAGACAAGATGGATAAATTCTCAAAGACCTCAGGCACCTTAACATTATTCAGTTTATATGACATCTCCAGCATTCAGGAGCTGTTAATCTGCAGAGAGCAAACACCATCATGACCAGTGTCAGGGTGAAGTGACCCAGGGTCAGTGAGGCTTAAGTCACGGGTCAGGGAGGTGATGGTTTAACATCTACCGCTCTTATTCAAGACAGCTCACACATAGGTCTAAGCCATGCATAAAGCCAAATAGCCATTACACAAACACACATCCAAGGACACAAGATGAGATAATTCATGCAGTCAGTTCACTGTGGAACTCCAAGATCTAATCTGGTCTCCACCGTGGATTAACAGACTGGGAAGCGGGTGGGGCCCGCCTTGGATGGAGATAAACGTCACACTGAAGGCAGGAGTCGGTATTACTAGGAAGGAAGGCTCTGACAGATTCATTTATATGTATAGGGCACTATGCTATGCTTATGTATTGTGCTCTCAAAACATAATTTAAAACAGTAGTACATGACTTATTCCAACTTGGGATATTTCCAGTTTAGGATACTGTTTTGTACCTGCTCTATGACACATAAAATTATATTTGTCCTTGCTTGACAGCGACTAAAGCATAAAATTAACTCTGACAGGTGTAAATTTGTAATAACACTAGTATACAGTTGACTTGTCCGCTAAAAGTCTCAATAACTATCTTGTCGTGTGAATGATCACTCCAGCCTAATATAACTGACACACACACATTGATTCAATAAAGGAAGTTAATGACAAATTCTGATTTCAGAGGACTGATGTAATTAAAGTTTTGGAATAACTTTATTTTAGAACAGCTAGTGATTAAATGGTGAACAGCTGAATTAGCAGCTAAAGAGGTGGAGAGAAAAATAGAGCAAAAAAAGGTAAACATTCATCAGGTGTCCACAAATATGACCCAAAATGAATGATAGTGGAAACTGCTGATTCTGTAGAAGTTGTAGTAGTACACTTACTATGACTTGGTGTCATAGTAATGTCCAGACTCTGCGTCCGGCGTGTTTACGTACCTTGTACCATTCCTGCAGCTCGTGGTCCGAGAACTCAGTATTCTCCCGGAGGTCCTGCAGCATCTCTGGCCGCAACTTGCTGTTCTGTTTCCCCATGGTAACAGGACAGGACTCTCGGTTTCCTTGACAACAACTGCAACTACAGCACTAGCCAGACCGCTTTTTCACACCTGTCAATCAGAGATAAAGAAACAGACGGTCAGCAGCAATTAAGCAGAGAGGAGGATGAACTCTGGCAACAAATGAGAAATTCAGACCGTTGACTGTCAGCTACATCTTAAAGAAGATAAAACATAAAAACCTTGAAAACGGAAGATGATTTATCTATTACTGTGATAGACAGAACTGAGTTTGTACAAATTAAATCAGGAAACAAGCAATGGAAAGTAACATAAAACTGTTCCATACAAGAAACTGACAAACTGACAACATGACTTTGTCCACTCGCACAATGACTTTCCCCCTCTTTTTAATAAAATGAAAGTGAGCCCTGTCATAGTATTGTATCCCAGTCCCCTTGACACGAGATGTTATGCAACAGAGTCTTTAAACTGCTGCATTACATTTGCAAAACATTAAATAATCCCGAATTCACCCCTGTTACGTCAAGCGCTAGCCCACTGATCACATTTATGGGTTTATCTGGCCAGCTGTGTGTTTGTGTGTCAATTCAGCCGTGTGGCATGAGTGCGTGTGTGCGTGTGTGTGTCCAGATCTCCTAATCTTCATCTTGGCTCAGGCTGCCTGACAAAACAGAGTTCAGTGATGCAACTATGTACTGAAACCGTTACTAGGAAACCACATTTTTTCACCTGTAATGGATATACACATTTTGAGTTGTTTTTAAGCGGTCAAACTCCTTAGAACTAACCAAAAAATCATACAAACCACTCTTAATTTATACATTAAGGGGGCCTAAGAGTTTCAGTTAAGGTGAACATTCAGAGATGGTTTTCATGGTTTAATGAGTACCTAATAATTAGGTACTTGTGGTATTTTGAATGGGATTCTAAGATGACGATTAATTAATTAAAATACATTAAGTTATTTCCAAGGTATTATATGTGCTGTATAAGGGGACATGAAAGTCATGAAAAGCATTCCTTAATTTAGGCTTTAATTTTTCAGTTAGGGTTGAAATGCAGCCACGGTTTTATGGTTTTAGATTTGACAGTAGTGGATAGAAGCACTAATTCAGTAATTACCATTTTCTTTTGCAGATTTTCTCAAAATTGGGTTTAAAGTTGTGCTACACTTGGATAGAAATCATAGACTGCATATAAACACCCAGCTGTATGTATGTTTTGCTAAACAGTGGCCACTGAAATGTTTATAGGTGACTTAGGTCTAAAGAAACAATTAACAACTAATAAGAGTACAAGCACAAATAGAAAACTAGGTTTAAAAATTTAGAAAATTACTCACATTAATGTAAATTGCAGGGCAATATCTAGCTTAAGTTGCTAACAGAAGCTAACATTAGCCACCATAAGCTTCTGGTCAAATCAGAACAAGTACAGCTGTAGCAGCAAAACTCCTGAGCGTACTGAGCTGAGTAAGGTTGTATTTTATTGCCTGTAAGTTCAACTTTGTAAAAGAATATTTTATTAGTAAAAGTAAAGTAAAATAGTTCACTAAGTTCCCCATTAATTAACTCCAGGTTTGAGGAGAACGTTTCAGACTTTCATATAAACAAGTCAAATGTATGATATGTTTTCAGGGGTAAATTAATTTATGGTATCGTAAATTTATACTGCATGTAAAAAAATCTTGTTTTTTCATTTAATTAATATGACACTGTTACTAATACATGCTGTTATCACACTGTTAATATCTGCTAGAACAGTTTTGTGGAACAAACTTGTGCTTGCTAACTTTGCTGCCTGGTACTAGACAACTAATTAGCCTGTGTTCAACCATCAAAGTGTTTGCTTCTGTGCGTGTGTGAGTGTGTGTGTGTATGTGTGTGAATGGTGATTTAAATTACAGTATCACTGCAGCTTGAACACCTCCTTCTCTAACCTTTCTGACCTCCAGTCTCTCTTCAGTAGTGCTGGGTAATTACACCAACAACTTTGCGTGAATATGTGTGTGTATGTGTGAGAGAGAAAATGAAAACAAGCACAGACCAGTTTGTGTTTATATGAATCTGAGAAAGTCAAAGATGTGTATGTGTGATGCATATGAAGTGGATGGTGTGGGTGTTGCCGGTGTTTGTTACTGCCTGAGATGTTCATATACACAGAGACAAACCCCTTACCCCTGGTCATCTCTTTACTCTGCTAATACAATTAGTCTCATTTTAAGCCCCTCGTCCTGAAAACATTACAGCAAATGCTTCCACAGTGACAGTAATGTTTGCAGCCAAATCCCAGGCTACTGAAGGGAGAACTGTAGCCATCAATTATGATTTCCACCTGTCTGTTTGGGGACTGGTGGATGCTGCATACGTCGAGGATTAGGAAACAATATAATGCAACTGCATATATGCAAACTGTGCCTGGCTATGATTTGGTAGACTGCAGTTCCACCTGTCGTTACAAATTAAATTTCTCTACCTTCTCCTGAAAACGCAAGAAAATGTCATTTCCTATCATTATATTTCTGTCCTGTTAGATTTACAGTTCTTTTCATTTACTTGAGTTATTTTATGATTACGTTTGACAAAGGGTTGACAGGGTTTTTTTGTGATTTTTTAAAAATCTTTTCTCAAGTGTCTTCATGTGAAAATTGGACACATTTTCCTTAAAAATGTCCTATTAATATAGCCAAGAATTAGTCTTAGTGTTCACACTTTCAACATGTCTTTTTCTCCATTTTTCCTCCATTCAAATACCATTAAGCCACACAGCTTAGTGGGTCAATCTTTAGCCATATACGCAATCTAAGGACAAAGAAAGACAGAAATGAATTTCTCCTCGAGGAGTAATGGAGTGGCGTCTGCTGAGCTGAAATCAGTAGGTCTCGCTATAAAGCAGTGATTTGTGTGTTTTAGTTGAGCAGGCTGAGAATGGACTGAGTGCACCGCTGTGCTTCAAATGAGTGTTTAGAAAACACACACCCGCCACACACTTTTTAGTAGCTGCAGAAATTAATAAGAGCCGCCAACGCTGTCCAATTGTCAGGTGGAGAACACAGCCACAAAACAAACAGTCTGTACCACTTGTCGTGTGTGTCAGTGTGTGGGCTGGTGGGTTAGTGGTGTGTAAGAAGAAAAGCTTGGAAAAGAAGACAAGATTTAATTGGAGAGATAAAAATGCCTTAATTACAGCAACTAATGGTTCCTGATGACACACTGAGCAAACGCTCACCTTAATTGGCTTGTAGCAAAAGTGAAAAAAGTAAGTGAATAAAAGTAAAGTTTTTTCATAGGGCACATCGAAACAGTTCAGACCAAGAAACCATTTGAGTTTGGAACATTTCTAAAGGACTTGGGAGTGATCAGGCCCACATACTGAATCACTGTGCTTTATTAGTTTATATGCTTTGAATTGTCGGTGAAGATGGTGGAAACGAATGCCAAGAAAGTGAAAATCGCTCCCCTTTGTAATCTTTGTGGTGACATAACTACTGCAGCAAACCCGTAACACCATCATTACACACCAGCCCAACCTGCCCAACGTTGTTCAGTTTTGTTATTTACAAAAACGTTTGCTATCAAAAAGACTTAATGTCTTCTCAGTGGCGAAGGAAGGTTTAGTAGTGTAACTGACACTAACAGCAGCTAGCTTGCATGCCAGCAACAGACTGAGCTACTGTACATGACAACTGACCAAATGACATGCACTGATGAAGACCATGTGATATGGTTGAAAGCTCTGCTACTATTTCCCTTGCCTAGGTTGTGACAGTGACTTTCATGAGTATAACTATACAGAATTTAAATAGTCCAAAAACCTTCGGAAAGACAAAAGGTGATTGTTGCTAAATGTACAGGTTATTTATTGGTAACGTGGACGCTGGTAACTCAGTAAATAGTGTACAGACCTTTTTACCCTCTCAGGTTACGTACAGGCTGCCTTATCTTTAGGGTGAAGCTTGCAGCCACTGCTGCAGCACATTTAGTATAGAGCTCCATAACAACATGACATAGCTTGCTAACTGACAAACTAACATTTGCAGCAGAATTGACCAGAACATATAAAGAAAATAGTTCTTACATGAGTAAAATTCATCATGCCTGTTAAGCACTGTTGCTAGATTGACTGGAAACACAGTCGGCTTCTATGGGTTATGGACTTTCGACATGGCTGCCAAGGGAGGTGTTAGATCATGGGCCTTCCACAAACCAGACCCTCCCCACTCCCCCTCCGTCACTGAGTGTACGTCACAGCTGAATGAAGCACCCTTCATTAAGGTGTCAGGTATAAATACAGCGGCAAGCTTCAGAATGATCTTCCCCATCTCCAGCGGAAACAGGAACTGTCCCAACTTTTCGTAACCATGGTTTTGTATCAGTATATTATACACAGCACTAATAATAGGCTACATAAGTAACAGTGTGGGCAGTGAGGTGGCAGACTCATTACAGTCACTCCACAGTAGGCCTAAGGCTATTGAGCAAAATATAACTTACTCGTAAGCTTTCTTTTTTTTTGTAAACATCTTTTCATTTTAACTGTTTATAAGCTGCTTGGTTTT
Source organism: Toxotes lorentzi (assembly GCA_037833715.1). NCBI lineage: Eukaryota > Metazoa > Chordata > Actinopteri > Toxotidae > Toxotes > Toxotes lorentzi. The sequence goes on from JBBMJY010000005.1 coordinate 16,664,628, forward strand.
TGCAACAGTCCCTTACAACATTTCACTATCAAATGAACACGTCTACCATTTTCTAGACTAGAGAAGAGTATATTCGATACTAAACAGAACGTAACCTTAAAGTTAATGTCTGTTTAATTGAATGCCTCTTTTGAGTTTGAGCAGTTTACGAGTCAATGTTTGTCTGGATAGTCGCACAGGCGTTGCACATGGTCGGTAAGTCAGCCCTGATGTAGACTTGCTGTTGGAGGGTTTTATAATCCACTTCCACTCCCTGCTATTTAGTTTGGGATGGACTTTAATGTGGCGGAACCTCCACATGAACACGCAAGAGGAGGGGAAATAGGGGATGATTTGAAAAAAGGCTTATCTTTCAACACGTTCAACAAAGTCCTTGTGCACCAAATCACAGAAAGTGGCAGTGCAAACAGACACACAGGCTGCCAGCAGTCTCTGCAACTACACAAATCCAACTCTAACACACTGACCCTTTCACTGTACTTGCCACTCTCTCCCTCCCCTGCCCCTAGTTTTTCTTTTCTTTGACCTAGCCGTGACCTGTGAAAGCTCACTGCACGCCTCCCTGTTGTTCTGAGAATCACAACATAGTAACAGTGTTTCTATTCTCTCCAGCCACAGTTGTTTTAATCCCCTGTGGCCTCCCAAACCCAAATCCTAGTTCCAATTCCTTAGAACTATCCCTTTATCGTTCATCCCTCCATCCTGAGGCATAAAACACTGACACTTGGCCCCTTGAACATCTGTTCCAGAGCTACTAAGCGGGTCACCAACCTCTGGGCTGATGATGGTTGCATAGAGGAGGTGGGAGAGAAAGACAGAGGAGAGAGACAAAGACATGCAGACAAATGACGTAACACCACAGAGAGGATCATAGAGAGAACAGGAGCTAAGGTGAGAGAAAATCAGATCCAAGGACGAGAGGTGCCTGCAGTGAAAAATGATGTTATTAGGTGGTAGAAAGTCTTTCGAGAGAGTATCCTCTAGCCTCAAGTTTGTGCTTCTTATGTATTATCATCACATTTGAGTCATAGAGCTATTGTAAGAAACCATTTTTCTGAAAGATGAATCATGGACAATCTTTCAAACACCCAGGCCCTGTTTCAAAGTTGGACCTTTTTTTTTTCCCTTGATCCAAAGACAGATGATACCCGGAGGCAGTGCTGGGCAGTGATTACTTAGTAGTGAGTAGTGCAAAGGATTGCAATTGGAAGTTCAGTAATAACATTGCACTTTGCTGTTTCTTACTTTTACTCAGAGTTTGATTGTGGTTTGATATCAGATTCATCTTTGTGCTTTAAAATGGGGTCTTGGTGAGTCTTAATGAGTCTTAGCTTGGCACAGAGACTGGAGGTGTTTGGAGGCGGTTAGCCTCGAGAAAAACAGGAGAAAGTAGGAGACATGATATACCTCTCATACAAATCAATACCTTGTGTCATCATATCGAGCTACATCATGATGTGTCACTTCTGGCTCCCATAGTTGGATTAGGAAATAAGAGTCACATGTAAGACAAAATGGGATATGACTCTTTTTTCCCATACAGCAGAAAGAATATTTTTTTCAGTTTTTGATGACTCTAATAAAAAGTTATTTGTATAGCACTTTGCAAACTTTACAAAGTGCTTCACCGAGCAATGTAACACTGAAAGATTAGAATGAAAAAACGACATGGACATAGGATAAATGTGGACATAGGATAAATGTGGACATAGGATAAAATGGACAGAGAATAAAAACTAAAATACTGGCACAATTAATTTAAAGTAAAATATTTACAAAGCTTTAATAAAACTTAGGTTGTTAATTCTTAGGTCTGTGACTTGAATGTAATGATAATTAGTGCGAGCTAAGAATCTACTTGGTGAAAACTTGAAGATAAAACCCTCGCAGGCTGATTCTGAATTTGTTTTTCATTTAAATTGCCAGTAGCTGATATTTTGTGCCAACATTATAATTGGATTTTTTTTATGAGACCATTTTATTGCCCAGAAACCCCGTAGAAGCACCATACAGCACATCAGTGGACCCTAAAAGTAATTTAATTCTTGGAGTTGGGTTAGTTTCTCCTTAAGGAGGATTGAAGCAGGTTTCACTGCAGATTTTACAGAGTGTTGAGTAAAATCCTCCCACACGAGGCCGGAATGACTTCTCTGGGCAGCCATGTGAAATAAAAAATATTAAAAGCATACTGACTTGCTGTGGTCAGGGAGGTACTGCCATCAGCGCAGAGGCAGATGACACTGGCTGGCCAATATCAGGTTTTTAATAAAAGGCATGTTACAGTACATCAGCCCAATTTTAGCTACAATAAAGTGAAGGAGAGAGAGAAAGCAGTGGAGAACAGATTGAGATGGAGGGAGGCAAACGGGAAAAGAGGCAGGAGGAATGTAAAAATTAGAAAGTCAGAAAGAGTTAGAGAAGAGGTAAGTCCAGTGTCCAGTTTAACATTTTAGGGAGCCAGACTTTTAGTCTCAACTGTTTAATGTGCTTATAAGACAAGAAAATGCCGCCTTCATATCGCCTGCCAACAGCGCAGTCATTAGGGAGGAAGAGGGATGGAGAGAACAGAGAGAGGGGAGGACTGAAGAGAGGGGAAGATACACAACGGAGGGAGGGGGTGTTGAAGTGGTATGTGGCACTAGAATAAAGCAGACAGAGCTGGTGCCATGTGAAAAAAGTGGCAGATCAAAAAAAACAAAACAAAAAAACCTGACAGGCACCATTGATTTTTTTCTTTTTTCTTCGCTTAAGTGTTTGTAGTCTTCCGTCCCCCTTTTGCGTCTTCTTAAAGTGCAGCAATCTGAGAGGCCACCTGAGATGCAAGATAGCTTATATCTTTCATCCACATTTCTTTTCTTTCTTTTTCTCCCCCTCCTGGTCCTCATGTTTTTGTCTCCCTCACAATTTCTCATAATTTCTGCCCAACAATTTCCTTTTCTTCTCCTGGATCTTCCCTCCTGATGACCTACAGAAATGATAGCCCTGAATTGTCTGTCGCCTCTCTCAGACTGTGCCTGCTGAAGATTTGTTTTTCTAATTTTTTCCTCTTTCCTGTGACTTGTGAGGATAATGACTGTAAGATGCAGATGCAGCATGAAGTGTATTGTGTCGGTGAGCAGTTGAAATATTGTAATGTTGTAAATGTGGTACTGAAGTTCTGTGAGGTGACGTTTGAATAATTTTCTGTGCTGGTGCATTCAGGGACTTGCAGAAAGCTCTGAAACTGCCTCCAAGTCTTTTAAGGGCTAAGCATTTGGTCCTCTGCTGCTCATCCTTGTTAATACCATCTATTGTAATGGTTTCCACTTCCACTGCAACGACAATGGTGTCCACCTCTACCAGCAAATATTTACATTTTCAAAATTGGAACTACAAGTATTAATGTGACTTTGCAATAAATTAATTATCAAAGCTAACTTTCTCAAACTGAACTGAGACTAATCTGACATAATCATCATTGGCCCCCAGGGCTCTCCTCCACTTTGGAGTGATTTTTTGATTATAGCCTCTCATTTTGAACATTAAGCAGATCTTTTTACCAAAAGTGCTTTATTCCACTTGAAAAACGTAGTTTGTCTCTGCCCATTCCTCTCCTTTTCCGCTGCTGAAACTCTGATTCAGTACGTCAACACTTGAAAAGAACCAGCAAGGAACAGTTTTGAAACCTTCAAGGTATTATTCATGATGTAAAACATGATCTTTAAACCTGCATTAGCTGATATTTATGGCCTGTCAGTGCAAAAACAACAATGACACACAGTATTATCAACTATAAAAGTGATCTGGTGAACTTTTGGCAAAAACAGCAGACACTGAGCGACATTAGCCTTCATGTAGAATCATGTTCTGCATGGGTTTTAGATCTAATTTGGTTTCCACAAGCGCTTGAAAAAAATATCTGGCTCTTAAGCTGCCAAATGTTAAATGCTGCTACACTATGATCACCATCTATTCGCTAACTTTGGCTGTCGTTTGGTGCTGGGTTGGCAGCGAAACAACCTTTTGCTGGAAAGGTTTGCCTGCTTTGTCAGAGAAACGTTGCTGATGAGAACAATGAGAGTAAACCAAAACAGTAAAGTTGGAACCCGAAAAAAAAAATATAATGAGCTGCAAGATACTAAAATGCTCTGTAAAACCACAGCACTTTTCCCATCAACCCTGTTCTTCAATACCCCACTTGCTCCATTTTGTGCCCATACTGCCACTGTTAGTCTGGGAGAGGCTGCTGATCAATGCAAATCAATTCAAGTCTCAAAATTCATGTGTTTCCATCTTAAGAGGCAGTGGGAAAAAAAATAGACGTTGAGGATCAGAGGAGGGAAGAGGGACAAGTGTGGAAGGATTGATGAAGACACAGAGAGCTATTGAAGGAAAAGACATTAATGGAGTGGTTAAAAATAAGAATGAGGCCTGGTCCTTAGTGTGGAGCTCTCTCTCTCTCTCTCCTGCTGCACTCAGAGTGTTTTCAGAGCATGTCCAAATTCTGATAATATGTCTTTGTCAAAGCGGGTGTGCACACACATACACGTGTATTCACACAAGTGCACACACACCTTACAAAACCGTTTAATCTAAAATCTTTCTATTTTCATTTAACACGACTGATGTATAAAGCGTACAGCCACTGATGATTTAGGGAGGGCTGAGAGCGAGGAGGAAGGAGCAGGATGTGAGAAAGTAACATTTAAGGTCACATAAGTTCAGAAGGCAAAGGCTTAAAGGGCTTATGTAGTATTCACTTCAGAAAGGGAGGATGAGCGAGAGACAGAAATACAGACAGAAAGACAGACAGAAAGGAGAGTTGGGATAAATCAGTCTTTTTTTGATGGAACCGTAGTGAAATAACTACTAATGGAAAATCATACTGCAGAGATTATTATAATCAAATTCAGAGAACTGCAAAAGGATTTGCTGTTTCCTACTCCCCTGATGCATGCATTCTCCACTTATGAAAACACTGAAAACTGTATACCCACTTATTCTAAGCACACACAGAGCAGACATGCTCAACAAGTTAGTCTCATGTACAGTAAGGTCACAGCTCGTTATTATTTTTATTATTGATTAATGTCCATCACAGTATCCCAGAGCCCAAAGAGATGTCACCACACGTCTTGTTTTTTTCTGACAGTGCAAAACCCAAGGATACTCAGTCTACCTGTCATGTAAGATAAAAAGTAAGAAGCAGATGATCACATTTAACATTTTTGCTTTGAAAAATTACTGTAACAGTTGAGTGATTATTAAAATAGTTGTTGATTCATTTTGTTTCGATCAGTGACTCGACTCGTAGCAGCTTTAATGTACACAGTGACAGAGTCAGTGTGATACATATTGCATATTATACTCAAAATTAGTGAGCAGTGTGTGACCACAAGCACAAGAGTTAGGGAGACCACTTCACTATAACCTGAATATTAAGAAAAAGAATATGATGTAGATTATATTTAAACTTACATTTAAACATTACTTATCCTTGTCTTATAATCTAATAAAATGGAATCAAAACAAAGGATCTCCGAAGCAGAATCCCCTCCCAGTTCTTTAGACTGCCTTGTTTGCCTGACTGAAGTATCAGATCAGGCAAATCAGATCAGAGGTTTAGTTAATGGTTTATCCAAAGCACTAGTGAGCTCTCTGTCTCAGGAAAACTGGCCTCATCAGTGTTGGCTGTGTGTCTTCGCCACTTCCACCCACCAGCCAGACGTTTAGCGATCCAAATTCACCTTACATGACTGGGTGATACTAGGTAAGAGTCAACTTACGCCATCTTCTGGTTGCATTTCCAATAACAAAATCAAAGAGGTTTTTCAATGTCATATAAATTACTAGTATAATGACACTTTGCAACATTGAATACATACCTCTCTATGGTACCAACAGCATGCCAAATTTTCTGGTAGAGCTTTAACACACACTTCCTTGTGGCCCTGCAGAACAACAGCAGTAGACCTCTCTTCAGGAACTCAGACCCCGATTTTAGGGAAGGCTGACCTCATTTATAATACATCCATTGGAGGGCAATGCTATTTCCATCTGGGTCACAAAGACAAGAAATAATGTCTCTCATCCCAGAGTAACAATCTCAATTACGCGACTGAAAACTTCAGGCAGCCCTGAGTGCCAACATGTATCCATTACTTGGGTCCAAAGCAAGCAACTACAGATCAATTCTCTGCTGCGAAATCTGGGACTATTTTGGGGCCCTGAAGTCACACAGGTAAATTTATTCCTACATACACCTCTGTGGAGAATAAGGCGGTTTGTGATAATTACGTCCCTGGCACTGGACAACAGTTTCATTTTCCTGAAACAGAGACATGCTCCCGTTCAGCAAAGAGCCATGTTTCTTTTCTTGCCTAAATGGTAGCATCCGAATATAGAGACATCTTATGACTCAGATCACGTCTTCGGAAGCGTTGCACACAAAGCACACAAATTTCTTCTTCTAATGATGTCCTTGGCCAAAAAAATCTGCTTTGGTTGTTTAATTTTTAATAAGAAAGAAAAAAAAAATCAAACATGCACATGCACAAATATGTCAGCACACGGGAATGAATGCACACATATCCTTTACTCTTTTCATGCCGGGTAGAAATAGAAGCCAGTTGATACCACAAGGAGAGAGAAGATATTCATTTATATAATATTTACATAATATTTTTCAAGAAGAGGGATGTGTGGAAAGCCTCCTCGCAGCATCTCCTTATGAAATATTTACACTGGGAAGCTCATCTTCACAGTCGATAACACAAGATTCACTGTGTAGCCAACACACATTTATTAAGCAGTTCAATTTTGTACTGTATGCACTACATTGTTCTGTCTCACTATATGTATGAGACATTATTGCATATAAATGCAAAATTATACTGGACATTTGCATGTAGTAATAGCACATGCACACCATGAACTTGGATATGAATGAAATTTGTCTTGTTGTGTCTTGTTGTCTTTGCTGTAACTACACAATTTTAACACAATTATTGTTACCCCCTGGGAGCTGGACACTGAATAGTCTGTGTAGTCCTTCAAAGGCAGTTCCCTTTGTTTACACCAGCAGTTTTAATGCATGCAAATGAATAAAGTGAACACTAACAGAGCAATAGAGCAATCACAAAGAGAACAGTGTGGGCAGCGATTACAGCCTCATATTTTTGTTGATTTCGGTTGATGGCCTAGACACAGCAGCTTTGTAAGTTACTGTAAACACGTTCAGCAGAGGCAGAAAATCAAGCAACCGGCTGCGAACACTCGGAGCTGCTGCTACGAGAAAGACTTGTGCTCGCTAGACATACGGCTCAGGTCAGCGCTGCATCTGTCCGTGCATTCACAGCAGGGGAGGGTGCTTTAGCTAGCTTCCCGACTGTAGCGCACCATGTGTTCATGTGGGAAGGGCCAGGTTCAAGGAGACGACGAGTCGAGTGTCTGCACAGTTGGTGCATCAAAGGGAGTCGAGCGATAACATTTGTTGATTACACCATATGCAAGACGAACAGAGAATATGGGAGGAAAGTGTTTGTTAGTTTAGATTGGATTTAGAAAATGAAGCAAAAGACAGAGAAAGGGAGAGGTGTGCAGGTTAAAAAAAAAGATTAAACAAAACAGGGTGAACACTGATGGATAATTAATAGCCCTTTTTTTGTTTTTCCCTCTGTCTCCTCCCTCTGTCTGTTTTCGTCAGGATCTGCTTCCTTGCAGCACCGTGACCTTTAGCGAGTGTGTAATTCTAGCACAGGACCTGAGCATAATAATATATGAAAATCCATAGTGTCTGCTGTGCACTGAGCAAACTGAAGACAGGAGGCTCAGCTGCTGACAGGCCGAATCGTGGCCCTCCAACCGGACAGCCTATTACATCAGCAGTAGCCTCGCTCCCATGGGGGGAGCTACAGCCACAGGTTAGCTCATCTTCCTCTCGGAGACAGCTTGACCTCAGCAGCTGAGCTAGTCACAGTTAATGAGCCAGGTTCAGGATCTTCAAGAGCACACTGATATTTTTAGACGCAATTTAAGACATCTGTACTGTTCTCTCTTCTAAGATAATCCAACAAGTTATCACGGAGCTATAACTACGGAGCTACAGATATTCATGGACTAATATAAAAATCCTGGCATTTTCAGACAAACACCTACCACTACCTCAGCTGTCAGACCCAGAACAGGACCAAAAAGTGCTGAAACCTTTCATAATCATTTTCTTTACCATTGGACTGTACTGAAGAAATAGAGGTTTTTTTGGGAAAAAAATAAAAATAAAAATCAGTAATGAACCACAAACTCTAATCTGAACCCGAATGCCCGTTAAGTTAGCTTCATGCTAACATCCATGCTAATGTATGGCAGGTGTATAGTACAGCTATCAGGGTAATCCTGTGGATGAACCAAGGATTATAGACAGATTATTGGAGAAGCTCTCACCAATGATATGGCTAGAGCAAGCACATGCTGTGCATGAAGTAGCTGTGCAAATTATGGATCACTTTGCTGATTGGAATCGTTCAGATTGTGCAGTGCAGAGTCCCTGTTTATTGTTTCTCCTTTTACACCAAGTGACTGCATTACTGTTTGTACTGTTCACCTATTCCATATTTAACTGTTCATAAATTCAACCAGTTTGTTTTGCCAAGTTCAACACAAAAGTTGGCCCTTTAGCGCATTTTAATTAGCTAACAGCTCAGCAACCACCCATGTACAGAATAGGTCTCCTCAGAGTGTGGATGTTGCCGTCTTTCAATAAGCTTCGTACCAGTTAAGTAACATGCTGTGTAATACAGCTACAATTACACCGGTGTTTGCAGTCACAAGTGACAGAGGCCACAATGTGAAATGCTTTCAGTCAAATATCATCGAACCACACACACAAACACAATTCTTGTGCTGAGTAGGATGTATTTTTTTTCCAAAGTTGTACTTTTCATTGTTGCTTATTTAGTCATGAATATTTATTTATTTATATGGAAATACTGACAATTTAAAATCAAGTTTCAGTAAGTGGTTATAAGTCTCACAAATCTCCATTCCAGCCATACAGTGGTTTCTGTTTTCACAAGAAAGTCAATGAGGACATTTGCCGGTTTGAGATATACACATTAAGTGTATTCCTAGACCAAAATGATATTCCACGATTCACATCAAAGCTATAATTGACATTGTGTCTGTGAAACTGACCCCTAAAACACCCGTCTTCCCTCTCCTCTTGTTTAGCCTCTCCTTTTTCTTTTCCTCCCTCCTTCATCCATCACCCTTCCCCTCAAACCCTCTCCAATGGCAGTTTGTCGTTTTTCAACAGCCCTTGATCTTTGCTAAATGCTGTGGGCCTGCTTGCCGCTGCTTGAGCTCCCCTGGTATCACTGCTCTACATCCTTCCGTCCTGCTCCAGCAAAACTGGCAACGAGACCACTAGAACCCCCTGGCCCTCTGGCCTTTCTCCTTGTTACTAAACTACCCAAAAGTGGGTTCTGATGTATCGTGTTGTGCTGGGATTCATGAGTGCAGTCGTGGTGCCCTGGTTTAGCTTCCTGGCTGCTTAAACAAGACATGAGGGGAGTAATGGAGGCAGAGAGCAGTCAGTCTCTGACATCTGTCATATTAGCACTCATGGTGAGTGAGTTTCTAGTTTTCTTACCCATTAACTACAACGCTGTCATTCAAAAAGTTGATGGAGGTACAAACCTGTACACATCAGGAGAGAAATCTTTCTTGCGGTTAAATGTAGTTGTAGCTCCAGTGCACATGATATCATAAGTTAAACAGGACACTGAATCAAACTTCTCTGCTTTCAACCTGCCAACAGTATCACATTGCCTGGGAAGTGTATTGTCCCACATGCACGGAGCACTTAAAGAGTTACAGTGCTGTTTTTTTTTTACGCTCTCAACGGGCTCTAAAAAAGGGGACATCCCTTACTGAGAGCGGCCTCCGGGGTGAAGGGCTTTCGAGGCACTGAAGTGTATTTTAGCTCACGTCCCAGAGCAGCACACTGCACCGGCACAGCGGCAAGAGCCCCAAAGAGACACTCACAGCCACGTGTGGGACTCGCACAAACCCGTCTGCATGCTGTCACAAAAAAGGCACACTGTAGGGACACACACTTCCTAACGTGAAGATGGTAATAATTCTCCCAGCATCAACTTCCTTCCTTTGTTGCTGGAGGCAATTATTCGCTTATTCAGGTCAAGGATTCTTCTATGATGGGGAAAAAAGAAAAAGAAAAGCAGACACACATGGGCATCAATAGAACTGTGGCACTTCACATGATTTAGCTTAATAGAGGCCAGTTTTGATGTTTATAATGCCTATCATTTAATATTTTTGTTTATATTGATCAAGACCAAAGATTTAGCAAAAAATCTGGACCAGGAACAGCAGCTTGTTGAATCAGCTGCTCGTGACTTCAAACCTATCTTAGTTACTGTGTCACTGTGTTCGTCAACAATGAGGAAGATCCAGGTGAAAAACACGGGTGAAAAATCAAAGATGCTTTTTTTTTAAAAAAAAGGGGGGAAAAATTGATTTACAGAGGAAGAAAACAATGCTATGGTGTGAAACACAAAAGAAGAAGCTCTAATCATGTGGAGCTGATGAAAGGCTGGGTGTGAAAGGCAGATGGGAGAAGCAGGAGCATCAGTCTTTTCCAGCTGCTCGCTGGCACACACTGACGACAAGGTTACGACCTTTCTGGCTCTCTTTTTTTTTTGTCTTCCCCTCTCTTCTCTTCTTTTCACCCCCCCTTTCTTCTACACTGTTTTTCTCCGTCTCTCCTTTTTTATAGCATCCTACATACGGCGTTCACCCAGTGAAAATCTCACCCACCCCCTGTTTACTCCTTGGCTGAAGATCCACCTTGCACAGTTGTCACACATCCTTCATAATTTGACTCATGTAGCAAATGCATTGAATGAATCTATAAAAATAACTACAATTTTGGCAGCGTTTGTGTTTATGGATCGTATATGTGTAGGTGAACTGTGGGTGTGTGTTTGCCATATTGCTTCATTTTCACGCTCCAGAGGAATCCTGAATATTGAATACAGATATTTACTGTTCATAGCAGGTCTTGTGCTGCTCTTTTACACTCTGTACGTTAAATCCTCTTATCTTTACATAATTCAAAGTTGTCCTGGGAAGATCCACAAATCCCTTTGGTGTGTTACACTTGGTGATTACGCTGATTGGGGCTCTGATGAGTATCTCTCTAGCAGAAGTGGTGTGTATGGTTAGAAAAACAGGAAGAGTGGGGGGAGACCCGGGAGTTCTTGCCTAAAAGTCATCACATTAATATAAGGCAAAGGACATTGCTCTCTAATATACTTACATAAAGGGGATTTAGTCTCCACTTCGCGTTCTCACAACCATAATCTAAATCTCACTCAGCCTTGCTTATTCCGTGCGACTTTTCTCTGTCCCGGGAAGATTTGATCTCACATAGTTGATGACTGTTCAAGAGGAGGCTTTACAATGTTCAATCCAGTCTGTTTTTGAAGGGAAATGTCAGACACTGTGACAGTATTTTAACAGTGGAACTGGAGTAACGTTACATCAGTGTCTAGAACATATGGAAAAAGGTCCCCTGAATTCCCAAATAAGGCAGAGGCATGCAGTGTATGATATGCAGGGAGGTGAAGAAAGCTTGGGAAACAACCTAAATCTTATGCTTCAGTGAGGGGTTGCGAGGGGTGACTGGAAAGGTATTCCATACCACCTCGCCATATTATAGCTGTCTCGCTTTCACACTTCCTGCACTGATAACAAAAATAAGTAAAGTATCTAAAAATACCAGCACACTCCGACTTTTGTCAGGAAGGAAAACCAGCCAACTCAGCAAGAATTTCCCCTTCACAAGAGATCACATCGCACTCGCAGAGGCCCGCGAGCTGCGTGATGGAAATATCCCACAATGCACTGCCGTGACTCGTACAGTACTGGCATGCAGGCACTCGCTCTGGGCTCAGATGGAAAGATCACACGTTCAGACAACTCCTCGTATTGCGCACAGACTCTCTTATGCTCCTGCTCTACATCCTCCCTCCTTGTCTCCTGCAGGCTCGGCTGTGAAGTTCACACATCAGTCAGATGATACCAAGCAAAGAATCACATCCCTGCTGGTTAGCAGCTCCCCCAGTTTCTCTTTTTTTTTTACCATAGAGCTCATGGTTACAACACCGGAGGTGTGATTTTTCACTACACCTGGGTGATAAGAAGTTCTGTCACAGCACAATGAAAATAAACTCTCTTTCTTATTTTAACACTATATAATTAACCAGTTCAACATTCAAATTCCAGAGGGGATCCTCAGGAAGAAAGTGTGTATAAAAAACAAAGCATAAGACCTCCAGAATATCGTTAATTGTTTAACCCACAAAACAACAAACTTTTGTCATAATAAACTCTGTAAATCTGAGACAGTCCTACTTCTAAACTACAGCAAGACTCAAACTACTTTTACAACTTCATCTAAGATTATTGTAGTTAGGTTGTGTTCTAATTAAGAAGTTATTACATGTAATTTCTCATTTGTTCAAATTACTTTTTTTAAAATCACAGCCGTAGTCTAAACCAGAACTAATCTGATATCTCAGCTGTTTCATGAGAGATAAATTTTCTTTTGCGCTCTTTTGATAAAGAAAATGTTCTTTAAAATCTTGGAGACATTAAGTTAAACACGTCCTGTGTTAACGAACAGTTCAGGAGCAGACTGAGCTGCTTTATTCAAAGCAGTGTGAAGCTTTTCTACTGTACATCCTTTGTAGCTGGACCATGACCATGCAGGGTATTAGTCCAGGGTTCTTGAGATGAATGCAGGATCCTAACACATGGAAACATGTTATCCTATTGAATATGACATGGTAACAAACTTTGTGAAGTCATGGTTCCTCCACATGTAGAAGGATTATGAAACTGAACTCTGAGCATGAAAGAAAAAAAAAGTTGAGTAAATCAGGTCGTCACAGACAGTTCTGTAAAGATCACAGCTAAGCATTCAAAAAGCACAAATGATGAACATCCAGCCCCTTTCAGCAGAGGAGCTTATTTCTTGATTATAATGGAGCATTCTTATTCATTTAATCATTGTTATAGATATACCAGGACCACTGATAACAGGCTCATTAGAGGGTAAACAGAATAAATGCCCCTGAAATAATACTTACTGATGAGGGCTGAACTAGAAAATAGTGCATCTAATAAAGTAATTTACTGTGGCCTGGTCACACCAGCATTTACGGTATAACAACAGTGTTCTGGACCAAAATCAGTGTATTTCACTGGAATCACAGTGGTCAGGTGATTTGCTGTTGAGTTCAACTTTGGTGAATTCTGAATGGACTCACGACATAGACCAACCTGCAAAATGCCTCGACAGTGCTGACCTTTGAGGTAACGGAGACCCAGAGAGTCTTAAATGGGGTGAAACTACCTTATTAGCTGTGTTGAACCATCCAATTACATATAACTGCTCTGCCAGAGTATACACTGCTCCACAAGAAGCGGCATGAGATGCAGTTAATTGCAACATGCAGTGGAAATATGTTCCCTTAAATTAAACAGATCATCTCCAGTTGAGAGAAAACATAGTCACTACCAACTGTTTAATGGGGATGTGCAAATGATTTAAGCTGCGTCACTTTCATTTTTGTTTGTATTTAAAGTAACTTTCACTTAAAGTTATCCAGTAGGCTTTTTGACCACTAGTAGCACTATGGAGCAATGTTTGTGTGCCTTGTTTTTACCATGAACACTCACAAAGGAGCACATTCAGTCATTCAGTCACTGGTGGTCCAATGAGAGCATTAAATTAAATCTGAAACACAACAATATGAGATAAAATCAGCAAGAGCTTCAATGCTAATTCAAATAGTTGATTGACATTACATTAATCAACAACTATTTTGCTAATTGATTAATCACATTGAGTAATGTTTTAAGAAAAAAACGCCAGACCTCCCAGGTCGGGCTCCAATATTCTATATCTCTGCTTTTCTCTGTTTCATATCAAACTGTTGTTGTTGGACTGTTGGACAAAACAAGACGTCGCCTTGGAGTCTCAGAAACTGGGATGTTTTCTGATGTTCCATAGACATGATTAATCAGTTTAGCGAGGAGATAATCATCAATTTAATCAACAGTTCCAGCCCTAAACAAACAAATGCATGTGTATGTGATGATGAAAAACACATTCATGTTTCACGCTCTACCCCTAACCAGCAGCTGGCAGCTGTAAAAGAAACTTGGCAAACTGTTAGGAAGAGGAGAACTGTCAGCTGAAAACATGGACATAATTAGTGCAGTTAAAAATATTCTTTTAAAAATGGCTCTACAAATGTTTTATGAAGGAAGGAAATGCATTAAACATGTTTGCTAGACTAAAAGCAGACACACTGACCAAATGTTTTTTGGTCAGAAAAGAAAAAAACTCAGGTCAAGTTTAATTACCATTTTTAATGCAGGACTTTTAATGGAGTAGTTTGTCATTGTGGTACTGCAACCAAAATGAGTGCTGCTAGAGGGGAGGGGGGGGGGGGGGGGGGGGGGGGGGGGGGGGGGGGGGGGGGGGGGGGGGGGGGGGGGGGGGGGGGGGG
>JBBMJY010000005.1:16679306-16695126 GCA_037833715.1 Toxotes lorentzi
TGAGTGTGGTTAGGTGGGGGCTGTGAGGGGTTTGGGTGGGGGTTTTGTGCATTGGATCGAGGTAGGTGTGGGGGGGCGTGAGGCCCCCCCCCCCCCCCCCCCCCCCCCAACCCCGAAAACAGTGCATGTCTACTGTATAATATCCGACATGTTCCACAGCACCTGTTCAGCCCTGATGATCAGTCAGATATGACCCTTGGTGATCACTAATTTAAATCAACCGCTACAAAACAGCAGCTTTAACAATGATCCATAAACACAAATGCTCATTAGTGTGACTGCCATTTAATCAGTCAGAATGAATGAGCTCATCAGACTGAAACAGAGCACACATGCAAAGTCATATTCACTGTTCACAACAAAGGTGAGAAAGAATATGCACAAGCAGACAACAGATGAGAGAAAAGAAAAAATAAATAATAATAACAGCAGTTCACATTATAAGAGCTCCATGCTGTGCCCTGTTAATTGACCAGTCTCTACCAAATAATACTGCTCTGTTGCTCACAGCTCTGCAGAAAAAGGTTGCTGTGTGATTGCGCCAGCAGCCGGAGAAATGAGTCTGCAGTCATTACATCTGCTTGTAAATGCATCCAAGCCAGCCGGCGCCAGATCGATTTTTCTATTTCTGATTGGCCCTGTGTTATTGCCCAGAGAGCCCGGCGAGAGCCTGGCGGGGGGAAAACGCTAAGCTTAATTGATGCTGTCACGGTATGAAACAGGTTATAATTTTTCACCCGGAACATTTTATCTCACTCCTCTTGCTGTGGCGATACAGCTCAACTCTCATATATATATATAAAGAAAATATAGGCATAATATCCACCACTCTGTTTATATTTATGCGGCTGAGGTAGAGACACAGCTGGTGGTTATTCTTCCATAAAATTCCTCACATTCTGCTCAAGGCTGAGTGAGGTATCTAAATCGAGAGCGAAACCCTTGAGGAGTGGAGAGTCAGGGGAGAGTCACGAGAACAGAAAATATTTCTGTTATGCCTACTGTACAGCTTCTTAGAGTAAAGGGACTAATTAAACTATTCTTTTCTTTTTGTCGGGGAGGCTTTTAAAATGTGCCGAGAGAGACGAGATGAACTAAAAAAAAATGTACTGAAAAGAAGATGAAAGGCAGCTTGAGGAGGGACAGGAAGAGATCTGATGATTGAGTGGGAGAAACGCAGAGAAAAATCATGTCAAGAAGCAAAAGGGAGGGAGAGAAATAGTCTTGAGGTCTGGGAGAGAACTGATAGATGGCAGGAGAGGAGGATAGATAGAGGCAAAGAGGAACAGGCCGCTTTGAGATATGATCTCAACAGAGGTATCAGTGAAGTGTGCAGCAAATGTGTGTGTGTTCTCCACCACGCCTTATCAGTTGAGAACCGTTGGCCCTTTTATGCTAAAGAACACATGCACGTACCCTTGCATGCTTTTCTCCCCCCTGACTTCATTAGACAAACCACATGAGCTCTGGGAGTAATTGGCTGCCCTTTCAGCCTCCTAATGGCTAGAGGAGAGGAAAGGAGAGGAGAGAACAGGGAGGTTGAACAAGCAGAATTACTGCCATTTATTAAAAATCTCCACTCGGAAGTTATTGTATTTTGTTACGTGCTTTCATGTGATTTCTTTAATCCTTCCTTCTCTTGTTTCAACCCGCTGCTCTTTTGTGGCGCTTTCCTGTTCAGACTTAATTTGTTTTTATGCTTCTATTAGGAGACAAGAGGAGGAATCACATACCAGTTCTGTCAAATTATTCCAGACCAGTGTCTTTTGATTGGATTCACTGGAGACAGAACAGCTGGACCTCCCTACAGGGACGGATTCAGACAGTCATGTTGCTTAAGCTTCACGTCTGATTGGTTCGTACACATATAAAACTAAACAACCCCAGTACATTTATAACTAGCACTACTCCCATAACACTCTAATTCGAATTCTCTAAAAAGGATCAAACTCATCATCACTGTCTGACTGAGCTTTAGGCGAAGCAGGGCGTCACCTCAGATTGATGGGTAAAAATCTCCCTCCCCAGTGGGATCAGGGCAGATTATAGGGCCGGCAGCGTGCATGGGAAACGCAGACCTCGTGTCAACCCATGCAGGCCACATCCCACTCATCCCACTCCCCTACATATGAGAGCGCAGCCACATAGAGAGAAGGTTTCTCAGGAAACATGACTTTTCTCATCAGAGTAGCTGTTTGAGTCTGTTCTGATCCTCGCTGGTGTATGGTGTATGTAAAAGTATGGCCTCAGTTTACTCATCATAATGAGTGATTGAAAACAGTTATAATGCCTTGTGTGGTTCTTCTATGGTTCTGGCGGGGCACCGGCACGTCCGACAAATAACTCTGATAATGTCACAGTGATGTCATCTGGGTTATTTTGGCACATGCTTAAGACTTATTTTTATTTATTTAGTTTCTTCAGAAGGCCTGTGTTATAAACTGAGGGTTAGGGGTTTGAAAGATGAGGCCATTTACAGTATGTGTCAGAGAGAGTCTAATGAAAGATGCTATTGAGTTGCATTATGGAAATTGTAGAATCTAGTGTTTTTGGAGCTTGGTCCATACTGTGGAAATGTCTCATCTCTTGTGAGTAAATCATCTGAGTACCACTTTAAGATGTTTACAGTTTTTTGAAAACAGAAATGTCAGCTTCAAACATCATGTAATGCCTCATAGTGCTCAAAATAAATAAAACTAACATTAATTTCAGGTGGCTGTTCGATTTATTTGGACAGATTTTCTGAATATAATATAAATACATAGGCAGCTGTGAAGTGAGTGCATTTTGCAGATACAGTACTGTAAGAACATAGGCCCCACACCTGCTTGCACAGCAAAAAGTCTTCAAACCTAAACAACAAAATGGGAACAAAAAAACAAGATCCCAGAAGTCTTGCTATATATTGAAAAATGCAGACAACTATAGAAAAAAAAAAAGAAAAGCAAAGGCACTCCATCTTCAGGTAAAATAATTTTATCAGTTTATTCCTCCAACACAGAGGCAATCAAACAGACACGTATCGACTCTAGGACTTCTGGGATCTTGTTTTTTTGTACCTGTACCTGCCTGACTAAAGAGCCCCTGTCAGATCAGCCAGAGCCATGCAGCACTCCCTTCCTTCTTTGTAAACAGAACTGATGATTTGCTGCCCCCTAAGACCACCAATATGACTATTAGAAAAAACTTGTTGTTTGTTGTTGCTTATGTCTTCATGAAATGCATAAGAACCGAAAGACTGGAAAAGTTTGCTTATAAGCCAGAGTAGACAGTTGGTAGGATACATTCTCTGCTGTCAATGTCAAACACTACAACAGCAGCAGCAGTAAGAATATTGTAAGCATAGGACATCTGAATGCATTTGAACTACTAATATTGTCTATTTTCTGGTAAGGAAGCTCTTGTGTATTGAGTACATCAATACCTAATTGAAATCCTTCACTACAGTCATGGTGATAATGGTTCATGGGAAAGAGGCTGCTCAGTATTTGCTATTAACAACAGAGTGCTAAAGACAATATGTAACTATACTAACTCTTAAAAAACATAAACAGAACCATTTCCGTCCCATTACTGTGTTATGCCAGCAGACCACAGAGCCATTTTACACTGAGCCTTTAAGTCCATCTCTTTGTTTTTGTCTCATTGATTATGCTCTTTTCTCCATAAAGCCCTTAGAGCTGTCCTCTGAGAAAATACAACAGGCCTTCCACATCCATCATAGGCTTCTGCAGGGGGAAGTGAACCCAACCCAATCTAACCCACTCTGGCTCCACCAAGGTTTCCAGGCATCAGAAGATTTGAAAGCTTTTACTCATTTCTCTGGACGAAAGGAAGAACTCTGTTATGCTGAGCTTGTGTGTTTGTGTCCCGTGATCCACTGCATAACCTACGTTCACAAGACAAGAGCCCTTCATTCAAAGTAACTTTCAGGCTGTGTACTTATGTATTCCATGCATACGTGCAGTCGGGGCATCTTGTCATGAATTCCGAGTGGGGTCATGTGAGAGCAAGGTCGCCTGCATGAGCAACACTGGACTGTTCCTGTGAACGCCTGCAGTACACAACACGCACAGACACACACTGCACACAGAGAGGAAAGGCATGAAATAGCCATTGAAGAGAGTAAGCGATGATAACGAAACCATTTCCCTCTCTGCCTGCACTGAAAATCACCTGCCACACTGACACACACACCTTAACTACGATATTTGTCATTTGCGAGGTGCTTAGTGCCCCAGGGTTAAAACCTCTGCTGATGTGTATACATGCGAGTTATGAGTGTGCGTATGTGCAGACAAGTGTGTTTATGAGCCTGAGTGTCTGAGAGAGTAGTGCTCCAGCACACATTTATCTAGTTATGTAACAACTAGACTAGCATTAGCACATGTGGGCTAAACACTGCCTCTACCCACCAAAACATCAGCAGCAGGATTCTGCCCGTTTCACATCCCAGCAAACTGAGCTGAGCAGGCTGACGTGATCCCCAAATACAGATCAGTTTGTTAGGGCCACGGCTCCAACCGCGCACAGCCTTCGCATTAACCTGAGGTCAGACTCAATAAGGGCCACATTTTCAACTGTCTCTTCATTCTCTTCATTATTAGCTGCCCTAAATGACAACTACCGAATGACCACGGTGCCCTGTGACCCTATAACTGCCACTCGTGTGACCCCTTTAAATATTCCTGAGCAGAGGATAAGTGACTTTCTGCACAAATTTCACTTCTTGGTGCCTAATGAGATTATACAGAAGGCGTGCAACAGCTGGGTGGCATTTAGGAGAGGACATGTACAGGCAAATGTATCGTATCAGTGAATAGTACAGCAGGGCCTGAGTCAGGCATAAGCATAGTTTTTGCTTAAGTCAAAGAAAAGGAGAGCAGAGGTCCTAAACATCTCAGTGACGGATGATAATTAAGAATGACATGTTGTATACTCTGAGGGCCACTGAGCCCCTGCCTGTTATTTTATTTATATAGTCCCCCATCACTACTGTCAGTCAGCAAGCTCAACTCTGTCTGAATATGTATAGACAAAATGACAAATCACTTTTTTTCTTTTTTTTTTAAAACATGATACATGAGATGCAGAGACAGCGGCAGTGATAGGGCGTAGGCTAACCGAGCAGACCACAGGCTGCATAAGAGCCCACTGGTTGATTAAGAAGGCTGCAATCAACATATTACCTAGCCCTGAGATTTCTAATTTGCAAAGTCTCCAAACTGAGACTCACTGATAGAGAAAAGAACTTAATGCCTGGGCTTATTTAACTGGTATTGGCATAATCCTACTACTCTGTAGGTAAACTGCAGTGTAATATAACAGCAAAGGCAGCACATGCAGCTACTATTTAAAAAAATGATTTGATTGATATTTCTATAAACTTACTACGGAAAGACAATATAAACAATGCAATAACCTATTTGGAATATCAGTTTATAGTTCTACTATGTGACAAAATATTCTTATGTTGTTTAGCAGGCTCCTCAGGAGTATTAGAGCCTGGGGAATTATCAGTAGGGAAGATATGAGGCAGCAAATAAAATAATGGACTCTTCTTTTTGTCATTTATTTTTCTATTTCCCTGTTCCAGAGAGGTGAGAGTTGAATGCACCTCATCCTGAGGAGACCTGGACGGTCCATTGCACTGCCACTACCATCCATCCTCGTCTCTTGTCCCGCGTTGAGCTCATTCATAAAAAAAATGGCAGGCCTGTGCTGCTATCATGCCATTGGCTGTGCAAAACAGTGTTTTTCTTTCTTTAATTTCAGCGAGTTGCTCGATTAAAACACTCATCCTACAAAGCATCGCGCCGCTCACGCTGAGATCTTGCACAAAAAAGTAAAACGCATCTGTGTTAGTGCAGAGTAACAAACTGCAGGGGGTATACGGGAATGTTTTCAGCTCACATAGGCTACTCTTGGTTATGCTATAGGCTGCTCGGCGGGTTATTGTCACCATACAGCCGGGGTCCGCACCGTTTCCGAGGGTAAACAAAACCGTTCGTGTCGCTTTTCCAGAAGCAGAAATCATTCCCAGCTCTTGCATCACAGAAAACGTGAATAGTTTAGCTAAGCTAAACATCTGCGATGTGTATGAATGTAGACCCCCTTTCCTTACCTGATGAAGCCGAGGTAGTGTCGGTGCAGCAGGGGATGGAGGGGGGTGGCTGGGTTTCCCTGCTCCGGTTCAGCGGGGCTGGTGTGCAGGGCAGTCGGGAAGAGATGCGGGGGATGCTGGGCTCGCTCTGGACGCTTTCCTCCGGAGTTCCTGGAGAACAACGATGCTGGACAGTTCGAGATCTCCGTCTGTTTGCCCCTGTATCTGCTTCTCTCTGCACACTCACACACGCATCCACACGCAGCGGCTGACTGGCTGAGTGACTTACTAAGTGGCTCTTGGCTACAGCAGCCGGGTCCTGCAAACCATGTTACTATGCAGGCGAGAGGCAGCAGGGATGGTGCTGCGGTGCGGAGCTGGTTCTGGCTTCTGCTGCTGCTGCTTGCGTTTCCTCTCCTCCGGGGGCCGGGACGGGCAAGCAGCGGAGGACACTGTGTTTCAGTGGAGTGAGCCGGTGGAGTGGATTTAAATGGGGGGATGGTGTCGTTGGGATTACGTGGTAGGGGTTTAATTAGATAGCGCTGCGCCTATTGGCACTGTCGTTGCGCACAGCCCTCCTCCTGCTGCCTCTCCCTCTCTCTCCCCCCTCCCAGTAAAACAGATAAATGCGTGTATGTGTGTGTGTGTGTCACAACACAGAGCGATGGAGCACCGTGCTGTGTGTATAATAATGCAATTCACTGCGCCGCATTTTTGTTCTCCCTGATTAGAGATGAGGACTACAAAGGGGTCACAAACAAGCACCATCTAGGTTACACTATAAAATATAAATATGCAATAAATCACTGTGATGTTCCTATATAGCCTCAGTACAGAAAATAGCCTATTGTGCTCATGGCACATGCATTTTTAATCACTATAGAAGCCTAACATTTTGTTTGCCATGATATAGCATCCTAATCTGTTATTGGACTACTGGTCATTATGAAAGTGAAAAATGGCTTAATTATCTTTATCATCCTGTTTTGCCTCAACAAAATATCACAGAAGTGGAAAAATATATCAGTTTGGTAAGGCATGGGAGTATTTTTACTGTAAAGTAACAAAAGTTACAGAAACAGTCACTGGCCAATAGTCATTTGAAATGTAGCACAGCTTTTAACAGAATTCAAGGGTGGCTGCAAAGGAAATGCATAAAAACATGTGTTGCCATCCACTATTGTGCTGTGCTCTTAGTGTTAGGAGTTGAGAGCATCAGTTAGTGCAGTCAGGTGCCATCAAACCACTGAAGAAGAAGAGCCCACAATGAAGTGGTGTCATTAAAAGTGGACCAATCTAACATCAAATGATGGAAACCCGTGGAAAACCCAAGTCGCTGGACTGTGAGGTGACTTTGGTGTAGTGGCCATATTTGGTATTGCAGCTTCAGGCAGCATCACATGACACATACATGGGCCCATAATGCATTTTTCCTGCTGACAGCTCTCAGGACTCTGTGTTATCAGAAACGGATCCATTTGATCTTTCATAGGACTGAACAGGGAACCACCTTTGAATGTTCTCCTTCATTCAGACAAAAAAAAAAAAAACTGTGATGGAAATATGGCATCTGTGATGATGTCATGTATTAATCTGAAGACGGTTACAGCCTCCTCGTCGCTCCACACACACCGCATATTTTCATCTGCCACATTTTTTTAGTCTGCACATAAAACAGGTGGATTGAAACAGAATGGCTGCTCTTTTCTTTTAAAGTGCAGATTCACTGTTTTTCATATGGAGGCACACACACACACACACACACATCAGAAAAAGAGGCTTCAGGTCTGACGCATTCACTGAATAGTCTGTGGTTATCAGTGTTGATGGGACCGGCCGAGTACCAGCCCTCGCACACACATACACATACACACTCCAAGCTTCACACACACACAGACACACTCCGAGGTTTGCCATCGAAGCCAGACATCAGCCGTACTTTGTCACACCTCACAGAACTTGAGAGAGCTGTGGGAGGGTTTTTTTATTAACTCCAAAGGTTGGAGATGACTCACAGACGGTGGTCTCTCCGGACTAAGTTTGGCTGCTCATTGAAGGGACAGCTGGCCTGCGTAACCAGCGCTACACCGACAGGAAAATCAAAAACGACACATACCTAAAGGGAGCACGTAAGTGCTAGGAGCAGCAAGAATTTCCTGTGACAATCTCTGCCATGATGTATTTTAGATGAGGAATGCGAGGCAGAGGGGTCTCAAGGATGGTCAGCTTCTTAATTAGCCTCTGTAGCATGTGATGATCATGTCTCATTAGCTCTTAGTCAATTATGCAACACGTATTCTGTTGATGTGGCTGGTGTGTGCTCTCTGCTCACCACATTCAGTTCTGCTGTGTGATGAATCCTTCATTTTGGTTATTGCTCGCATTTGGAAATGTGATCAGCACATCACAGTCAATTTCCCGCTTCTTAAAAGAGGGCAAAACTGCACATGGCGAATGGAGCGAATACGATCACAAGGAGGAGGCTGATGCAAATAAGAAGTTGAAAGTTATGACTCTAATTAAAAGGAATAATTTATAGATGATGTTATTGCCAAGATATGACACACTGGCATATAAATGAAGGAGAGGAGAGGGAAACACAGCAGGGTTGGATAAGTGACATACAGGATGAGATGCAACGACAGGATGGCAGGAGTGGAATTACAATTTCCATGCACAGCATGAATTTCATATCATGCGCTAAGGGGAGGTGTAGACTGGATGGAGATGTTGTGGATGCAGGGGTGTGACAGAGCAACCACAACCATGAACCCCTTTGATTTCACTCCTCTTCCTACTGACCTTCTTTGTGTATTCAGGTCTATTGTAAAACCTTGAAAATTCTGCTTTGAGCCAAAGTCAAAGCAGAACCTCCTGGTACTGTTTCAGAAGAAAGAATTAAAAAATCCCACTTGACACTAGAAATAACAGAAGTGACTAAATATCCTGCCTTGCTTAACATGATGTTGTGTGGTTCTCTCCACTTTTCTAGTCATGAAGGTTAGATTAAAAAAAAAAAGAAGAAGAAGAAAAACAAAACAAACAACAGAAAGATGTAATATATCACTGTTTATTTGAAGCTTCTATAATCAATAATTCTATATTTACAATGGGTCACTTGACCCTATACGTTTATTGTTTATAGTTGTTTGGTGATCATCCGTGTTGCTGCATCTGCAGGAGGAGAGAGGCCTCAGAGTGGAGATAAGCCAGAAACCTGAGGGGGAAGGATCATGGAAGTGTGGATGATGGGAAAAAGTTTGAGGTGTGGAGAGTTGTGTGTTTAAAGCCTGATAGTGGGTATGTGCGTGTGATCATGCATGCACTCCACAGCTCAGAGGGATTAGGGTGGATGGGAAGTTGCATGGG
The DNA here is from genome assembly GCA_037833715.1 of Toxotes lorentzi. Taxonomy (NCBI): domain Eukaryota; kingdom Metazoa; phylum Chordata; class Actinopteri; family Toxotidae; genus Toxotes; species Toxotes lorentzi. Next base: position 16,688,779 of record JBBMJY010000005.1, read on the forward strand.
AGAGTTTTCCTCTTGTCTTTTACTCACGACCTTTTGACCTGAAGGAATGAAGGAGTTACTGAGGCAAAGTTCTGTTTCTTGCGTGTCCAGCTTTGAGCCCGGCGTTTTCTCCTCACACACCTCCACACCTCTCCTTATCTCACCTCTCCGTTGTTTCCCTGAGAGTAAGACGGGGACAAATATCTGACTCAGCTTTTGCTTATTTCATTAGTTGCTCATAACTCTGGCTCTCTGTCTCTCTGTCCTGTGAATGAGGACGCTGATATGATTGAATTACCCCCTCCTCCTCCTCCTCTCATTCCCTCTCTTTTTTCCCTCTCTCTCTCTCCTTTGTGTTTTGTGTACCGTTTGCACTTTCCCTCCTCTAAGCCAGGGTTCAATGCTGTTGTTGCACTTTCTCTGGTCTTGCGTAACCGAGCAGCAGTCGTGTTGCGTTGCATCCTTCATCTCCTCTTCCCCAGGCGGGATGGTCACTGTGGGAAACAGCGGCCCAGAAAACTGACCTTCATTTCAGTATTCTAGAAAGACTTTCCTTGCAGCGTGCGGAGCTCGATTCCCCGAAGGAGCGCGTCATTAGACCTGTTTGACCTTTGTAGAAGTAGGATAAAGCATCGGGAGACGCTTTAGACAAAGACTCGGCCTCTTAAATGACAAAAGCCGCAATCAGTTTATTTCATTATTTATTGATCTGTAGTTCTCAATGTCATTCACCACTGAGGGACACACAGGTGTTTAAATACAGGAGTTCACAGGATGAAAACAATGCAATGTTCCTCTGAAAGTTAAATAAATGAAGTGACCAACTCTGTGTGAGAAACAGCCATAAGAATGTAAATGAAATCGTTTTTACTCATAAATAATATGTGAACATTCACTCTGTGGACTAAATGCTTCTATATAAGGACAAATCAGACTTTGATAGACTTTCTTATCCACACTTTTATTCTCTGTCCATACTCACTGGAAGACAGAAAACCTGTTCTTTTAGATTGTTAAGCTGCTTTTTGACTTTCAATTTCAAATTCATAGCAGGGATTGCGTGAGCTCGAATCCACCATCTCACATCAAAGTCTGTTTACAGGACTTGGGGAGTCTGGTAAATTGCTTAAAGTGATGCCACTTGAGTCAGTGTCCTTTGGGAGGAGCGGAGAAATTAAAAAAAAAAAAGCTGGGGGTGTGGAGAGAGAAAGACGTGATCTTACCAGACCTCTGCTGGGAACGGTCAATGAATCCGAGCAGTACCGAGGACTCTGCTGGGATAACTAATCCCCTCTTAACAAGCACATACATGAACATTAGATCTTAGTTAGAGTGACAAAGGAGGACGTGGGGGTGGTGGAAGGAGCTGCAGCAGAAAACAATGTTGATATGAGTGAATCAGCAGAGTAATAGTGAGAAGTGTCAGGTTGTGATACATATATGAATATGACTGGGTGTTACTACTCAGCTGATGGCCGCACAGTGAATGGCCTGGTGATAGTGAAGCATGAATGAAATGACTGAAGCCATTCAACTTCATAACTCTGCCTGGGCTAATGCTATGCTCCATTTAAACAAATCAGGCACATAAAAAACAAAAGCAACAAGAGTAAAAAGAAGGGTGTAATATGGTGGTAACTTCACAGCTATGCTTTCAAACAAATGAGTCTAGTGCTACTGTCAATAATAATGTGTTTTAAGGCAAGACCTAAAAGGTGAGATTAAAAAAAGCATACACAAGTTATGAACTGGAAGGTTAAATACCGTTCTCTGATGTCTGTCTCTTATCCAAATGTACATGGAAAAATGTATTAGCTGTTATAATTATTCCTCTTGTCCATACTGAAGTAATCCCTTACCAACAAGATTCTAATGTAGCCGATAGGGGACACAATCTGCAGTCCTCATTCTGCGTAATGTTTCCCTCTGAAGTTCAGCTGAAGTTAATATGAAGCTTCAACATGCTCAGTCAAATCTTCGTTACGTCTGTTACGTCTGTAACATAGATATCTATGTTACAGAGAAAGCCGTATGAAATTCCTTCTTTGTGCAGTTTGCCTGTCTGTAAAAGTCACCACACGCCACTGCTGTGTGCACTCTGGTCTTTCTTCACTTTTATCAGTCATCTGCGGTTCCTCCTGTCTCCTGGTTTCATTGGCAGTCTGTGTATGTTTCTGTTTGGAGGTGACCTTTCAAAGTTTGACTGTGGCCACAGCATGAATAGCTATGTATTGAAATGATCGACCAGGTTATCGCATGAGGTCGTGTGGGTGGAAATAATTGGAGGGAGAGACTTCTCTGTAAGAGCAGGGGACCAGTCAGTGCCAAGTCAAGTTCTAGTTCAAATCAAATCATCCAGATTATGACCTGAGTAATTAGGTCAGTCAAGGAAAAAAAAAAAAAAAAAAAAACACAAGGAAGAGCTTTACCTGAGGCTGATTCCTAACAAAACAAGTGGGTGGTCCAAATCCATGGGAGGAATGTTACTGGCATCAGTGGTGGAACAACATACAGTGGTTATGAGCTTGAGTCTGTCAAAGGTCACATCACTGCCAAAAGCAAAAACAAAGGCAAAACACAGAAAACACAAAACTTCCACTAGAATGCAAGTAAGATTGTTATTGTGCTCTTAAGGTGAGTTTTTGCCAACACAAGTGTAATGTGCCTTCAGACACAATATAAGTTGCATCCCACTCATGGTGCCAATTCAAAAGATCTGCTGCATTGGACAAAGAATGTTTTTAATTTAATTATTTTATTTTCCTGAAACTGACAGTTGTGTGAAATTGTACAACACCCTCCTCCACACATCAAAACAACACAACACCTCGAGCTGCAGGTTTGTGTCTTGAGAACTTCTGCATGGTGTTAGAACCTGATATTTCTCCTGTGAATAACCGTCAGGTTCTTCAGTATTTACATGTCCAGCCCTGCAGGCATCACTATCAGAGCAAACTTTTATTACCAAGCTGAAGTGCTTGGGGTCAGTTTTCCACCTCCCACTGCGCCGCTGCAGTCAGCAGTCCGCACACCGAACAAGCACAAGCTATGGTGCATTCAAGGACCTGCATCCAGTATATGGACTGTTTCTCTGTAATTGCGTTGCTAGGAAACAGCTTGGGTTCATGCTTATTCCTCCCCACTGTTGATTCAGAAAAACAGCGCAGAACACAGAAATGTGATCCATGGATCCATTTACTTTTTTTGTGCTACAAATTACTGAGCTAAATAATCTGGCACTAACTTAGTATTCTTTCATGACAGGTGGTAACAATAAAAAAAATCATCAATGGTACCTGGATGGCAGGTACATAGCATTTTCCACTGCTTCATTTGACACAAGCTCCAAGACATGTGGAAAAGCCATGAATAGAGACATGTAACTGGATATTTGTCTTTTCAGGAACTACAATGGCAGTAGCGTTGCCCTGAACCTCACCTTCATCTGCTAGCAGATACTAGCTCTGCAGGAGAGCACTGCCTCCGAGAACTGAGCGTTCAGTAAAGAGCAGATATCATTTCAAGAGAGAGAGATGGTTGGCGTCAAATAGCCAAACTAGCACAGGTGGGTGTCCATCCAAATCTAGCATAAGGTTTCCATATTTTGAGAAAGAAAATGTGAATTATTCCTTCCTTATTTCAGGTGTGGCTTAAATGTGTTTGACTGGAACAAATATGCTACAAGACACCACCGACTCAGGCTCATATACCAAGTATTCCGACTCTGCTTAGACTGTTGTGTCTATTCCAGATCAGTTCAAGCAGGACAAACAAGACTACAAGTCATGATTGAGGTCCAGGGAAGATATTACTGTCTTCAGATTTTGAATAAAAGTTCCAACATTCAGTGTGATGTGGTAAGAAAGTCCTCACTGTTGTCTCTGCTCACGCTCTGGTTCATATCAAAGGACAGGTTCGTGTAGGTGCAGTGTTTATTTAGATCTAAAAGCTCTTCTGCTGTAACTCACCTTCGTCCAGTTGGCTTGTTACTTGAAATGTTTCAGGCTCGCTGTACGACATGCTGATGTTCAGGAGAACTAAATCTGTGTGTGTCAGTGTGGTTGTGGCTGTAATGTGGAGCCCTGGGTGTTCATGCTGACAGTGAGGCCACTGACAAGCTGTTCAGCTGAAGGTTAGTGACAATATACAGTCAATTTAAGCAGCAGCATGCCGTCACTGTTACAATATGAGAATCTTTACATTTTGAAAAATGTAACATCTATGTCTCCATGACAACAACTCAGCTTTTCTATCAACATGATAGAGTGATCCTTTAAGTATTCAGAAAAAATTAAATTTACCACCTACCACCTGAGCCTCAGCCCCAATATTACAATTATATAACAATTATATAATGTAGTATACTATAGTGCTGTTATACAGTTACTTTATTCAATATATTGCACAATATCTTGCAACCATATACAACAATATATGTTCATATAATACATTTTTAGGTAAAATATAAGCAAATGCAACATTTCAAATGTCTGGTTACGTCTAAGTAACAGCAGATGATCACGTAATGAGAATACAGATTAGAAACTTCACTGACCAGATGATTTGTCAGGAGGAAACCAGGTTTCCCTCAACACCTATCCGTTGTGTGACAGGTAATCCTGCAGCAGCTGATATCACCTGTGTTCAGACAGAGGGATTATACCGGAGCTATTTCTGAGAGCAGGAGAGGGACTTTCTTTTTCTGTAATCCCACTGAAAATCACTCCTGGAAGCGATTTCACACAGAAACTTGTTTTAAATATGCAAGCACTTCCTGAACTGAGTCAAGACCGTGAGAAACACAATGCTGCTGTAAAGAAAAACAGGTCCCAGTTACAACCAATTAAGAGAAGCAGCGAATGCATTATGCCCGGTGGAATGAGTCAGAATCTAAAATGGCGTCAGCGGTTCACGTTTCAGTGATGCATAATTCTTCTGGCATTGGTTTCACAGACATGAGCGCTGAAGTCCAGCCAGACAGACGGCTAGTTTTAATTTACCTAGTAACTCTCGCTAGTGCTTTGACTGCACACTGTAATGCTTCTGTCTAATCTCCTTTGGCTGGGAGGAGAGGATGTTCTCACCTGTAAGATCAACACAGGAGGACTCGCATGAATGTGTATGAGGGCAGGGAGCTGCGACAGCACCGATGATGATGAATGAGTATCCTTAATAAGCTCCTCAGCTGCACAGTTTGTACTCGAAAGTTGTGCTCATAAACATATGAGACGGGTGAGATAGCTCCACTTCTAATAAACCTTTTCGAGATATTTGACCTCAAGAAATTACATGAGTCAAATTCTCTCGGTTTCTAAAATAACTGTGGCTCTTCAAGTCATGTTTTAAAGGTCAAGATCCGCTGTGCTGAATGACACAGTGCATATTTTGCATTCCTCAAGCCTGTTATTTTTTTTTATTATTATTTCAGGGAACTACATTCCCATAGAACGAAGCCACTTTATAGAAGAGTGCTATCCACCCCCACAACAGTCTGTGCATCATAACCTAATCATGAAACTGGCACATAGTCCAAGGTCTTTCAGGCCAAGGTGAAAAGCTTCTGTGTTTTGCTTTCCGCTAATGAAGCAGCGAAGCAGTGTCTTTGGTGCCGAGATGAAGAGCATCATCTTTCAGATGAAGGCGAGTGACTGTGCATAAAACTGCAAACAGGACTGCAAGAGTCTTCATCTGTGAGTGTATCGCCTGTCGCCCCCATCGTGATGAAAGTTTGCTGTTATAATGAGGCTTTTCACTCTGAACGTCTTTGGTATTTTGGCTTTGAAGGCACTCACCGCATACTTTAGATGACAACACTTGGCTCATCGTTCACTTTCCAATTTTTTTATATCATATGCTCCTTTACCATATGAAATGTACGTGTGGTTCAGCCTGACTGGATCTGACAGTTTTCAAAAATGTACACCCAGTGAATGTTCAGTTATACTGCTGGACATTCAGCTTGGACTTATATTCTGTAACCTTCCTATATCCCTGTGAATCTTGGTACTTGTACTTCACTAGAGCATTTGCATTTTATGCAACCTATGTAGTACTTCTACTCCAATGCATTTTAGGCAGGAAGACTTTTTCTTCTATTTATTTGAAACTGTAGTCATTAGTTACTTTAAAATAGAAGACTTTAAATCCAAAACATAAAAATAACTGGACCACTGCATCCAGAGACAGAGAAATAGTAGGACTGGGTGAGATACCTCAAGACTGTACATACCATTTACTTTACTATCCCCTTTATAATTTATAATGGAGTACTATGACGTGATGAGTAGCACTTAATACAGATAGATAGATAGATAGATAGATAGATAGATAGATAGATAGATAGATAGATAGATAGATAGATAGATAGAT
>JBBMJY010000005.1:16700423-16711798 GCA_037833715.1 Toxotes lorentzi
GGGGGTGGGTGTGTGTGTGTGTGTGTGTGTGTGTGTGTGTGTGTGTGTGTGTGTGTGTGTGTGTGTGTGTGTGTGTGGTCGTGCACATTATTTATTTCTAGAATAATCAAAAGCTCTTTCACAGATGAAGAGGACTGAGTATAGGGTCTGATCCAGGTTGCCAGATCAGTGAAAATCTTCATGGCTACGTTTATGAACTGGATGCTAAAACCATCTAAAGGGAAAAAAAATCCTATCCTACTAAACTACTCTGAAATAGAATCACGTCCCAACTTTACATGAAGACAAATAGAAATACAATTTTAACATCTCAAAACCAGTTTAGAAATGTCACAAACTGGCTCAGGGAAATGTGACGAGGGGAGAATCTGCACAGTAGACATAGTTTTCAGTTTGTTTATCTAAAAGGCTGGTTTTTACCTTAGTGTCACTCTTCTGTAGGTGCAGGAAACTTCCCCACGTCTGAAGGGCTTAATTTATGGCTCAGTGTCTGGGATTTAAATCCAGTCTTTCCGTTTCACCCCTCCTTTTATCTCAGTCCTTTCTAAAAGGTTTTACAGAGCTGGATGCCTCAACAAACTGTGCAAGGGAACGTAAGTTTTGCCAAAATTCTCAGTAAATGTTTAGTGGTAAGTATATGTACAAAACCATATCAGTACAAGTTGATTATGTGTAAGGGGCTGTAAAAGTCATGATTAGCAGTTTAGTGTTTCCTGTTTTATTTTGAAGTTGCATCCCCTGTGTATCAGTTATGGTATTACTTCCTGTCTCTGTGTTTTCACACGCCTTTGTGATTGTCTGCCCTGCCCTGATGTGTTTCAACTGTTGGCTATTACCTGTCTCCCTTGTGTATTTAAGTCTATGTGTCCCCTTCTCTCCTGGTAAGTGTGTCTGTGTTCAGTCCCCCGTGTTTTTTTGGACTTGCCATGTTCTTCAACAGAAGAACATGTTCCTTAGTTACCATCGATGAGTTTTTTTCCATACATGGATTTTTGTGGATTTCCTGAGTTTTGTTCCTGTTGGACTCTAGTTGCTCTAGCAGTCAGCCTGTAAGACAGTCTTTGTTATTAAAATATCCTCACTTATCCTGCTTAAGTGTCTGCATTTGGGTCCTTCCCCTGTGTACCTGGCCTTTTCTACAAGTGTAAAATTCTTATGGCATCTCAAATTTTTTTTAATTACTCTGAGGTTTGGTCAAGATTATGCATTAAGAGGTGAGAGGTAAAGGTGGGATTAGGAAATAAAGATAGTGAATGGAAAATATATATATTAAAACGGATGCATGTGCTTCTTGTGCACGTGTGAGAGAGTTAAAGTTGGGCTTAAAAATGAAGGTAGTGAATGGATAATATACACTAGTAACAGAAATGCGTGCGTGCATGTGTGCATGTGTGTGTGCTTACCTCTGCTGCAGCATGCCTTCATTTCAATCTGGAGTGTGTGGCATATCCCTTTACACAGCCAACCCAGCCAGAGCTCTGTGTGGTGAATGTGACACATCAATTATAGATAGGCAGTAATGCACACTTTGCCTGAGTGCGTTCCCGAGTGGGACCATTAAAGATGAAAATATTCTGGGCTGCGCTCACTGCAACATCAATTAATTACGGCAGCTTTCTCTTAAATTCTCAATACCTCTCTTCAAAGTTTCAAAGAGTTGTTAGGAGGGTTATGAGGAGTGCTATTAGGAATGCTGCCCAGAATATGGTAGAGGAAACACAAGGGCTGAGCTGCATGGTGGAGAGAGTGATCTAATTAATGATTCTTTTGCTGAGCGAAGGAGAGATCTGAGGAAAGAGTGAACACCTGCTTTACCTGCAGCTATTCAGATTACTGATTATGTCTTTTGTCTCCTCATTCCTTATCCTTATCTCTTTCCTCAGGTCCATTTAAAGTGTAATTCGCATTGTTCCTAAAACTTAAAGGGGTGATGGGGTTTTTTTTAATCAACAAGTAGCAAATAAGCAGAAACATTTCTACAGGTTGCATATATAAACTATGCCAATTTCTCCAAACAAACACCATGCAAAGGTGCATAATGTTTGCACAGTTTCTTAAATAATTCAGGTGTTGAGATTCAGGTGGTGTGCCCATCAGCTCCTAAACCTAAAACACAACACCCCTTTCTGCTTAGATCCACAGAGATTTGTTTTGCATTATAGTAGAAATCCCAGTGTATACCAATGAGAGATACCGATGTGTTTCCAAGGATACCAGTTGATGGTTTCATGCATACTTGCTGCAGGACGCACACTGTTATTTACAGTGGCTCAATGTAATTGCCATGTTTTCTTCTCTGGGGTATCCCAGGGCTGTGTTTTAGGACCATTACTTTTTTTTATTGTATATGATCCCGTGTGACAACACCCCATGTGACGTGCATTTTCCCCCTTTTTTTAATTTCTTTTTTTTAAACCCTGACGACACCCAGATTTATATTCCCATCCTGTGTCTGAAGATACCATTACTGTTTACGTTTTCAAATTAAATTGTTTTCAGGTATATATTTGTGGTTTCGTAGATATATTTTGCATTTTTAGTATATTCTCTTCATGTGATAGCCTCCTTTTTTATTTGTAAGTGTATTGAGACACTGTGTGATTTTAAACTTTTTGTAATTTACCTATCAAGAATGTGTGTGTGTGTGCTGAATTTTGAAGCGATGGAAAAAGCTGGTACAGAATATATCTGTCTAAAACCAGTTTTTGTCTGTTCAGACACTGTAATAATGGGGCAAGGCAGTGTTTTGATTTTTAGCTCATTGGCTCAACTCCCCATCATGCCCCTGCTGAGGAACCCAGTGCTTCTTCCTCTCCCTCCTCCCCCTCATCCTCCTTTCCCCTCTCTTCAATTTAGCTTGTCTCTTCCCCGGTCTACAACTCCCACTGCGACTCCAGTTTTCCGTGTCCTGTGTTTTCTCTCTGTATGTGTGTGTGTAATGTGTTCCTCTCTCTCTCCCTCTCTCTCTCTCTCTCTCTCTTTCCTTACTCACTAGTCGGCCGCCTGCCCTCTGTCTCATCCTTCCTCCCATCTCCACCATTCCCCTTTATCCTACAGTAAACCCACGTTTCCCTACAACCTTATTGTCTGTGTCTGTGTTTGGGTTCAGAATCAAACGACACCTAACACCCCCTCATCGTCATCATCATCATCATTTCGTTCTCCCACTTTCATTAACCACCCAGTCAAACATTCTCCCTGGTTCCTCTGTCACGACTCCGTCATATATCTCTCCCTCACTGTTTCGCTTTTGCTCTTTCCCCATTTATCTATATTTCCTGTCTTTTCAGCTCCTTTTCAAATGCCCTTTTAGTCCATTGATAAGCCATAATTTGATTTTTCTTCTCCCGACCCTCTTCTTCCATTCTGGAAAAATAGCCTTTTTGCTTACAGGTTCAATTATGTATTATTCAAAAGAATAACAAAGAATTTCATGAAGAAGAAATGGACAAGATGCATTATGACTGAATGAATGTTCTGGTTTGATAATGAGTGCAGTCTATGGAGGATTTGTTGATGGTGCTTTATATTCTGTATCTATCCCTTGGTGCATATGCATAAAATGGCCTCAGGTGAACGCACACACATACATTCACATACTAACCATGGCTTAAGGTCACAGCCTGCTTCTATTGTATTCAGTGTTGCTGTTCAGAAGCTCCTTTAGCTGATTGCTATCTGCTCATTTGGTTCATTTAACATGTAATAAAAGGCTTTCTCTGATGAACGGCTTAAAAATATACACACACACACACACACAAACACACACACACACACACACACACACACACACACACACACACACACACGATAGGGATCAAACAAAAACCAGAGGATCTCAGTCTTTGCCAGAAGTCAATACCAAGCAGTTTGCTATAGCAACCATCAACGACAGCCCCTATGGGCGCTTGTAGCCTTTAGTTGTGCTTCTCTTACACACATGTACACACACACTGATCAAGAGAAAGCCTAAGGACCTTTTATCACGTGAACATCAGTAATGGTATAATCAAGTTGAGATGTTCTTTTTGAAAATGTGTTTTGAGAATTTCTATTTCAAGCACGCTTGAAAAGATGGAGGAAGTTGTACAGGGCAGCTTTGAATATCTATGTTTGGCTCCGACAGACATCTTGACATCTCTGGATATTACCTGAGAATAATTCCTTTGTATCTCTCCCAGGAACCTGCTAGGACACCTACCCTGCCAACAGATGAGGCCCAGATTTGAAGAGGATACCAGCAGGGAGACACTTTAATGAATTAATATGCATTGGCCCAATTAGCCTCTGCACTGCAGTAATTATCACACACATTTATGCGCTGGAAATCGGGACATCCCATTGCGCAGTTCTGTCAGCCCAAAGGATTGTGGGACTTATTTTTAAGCTGGAGGAGGTCAAATGTTTCCGATTTGCTCTCTCTGCGCATTAATTAGCTGGAATTCGCTTGCGTAAAGAATGGGATGTGACAGATGAGTGTTCTGATATCTAATCTTACCTCCGGGGACTTGGGGGAGGAGGTGGCATGTTGTTAGAAAGCAAAACACTGTTTGTTTCGCACATGTGATTATCATAATCAGCTCATGTTCATCTTCCTTTAATTTGTGCTTTGTTTTTATTTTTTGAACAAGATTGTGGGAATGGAGTAGGCTTAGTATGCTGAGGTAATGGGATGGAAGAAAGCTATCAGGAGAGCTTCTTAAACTGTGGACGTTCGTTTAGGTGTACAGCCAAACATAAAACTAAGCTAGTGATAAGTCAAGTATATGAACAAATCTAAAAATCTGGCTAAAATGAGCTTTTTAGCATCATGTAGCATCTTTAAGCTCATTGTTTTGGCTGTTCCTGTCACCCAGTTTTTATTCTGGAATACCGCATGTAAACCAATTAAAGACTGTTGACCGTTTCATTTTATAGACTTGATGCCAAAATGTAATATGAATGAAAACATAATAATCATTATATCAACATCTTCCAGCATCTCAAGTCAGCCTTATATCTTTTTTCCACCAAATATTAAGATGAAGTGAAGGATCTTTCTTTTACTGTAATCTTTATTGGAGGAGAACATAAGAGAGGAGGGTGCACAACTGTGTTCAGCTTTGCTGATCACTTCTAGCTCAGCTTTGAGCTTAAAGTAAAAATGAAAGGAGGTAAAAGTCAGGAAATTGCAGCTTTTGTTGTCAAGCTCTCAAGTTTGGAGAAGCTGTCTGATATCCACTTTTTGCCTAAATAAAACTAAATGGATCAGTGTTGTAACCTGTGACGGAGGAGGGGGTGATTCAGAGAACAGAGAGGGGGCAGAGAGAAAGTAAACAAAGGGAAATGCTGTCCTCATATTTACAGGAATGATGGAGGGGAAGTGTCTGTGTGAGTCAGAGCAAACATGACAGGACGGACTTGGAGAGGCAACGACCAGACTGGCTGACTGGCCTTTGGCATCTCACACACTTTAATTAAAATAGATTGGAGATGGAGGGGGAGGGGAGAGAGAGGAGGGGACGGTTACCATGGTAACCAAGTTTGGGTAGATGGAAATCTTGAGTTGTCTTAAAGGGGGGAGGTTTTTCTCACATGCCTTGTACTTTTATACTGTTATTACATCTGTTTCCATTTTCTCATATTGAGATATCGACTATGTTTTATTGTATTATTATTATTATTATTATTATTATTATTATTATTATTATAAAAACACTTTTATGAATTATTGTTATTATTATTAATAATAATAATAATTCATAAAAGTGTTTTTTTTAACTATAGGATTTTTTTAATATTCAAACTTATTGTCATATTATGGTTAAACTGTCAAATCAGCCTTGATTCTACACTTAGTTATGGTTGGAGCAGATGAACTCACAGAGAGCATTATAGTCAGCTGTCTATGCATGTATGAGCATTGCCTTGTGTGTGTGTGTGTGTGTGTGTGTGTGTGTTTACATGCTCACCTATGTGCCTGTTTCAGATTATTTCATGCACACTTCTGTGCACCTGTGATGATTGCAGATACTAAAGTGAAGGTCTGTGTTACTGTAATGTGCCAGCTGATCCAGACCACTGTGGTGTTTGGCAGAGGCTCCTCAGCCCCCCATAGAGCCTTGGAGGGAGGCTGGGAGCAGTTCATCACTCACACAGGATGAGGGTGATTACTTGGCTACTGTATTCTGGGTCCTGGATCTAAATATAGCAGCGCTGTTGCGCTGGGGAAGGGCCGGGAGGATGGTGATGAAGGCATGTGGTCATCACTGATTTAGGGCAGGACAGCTTTTTAACATTTATGCAGAGAATGCGGTGCTTTACAATCCCACATGAACTCACTGTTGACATTGTTGACATGGATATTGATTGTAGTAAAACACACAGTCACAAAGATGCTCCAGCAGGGTTGACTCGTGCTTTGACTTAATTCATGTACAGTATATTTCCCACCAACCTTATTAGCGTTTTTATATTATTTTATACTATTTACTATTTCATTCAAATTAAATTAGGCTCATGAATGTCTCAGCCTGGCAGGTCAGGCTACACTATTCAGAAATGACATTGATACTAAGAGAATATTTTTGTCACAGTCACATGGTTTTCATTTATCCCACTGATTGGTTGTCAAACATTAAGCATGTGCGTCTTCTGTGATGCATAGCGTGACAGCCTTTTTGTGGAATCCATGATGGACAATGAAATTCATCCCAGAAATTACTTGGTTCTGTCTGTGTTAACCTAATGAACCGAACCCAACGCACAACCTGCTCTGAGCCGTCACTGCACAGTTTGAGACGCACAAGAGGACTCACTGGGGTTCTGATATAAACTGCATCTTCTAGAGCAGCAAACAGTCGCTACAACACAACAGTTTGATTGGGTTGAAGAGGATGATAAAGACAGACAAACACCAACTAAGCTGAACCTTATGTTGTAGAATCCACATTGAAAAGTTGAGGTGATCTCAAAGCTTAAACTGTCTATAAAACATAGTCCACAGCCAATGAAAGTGTTTTGAAGAGTGTGTAACAAGCACAGACTTTCAGTACTGATAAGTAGGGTGACAGTCTGCTTACTGTGTACAGATACAATTGACACAGATATTTCTTTTCAATACCTGACTGAACAGCTCCTTCAAACCAGCCATGATGACCACTAACTGTACAGCGAAATAAGCTCTGGTGTGCAGGTGAGAGCGTTCCCACTTGCAGCGTGATGAGTGAGGTTTCCACGGGGGTTAGTGTAATCTGTCGCGAGAGGTGCAGCTGGGAGCAGGGGAGGCTGAATGATCCTGGTTGTTGCCAGGTAGGTTTCGAACAACACGTCTGGTATATTCTCCTGGGGGACTGTCAGCGTTTCTTGTGTGGATAAGGCTTTGAAAACTATCTCTGCAACAAATTTGTGTCAACTGGGGGATGTTGTGTTTGCTGCACAAGCCTTTTATGTCTCGCAAACCTCATTTACTTCAGTAAACCAAACTCACTCATCAAAACACTGTTTATTTCTCCACATGTTGAAGCGCTGTGCACAGGGCTGTAGTAAAAGAGAGATTCCATATTCAGAGATTTCAGAGGGTTGTGTCTTTTTTGTTTAACATTTCCAAATCCAAAAGAACACAATATTACGGAGCCAGTGTTAAGTAGCGAGCTTCTGCCAGCTGGCTAGAAAGAAGAAACCTGCTTTTCTGCGATCAATATCCCATTGTTTCAAAAATAACCATGAATTTCGAGTCATGAATGTGCCACTGTTATAATGCTGAACTGTGTGCGTGCCGTTCAAGAAAGGAAACCTCGAAAGGGGCTTAGTGAAGGGTTGATTCAGTCTTGTCTCAAATACAGCTCAGCTCACTTTCAAATGTTCAATACCTTTGCATAAATTATTGAAATATTCAGTGCATATGCACACAAAACACTTTCTGGCATGTTTCTTTGTGGAAACTGACATGTTGATTTATTTCAGTCTGTACACATCTGGCCAGCGGTGGTGGCTGATTAAAAGTGGGAGTGAGGTAAAGGACGAAAGCTGCTTCATTTTTTTTCTCTGTCAGCTGAATCACAGCTTGGAGAGTAGAGTGTCGGAGACAAGAATATTGGATAAAAAAGATTCTCTTTCAAAAAAATTACAGGTCACTAATATCAACTGACTGGGGGGTGGAAATGCCTTCTCGCCCCCGCTCCACTTCGCTAATGCAGCTTAACTTGTTTTATGACTTTCAGAGCTTGAAACGATACTAAAACACATGATGAGCAAAATAACCAGTTAACATCCATATTTGTTTTGCTGTGCAGCATCAGTAAAGTTGAGTTGTGGTGAGAAGAGAATCAGTAAAGAGCTGGTTCATCTTGTCAGATGATGTAGTGATCATAAAATAATTATGTTATCTGCAGCACATCACCTTGGCAAAGACTGCTGCTAAACATATAGGTTATTTATGAGCTGTGATTATATTTCACTCTAGTTTGGACATTTAGCTACAGAGAAACCCACTTTTTCATTTAAATTTCTGCTGCTGTGAATTCTCGAGGATCATTTCCATGAAATGTAAATTTACTTTTAGAAGAATTTATGAAAAGTACCTGCTCTTTATAGATTAATAACAAAATATGAAATACATATTTAACTGTACTTACGCAACACTTGGAAATACAAGAAGAAAATATCAAATATGTTCAGTACCTGTTTGAAATACCAGTATTTCTCATTTCTAATGTGTCAAACTCAGCAGTTAACAAAAGCCTCATCACCTCATCCTCTCACTAATAAAACATCTAACCTCCGTCCCTCCTCTCTTCCATCCCTCCCCTCCACCCGAGCCTTTAGAGAAACATGTGAGTCCACAAGCCTGTGCACTGCACTTACCACATATTGAACCCCCTACTGATCGAACAGCACGTGGGCCCTTAGCACGTGCTAGTGATTACCAAGGTGTGTTCAACCACCCAGGTAGAATGAGCACCTAATGGACGCAGGCCAGACACAAACTTACACTCACTCCCTTCCTGAGGTGTTCGATACTGAAGGCTCATGCCACAAGAGGCGCGGGAGGCACTGTGGTTCATCACAGTCGCGTCGTTTGGTTTTGCACAAAGGCAAATGTGATTGTTATCAAGGATCTGCAGCATAACCTAGTTTTTCTGGCTTTATGGATGCACTGGGCATTGTCTACTTTGGAGAAGGCCAAGTTGTCAAGTGCACTCCTTTTTGTTGTCGCTCAGCTATTGTTAATTCATATCAGCACAGCTTTAGCTATGAAGCCATCACTGGGTTGTTTTGCATGTAGAGGACTCTGAATATAGCTAACAATAGTGCAAACAATGTAGATTCGAACGGTGTCGCCTCAGTTAGCTCAGACATGACAGTTATACCAGCTGTACAGACAGCAGAGACTACAACTATAAAACTGGGAAAATTATTTTAGAAGTGAGCCGGTGACTTTTATGGATATGGACAAAACCAAGCTGCGGTGATGTAACTAAGCTGTCGTTGTTGTAAATGTTCATGTTTTTTTTTCTGTGCTCATCGCTGTTTAACTTTAAAATCACAGAGTTTTACAGTTTTAATAGCAGCTTCTGTAGAGGATGATGATTTGTCTTCAAACAAAAGTAAACCTCAGTACACACTTTATTTTTTCAGAAGACAGATTTGCATGTTAGTAAAGTCTTTACTAGTTTCAGAGGTGCAAGCTGAGTTCATAAATCAATAATGTGATTTATGAAAATGACCTTGTATTTACTGTGTTAAGAACTTATATTGCTGACCCCAAGTCCCGTCTTGTTCTTCAAGTTGACATCGTCCTTTTAATTAATTATTTTTAATTATTTTACCAAGACCACAGTCTCTTCTTAATGTCACCAGCTCTTTGACCTGCCTGCTGGTTACAGTTCATGATGATTTAGCTGCCACGGTGAACAAATATTAAAAGCAAACAAATCAAAGATGCCAAAAGTTAATCTTCAAATGTGAACAGCTGCACATGCAGTGTTGTGTGTATATATACCAGTGGGGAAGATAAAAGAATGTAGCTGGTTTTGTGTGTTTACTTACATTTTACACCGATGAGGTCTGAGGTTCGGTTTGTCTGAAGTAAAGACCAACAACACACAGTGTTCAGAACAGAAAACATAAAACCACGACTGAAGAGTGCGTCATAATGGTGATTGGCAAGTCATTACTCTGACTTTCTCCTTGATGTAAAATGACTTTGATCTTTCAAAAACCAGAGAAAAAGTCAAAAGAACAGAGGCACAAAATGTAAAAACAACTGAGTGTTTGAAGGATGTCGCAGAATGAAACCATCTCCACAACCTGAGCACCAGTTCACACCCGGAGACCATTTCCAGCTCGACAAGCACACACTCTGCCGAGACCTTGCTGACCTCAATAAGGTAGGGGAGTGTGTGCATTTGCGTGTGTGTGCTTACAGCACAGCTGTGTAGTTGCTTGTTGTGCCATGTGTGTTGTCATGTGTGTGACAGGCCATCAGTCATGATTGGATCCCTGTGCTGTGGCGGGTGAGAGCAGTTGCTGCCAGGTGGCCCTCGGGGAGAGAACAATGCAGTGTGGCAGTGATGGAGCGAGGTGTACACGAGGTTGTTTGTGTGTGTGTGTGTGTGTGTGTGTGTGTGTCTGTGTGTCTGTACAGCCCTTACGTGAACGTTCATGTAAATGAATGAATGCGCGTGGCTGGTGGGTTATACTGGTTGTTGTCTTAGAGACAGCTGGCTGCTTCATCTGCTTGGTTGGTATAAAGCACCACCCAGTTCTGCAGGACAGAGGAAACACACCACCATGGCTTTAATAATTCATCCCCTCTGCTCTCTTTTTACTCTTCATCTCTTATTTTCTAATTCTCTTAATCTCTATGTTTGCTGACTTCTGCGTCTGGGTCCTATCAGTAAACTTTGCAGCCCCTTAACAGATATATTGTATTCCTCTGTGCCTCAGAGCTCCAAAAACTATTGAAGACACATTAATGAGACACACTGCCTGACGTGTCCCTTTACTACAGTTAACACTGGTGCTGTAGTTTATTCAGAGTCCTAAATACATCCTCCTCAAACCTAACAGTCCCCAACAAATGGGTGATGACATATGGTACTCCTGTTTGAATAATGTGGAAAACAAATGTAATATCAGTTTGAACTGGGACATATTTAATGTAGCTTTAAAAAAAAACAGCTGTCTTATTTACACATTTTATAGTGTTTACTTAACACCCAGAGATAGAAGTGTGGAAATGACACATTTTGATTTTATGTGTAGGAGATCTGGATTTTCCAGAAATGGTTGGTCGTCACAAAGACAGAAAAACTAAAGTATGTGTGTGTGTGTGTTTGTGTGTGTGTGTGTGTGTGTGTGTGTGTGTGTGTGTGTGTGTGTGTGTGTGTGTG
>JBBMJY010000005.1:16711898-16729575 GCA_037833715.1 Toxotes lorentzi
TGTGTGTGTGTGTGTGTGTGTGTGTGTGTGTGTGTGTGTGTGTGTGTGTGTGTGTGTGTGTGTGTTTGAGTGTGTGTTTGAGTGTGTACATGTGACACACTGTGGTGAATGGCTGTGTCTTCTTATTGCTCAAACATGAAATCCATTCTGTCAGTCTCCTCCCCAGTTTTCAGGCCACACACACACACACACACACACACACACACAGTTGATGCTCATAAAGCTCATACAGTACACACACACATATAGATTATTGTGGCTAATCTGTTCACATTAAGTCCATAAGTGGAAACATTATCTCTTTGATCAGTGATTATAGCAGCCATATACTGAGCCAGAGCTGATGTGAGGCCTTTTTTTGTAAATTCAGAGTGCTTTACATCACGTGAGGATGGTCGACCTCTTCCTGTTCCATTAGAGCAAAAAACTCCAGATTGAACTGATGAGACACTGAATGAGCAAAGAAATTCGCTGCTCTCTGAAGCCCAGAGCAGATCGTGAAAACAAAGTGAATTAAGGCTAATTAGCCTCAGTTATGTGCCATCGTTTCAGCAGACAACACCAGATGGTATGTCTCTTTTTTTTTCACACATTAAGGAGGCGTTGATTGACTCCATACTATGTTATCCTGCTCCTTCCACCAAAGGGTTGTTAGACCTCAAACACCGAGGTTTTTCTGCATCGCTGTGATTTCTGACATCACAATTTTCAATACTGTAGCTTCGTTTACAAAAATGGATGTAATTAACAAGGGAAGCCTGCTCCTACTACCTGAGGCCCTTCAGGTCTGTCTGTCTGCTTAACCAGATTAGTTTGTGGTGTTGCTATGGTAACTGCAGGAGATACTCTCAATGCAAGTCAGAGAAATATAAACATAAGTAAATGAGTACTTATGCTCCCCCAGTTATACAGTGACTCATAAATTCACATTCATATAAGTAACACAACGGACAACATGGCTCTTAGACACAACAAGTGTCTGTGCTCTTAGTTAATACTTTCTACTCCATCACAATGTTTAATAAGTCTGCAATGTCATTTGCTAAACTCACAGCAGCTATCTGCAAAACAAAATCCCACTGTGTCCCAAAAACTCCAGATGTTGCAGTTTGGTTTCAGAGAAAACAAAACTTTTCTGTCTGATTCTGAATAAAATCATGTTTTTGAATCAACATGTAGCTTTTTCTGTAGCAGACAGAGACACGGTGGAGCTGCACATTGTTCTCAGTATCAGCCGCTTCACATGTAAATATGAACCACTCAGATCTGTGACTACTGGTTTGCTGTTTTTGTTTTGTTTTGTTTTTTTTTGTCTCATTTTTCACAGCTTCATTTGTGTCTTTATGGGCACTGAATAAACACAATGTTATGGGAGGCTGGGGACATGTAACTGGATGAGTGATGAGGGCCGGTGACTGTGTGATGCACAGTGTCATTATTTTAAAGAATCTCTAATGAAACAAAACTCCAATAAAACTATTAATCTGAAACTAAAAGTCATGGCATAACATTTCATCATAACAAACTGAGTTGTTAGAATTACTTTAATATTCCCTATGGTGTTTTATTTTGTTTGTCTAGTCCAACCAATGGTTTCTCACTATTCCACTGATCAACAGTTGGCGGTAATGTGCCATGACAGGCACCAATGCGCCAACAAAAGGCAGAGAAGAAGACCGGCAGGTGGGTAGACACATGGACATAAACGGTGGTTAGTGTTTGATTCCAGGAGTCGGGAGCAGATTCTGAGGGAAGTGGCGTCTGATTTTTGTGTCCACCTGCAGGCGCGTATTTGCGCAAAAAGTTTGAACTATAGTGCGATGTCACCTGGGTGCTCCCTCCTGACAACGCTTGAGTTTTTGGCTGCAACATAATCATCGCCCTGCTTGCCAGATGTGGCTCCCTGCAAATTCAAATTGAAGGGTCGCCGTTTGGACGCAATGACGGACATCCAGCACGGGTTGGAGATGGTGCTTGACGTACTTACGGAACGGGACTTCCAAGGAGCAATTCACGCGTGGCAGGAGCGTGTGTGTGTACCGGTGCACGAGGTGAGCACTTCGCAGGTGAGCACGGTTTTCGCTTGTCTCGGGAACTTTTTAATCGCACCTCGTAAATCTAACCTCATCCCTAACTCCAACTAGTCTTGCCTTTGGATGCTTAACCTGCTTAATCCCAACCAGTGATCTCTGCCTACTCCTGACACTTGGAATCTAATGTTAACCCATAAACACTGCACAATTCAGACTTTTAAGAAAAACTGGGACATGTATTTAACACGTTTGTTAGATGCGTTTTGGTGAGTGACACTGAATGTAAATGTCTGCTTAATAATATCTAATACTGAGGACTTTTGGGCTCCATAGCAGTGGTTTGTTCTTCAGTTCTCCTGTCATCATGTTCACATGACCAATAATACAAAAAAAAAAAAGCTCTGCTTTAAACAGCATGGAAAAAAACTCAACACTGACAGGGTGAAATTTTAACTTAAAGTCAGTCTCCAAAGAAAATTTAGCTTAGAGTCAATAAAACATTAGAGCCATCCCTGCTAATAGTGAAGATCTGCTATCTGCTGCAATTATCCAGCTTGTGGTTGTCAGGATAATTACTATAGCTGTTGGCTGCAAAAAGCCTTCTGTCTAAGGCCTAATGTCACATTTTGCATCAGAGGTTTTGTCACCTTGGCATGAAAAAAAAAACCAAAACAAATACAATACTTTGTGCTGATATGCTGCAAATTGGAACAAATCATCAGCTTTACAATTGGGTATTAAGTATGATGCACATTCCTATATTAGATCTTATTATCTTATTATCTCTTTCTCAGAGTCTGAGTCTTGGCTCTGATGGAAAAACCCAACAAAAAAGATCATATTACTTTGACTGTGAGTCATTGGTTCACATTATCAGCCCCTGCTGTCTCCAGTGGTTCTGGACATACAACCCATCTTTAGAACTTAACTGATTCTCACCGTTAAATATAATACAGAGTTCTATACAAGCCTTTCTGCAGGGATGCACCAACACAGAAACAAAATGGATAATGTGATGCATGTGGCTCGTATCACATTTCACATTCACATTTCTAAGTCACTCAGACTTTCAGCGACTCAGATTTTCCCTGTCACTTGAGTTTGTTTCTCCCAACACGGCTACAAATCATGTAATCTGAAAACAATAAAAAGTTGTGCAATGTAATTATAGTAATTAGGCAAGTGGCATCTGCAGCCCACATGTGTATCACAGTCATTTATTCACATTTTCATTTTTTTCAAAGACTTTGAGGCAAACAGTGTTGTTGTTTTTAGACCTTCTCATGCATCGCTGCAATTCCTTAGAAAACTGAAAACCAAAATATAACTTAAGAAATTATAGTCCTGACAGCGTGCGTGCAGCTCCCTGCTCCTTTCTCTGAATGGACTTGTTTTCCTGCTGTTGCCAGCACCTCTGTGAGTTAGCCGTACACAGGGCGTACACATTAATTAGAGGACACTCTTTTTAAAGTCTGCTTTGCATACTTGATGCACAGTTGGAAAGTAAAGCAATAATTATAAAACAAAGACAAATTATTCTATTTTCTCTCCCAGGTGGTCACCTTTAATTTGCTCTATGTGCATCGGAGAGGAATAATAAATAAGACTAAATCAATAAGCTTGACATGATTTGCTTTCATGACATCTGCTGTAATGATCACAACAAACCTTTTATGTGTCTCTGGTTAATGCTATGTTGTCCTCTTTTTTTTAATGCAGTCCAATCATAGTTTAAAGGAATAGCTTGACAGTTTGGGAAACACATGTGTGACTGAGAGTTCTCATCTGACACTGAGCAAAAAAAAAAGCAAATAATTATGTTTCCCATTATGTCACAAACACAATGTTTTGTCATTTGCAGTGGGTTTCGCTTGCTTTCGCCTTTTTTGTGAATAAATTTGTCTTAAATTCACTTTGGGGAAACATTAAAACACATTTCTGGAGCCTTGAATGTGAGCTTTGGTCGTCTTATCCAACTGCAGCTCAGACTGTAGAGCTGATGTAGTGGGGTTGGATATGGTTGAATCAGTCTTGGCTAAGCCCCGCTCATATGTTGTATGAGGAAAAATGAATCCATCTGATGAAGCTCTCAGCCATCCGTTCACTCTATCCTGCTCCAGCCTTCCTTCATCCCTTCATTCCCATATTTGTCCACACTTTTATCCCGTCTATCTCTGAGGGTCTGTCAGTGCTTAGCAACATGCCTCACCAGGCTGTCAGTGAAGTGTTTCCTGATTGGATATCCACACACACTTCATGTGACACCTGTGTTGCACAGCCCGTGTTGTATGTTTTGAATTGCCTCAGGTGGTTGCAGGGAGTCCTGTAAATGCCTAAACACTTTGTCTGCACACGTATGCTCTGTACAAAGTGTATATCTGCTATTCTTACTATGCTGCAAATCAAACGCCTTTTCCTAATTGGCACTTTCCCTTCCTGTATGCCTTTGTATCCTCCTTCCTTTTTTTGGCTCTCACAAACCCTCTTCTTCTTCTTCTTCTTCTTCTTTAAAAAAAAAGTTATTTATTTTCTTTCATTCTCTTTTCCTCCCTGCATTCATGAATCTGCTTTTCCTCCCATTTTTTTTCCTTCCCTCCCTCCTCGACATTGGATAAGGTAGCCATGGAAACACAGTCCAAGTGTGTTGGTGACAAAATAGATTTTGTAAAAGCCAATCCATGGATTACTACTTACCTGAAACACACACACACACACACACACACACACACACACACACACACACACACACACACACACACACACACACACTAGAACTTTCCCATCTCTCCTCTTATTTCTCTTGAGGGATAGCCTTAATCTGTTTCTATGGATACCGGCATGGGGGGATGAATTCTTCTGGAAGAAACTTTGAAGCACTTAAAAGAAATAAGCATGAAAGAAGAAGTGTTTAGAGGAGATTGTCCTGTTGGTCAATTTTTCATACCCACGTCACTAATAACACTTGTCAGGTGAGGTTTTTCATCACTGTAATTGTCTGTTATAGTCAATTGTCTGCTCTACTGCAGGTTTGTTTTACACCACCTTGAAGTGAAGTGTTCCCACAGTGCAACCATCCATCACACACTGCTCCACCAAACATCATAACCTATCATTTTAAAGAGCAGATTTTCTAAGGTTACTGTACGAAGCCGAGGGCATTGCAGTGGCAGTCGTATCAAAATCAGTTCCACCCTGACAGTGCTGAATGAGAAAAGCTCAGCACACATTTCCAGCCAAAGATAAATCTGTATTATACAGTATTTGGAGCTAGGTGTTGTTTTGGTATCCAGTGATTTACTGTTAGTTATACATAGAAGAGGTCTTCAGGGGGGCCTCATGCATGATTAGCCTATTGAACGAGGTGTTCCCTCAGTTTAATGGTGAGCATTTGATTAAAATGCCTGAAACAGAGTCTGTGGCTAAGATGGTAAAGGTGTTTGTTCTGAGAACAATTAACCCATTACACTGTTTTAGAAATGAATCGTCCTTAGAGTGGGGTTTGTCATGTAATTACATCATTACAACTGATGATGTCTCTGAAAGGTGTTTTCACCTACACAGTCCCTCTGACTCTGAGCCGCATCTGTGCCAAGACAGAGTGAGTCACCCATCTTATGATAATGAAAATGGTTTCAGTTTGATGATATTGAATTAAATAGCAGTTGAATTTATTAGTTTTTCATCATTGTTGTAGCTCTGTGATTAATGACGATTATGTTGCGTGTTAAAAAATATTCTAAAACACACACACACACACATGATTAAGCTGATTAGCGTGATTAAGCTGCACACCTGCATGTCATGACCCTCTCTCCTTCTCTGCTGTCACTATCAAATAAAAGGCAAAGCAACCCAACATTTCAACACACCCAAAATAGTTTGTGTGTTGAAACTGGTATTTTGACTCATTGCACCTTGACTGTAGAACACCTGATTGCTGCCTCACACACACACGCACACATGCACGCACGCACGCACACACACACACACACACAGTCATTACATTCCTGTTACCAGCTGCTCCTCATCCAGGTAATTGTAAAATCTCTGAAGTGCAGCCCTTGCTGAGTTAATGAATACTCGGACACACTACTACGAAGACGCACACACAAACACACTTTTTGAAGTGGCAGACTATTGATTTCACCACTGATACTGCACATTACAAATCTGGTAGAGAGTTCAACAAATTAGCTCAACATCCACGACACTTCACAGAAAGAAGAGCCTCCTGAACGGTGTTTTCAGCTCAGTTGCTTCTTAAAAACTTTGCTGCACTTTCAGAGAAGAGAGTCTCTTTTAAGAGCGCTGGAATGTATGGCAGCCAAAAAAAAAAAAAAAAGAAAACTGTACTGGAACATTTTGTGGACTGGTTTCCCACTGCAGAGCCCCTCTGAGTCTGACCAGCATCTGTGCCAAGACAGAGTGAGTCACCCATCTTTTCCCTCCACGGGTGCCACTCTGTTTTGTAACTGAGCAGAAGGAAAACAATGCTCTTCATATCTGTGTCTTTGGGGCAAGTGCTGCTTTCCTCTCCATCTGATTTTCTCTCTCTCTCTCTCTCTCTCTCTCTTTACTTTAATTTCCCTTCTCCTGCTGTCTTTCTTTATTGTTTTTTTACCCCTCCACCCGTGCTTAGCCTCTCCTCTGTAGGTCACATCTGGCAGTAAGGCAGCCTATTTTTGAGCTTATGGGCTGTTACATCATGTTTCACATTTAGCCATCAGTTGCTGTCAGTGGAATGTATTGCTAATCTATAAAATATGTCCTTTCCTGAATCTGTTGTATTTCTGTTGTGATGTCCGTCCATCATAACAACCTCTGATCTCTGCACTCCTGATTTTTGAGTTGCAGTTGTAATGACTGAAATGAAAATACGTCCACACAATTTCCTGCTGTACTTCGCTCGAGCCCCTTCCAGCATCAATGTGCGAACTGAGGTATATGTAAGATGCAGGATTGTGGGTTGTTGTGGTCATTTCTGTCCCTCAGGCACTGTCTCAATCTGGCATCCTCTTTCACTTTTCTCCATTCACGCTGATGGTTATTGTGTGTTTATGGGTGCAGCTGGCAGCCTGCGCATGTGTGTCCTTATAAACTGCGCATAGGCTTTGGAGAGTTGGCCAGCTGGCCCTATCTTATCTATCTAGCCCCTGCGCTTGACTATACGTTGCCAGCAACATGCCGTTTTAGAGCTTATAAAATCCACATGAATGTCAATCCATCAGAGTTTACCATCAGGGCCCGTCCCTGTGGTGTTGTTAGCAATATGGCGCCAGGTAGACCAGCGCTGGATGTTGACGCTTTCTGGCTTTTATCACCCAGACTCTGCTGGGAAGATCCAATTCAGCTGGGAATGATTGGGAGTATTAACTAATTTATCATAGATATGTGAATCGGGGAAGGAGAGTGTGGGTAGTAATGTGATTCTCTGTGTGGAGTGAAATATTACAGCGAACAGGGAAAAAATACGGAAATAAATGTGACAAAAGGAAGGAGTAAAAAGAAATTAGGAAGGTAGGAAAGAAGACAATATAAAAGAATAGAACTTGACGTCAGTAAAGGTAACTTTAGTGTGTGTGGAACTGTTAAATCAGTGTCATTGGTCATTTTTTCCACATTTTTCATCCTAAATAAAAACAACATGTGCAGAGTGAAGCCCAGTAATAATCATTTATCATGCCAGTGCTGCCACTCCATGGTGGACATAAGGAGTGCACATCAGTGACTCACTGTGCAGGAGTTATGTCTCCATCTCGCATGTTTTCCTATGGAAGTCATTCAGCTCACAGATATTTTCAAAAATGATTAAAGCAAGTAGTATAATTTTTATCTTTATTTATTGTTCATTTACATTTTCTTATTGCAAAGCCATTTTTTTTTTCACAAGGATCTGTAGTCGTCATAAACTTGAAATGTTTAAACGTTGCTTCCTCTGCAATAAATCTACTCCTGAATGTCTCCCTGAAGTCTAAACTGCCCTGACTCATTAAATCATCCTACTGAAACATTATCCTCCGATAACTCAGCCATCATTTTAGGGCAAACGACTGCCAAAAGACGCATCTGTCATCTAATTACATCTTTTGGGTGTGAAATGAAACCCGTGGATTGCTTGTCACTTGTCCTGAGCTCCGTGGTCCTTCGACGCCTCATGAGGTGTAATGAAGCATCGCTAAGTATACAGTCATTGGGAAATTTCCTAGGACACGCCGGCAGTAGCGGAGTGATGTGAAGTGGATTGACATTTTCAAAAGGCCACTGCTGCCATTTTGCCAGTGAATGACAAATTTGTGTTTCTCAATCAAACATGAGTCACACTGTAACTGAAATGAGTTACTGATTTCCAGATGCAGTTCAAGTACTTACATTTTACAAGATCAATCAGCACCAAATCAGAGGGTGACTTTGGATTATGCTTGGCTTACAGGAGAGGGCAGTAAAATCAAGACAGCTGCTTGATGCACAACTGTGTTCTGTTCCAAGGAACCACAATACTTTTCACTTTTCATGAGCTTTAACTCTTGTTACCGGGTTGACTTTCAAACAAGCCATGCCAGTAGGCCCCTGGACTGGAATACTCATAAAATTGTTGTTGGATAAATTAAACACGGAGATATAACTTTATCTCTTTAGCACTAGAGGAGCAAAAATGTAGCCCACCATATGGTCTGAGTGAGCAAACTGAAGTAGTTATACATCAAACAGCTGTTTTTAGGGACATTTCAGAGCAGAACTTTCAGAATCCACTCAACTTTAATCGGTGCACACTGTCCTTTGTTAGCCTCAGTTGTACTTAGACACACATGTGCTTTGAGAACACTAATCTTAGCATGTTAATAATGATGGAAATGAATTCATTGCCTGAGGGACCATTAATGTCTGTACTGAAGTTAATGTCAGTGCGTCCAACAGATGTCGAGGACAAAGTGCTGGTATAGCTAAAAATAGTGTCTTCATTTAAACTAAGGCACCAACTGAAACATATGGCTTTCTATATTTGTTTTGGACTAACACAATAGTAGATAATATTGCTATTTTCAGTAATATACATTTTGTATAGTTGCAAACATTCTTGTGAAATCAAACTGTGAAATGATTGACACAAACTTTAAATTATGACTCTTATGCCACAGTACATCACTATAACTTTAAACATTATAATATCTCTGCATTGTGCTTATGGCTCATTTACTGACAGCATACAGGATATACTGAAGAGGTGTCTTCTTTATGAAAACAAGTGGTGGTGAGAGAAACAGAGTCAGGTTGCCGTGGCAATTAAGCACCTTTAAAATTCCCATAAAAACGGACGGGCACACAGCTGATGCAGAGGTGCACATGCGTTGTCTAAATAAATGATGCGCAGCGGAGGTTACGAAAAGCGGCTCTTTTGCGTACCAACATTTTTGGCATTTCTGGGACACAGTTAAAAACTGAAACATAAGGATTCTCTCCACACATCACCAGTAAAGGTATAAAGTAATCTGTTGGTAATTGTGTAACTTTTAGCCTTCGTTCTTGATTAAGTGAACCAACAAATAGTTAGTTTATATTACAACTAGCTTAGATTTTTGTCTCTGGTTTTGTGATTTTCATCAATTCATCAAAATGTCCAAGAAGCAAGTCACATTTAGTAATTACTTTGGTATTCCACCATGTGCAAAGAAATGCCAGACAGGACCTGAACATTAAAAAGGTGCATTTTGCGGAAAAGTGGCTGCAGGAAGTAGCCTGGTTCCCAAACAGATGACGGCTGCACAGAGATGTGGTGCAGAATGTGCCGTGAAGATCCCAGCCTCCCAGCTAAAAGCAGTGAATTTAATATAGAGACAAAAAAAAATCAGTCACCCAGCTTTCGAAGAGAAGAAGCAAGAGAACTACTGATAATAAGCACAGCCAGGATCAGAAATCCAGTTGCCCTCTTGACAGGTGGCAGGACACACTGAATGAAGAAGAACAAATCACAAAGCAAAACATGCACGCCCTATGTTTTTTTATGAGGACGATATTGCACTTTTCAAGAGGCTTAGCGTTAATGTCAGGAGTACATATCATTCAGAAGAAATGGCGGTGGACTGCAGCGGTGGTGGTGGTCATGCAGAGCATCACACAGGCAGTCGATTCAGAACTGAGTGTAAAACTGAAGGCAGCTAAATTTTGGATTGTGCTCTTTGATGAGAAGACATTGGAGCATTATGTCTTTGTCTAGCAACGGAGAGTCATCTCAGGTTCCAGACCTCTACCTGACCTCTACTCAGACCTGTGTCTAACTCCTAAGACGATAACTGAGACAGTTTGCGTTGTGATCAAACAGACTTACAATACAATTGTTTGGAAATTATGCATTTCCACATACAATACAGTACAAGTTCATCTTCCCAATCTCTTCGATCTTTATCCATCCCATCCTTCTTCCCTTGTTCCGTTTCCAGCTGAATGACTGAACCATTGGCATCTGAGGTCCTGCTGTCTACTTCCCCACACTGGTATTCTTTTTGGGGTTATGTTTCTGTGCAATGCCATAGGGCACGTGGGCAGCGATGGTGCCCATCTCTGCTGCTCCCTCCACATGAAACATCTGATCATCAAAGTAGATGTGTGGCCTGATCTTCTCCAGCATGGGCCCCTTCGGTGCTCCTGCCAGGAACAGGGCCTCGTCGATCTCCAAGCCCCAGGCCCTGAGTGTCTTCAGCGCCCGAATCCCGGAGCTGGCTGCGCTACGAGCGGTCACCAAGTAGGTCCGGATGGGACAGTCCAGGCGATGGCCTTTGGCGTAAAACTTTTTCTGGAGCTTCCCCAGTGCCTCCAGAAAGCCCTTCAGGGGACCCTGCCAGAGAGGAACAGATTCTGATAAAGCAGAGCTGGTGAGATTGTGTTGTTTTGTGTATTTTTTGCCCTGCATCATTAGTTGTTATTGCCTTGTCATGCCACACCTTTAAGTGCATGCAGCACTAGCAAACTTTTATTGAATTAGCACCATTTTATTTTAATGCAGCACAGTGTGAGGCCTGATCAGATCACAGCTAAATTTATGAATTGCTGACTGTCTGACAGAATGAAACACCACCTGACAGTCTGACTCCCACGGAAACTATTTATTGTGTCATTTTTCATAATTTATTCATGGAATAATCAGTTCATGAAATGGATTTTATATCAAGAACATCTGCATAATCATTTACAGGTGATTAGGATTGCATGAAAATGGCAGTGAGAGGAGATTAGGGTTTAATGCTCACCATTTTGTTGACTCAGTTTCTATTACAGGGATGTTTTTTTCTTTTTAATTACAATTATCATCCATTCTGGCTTAGAGGGAAACGCAATCTGCACTGACTCAATACAATCAGTGCAGATTATAATATTAATATAAAACATCCATGGTGTCAGCACAGTTGCTACATACATGATCCAATAGCGTGTCCTCGTTTTCCCGCTCGTGTTCGAAGAACTTGTCCAGCCCGTGGGCCTTGAAGATGCGCTCTGACTCATCCGAGAAGAGCACGGCATCACCATCAAACGCCACCCTCAGCTGGGACTCGGAGACCTCTGTCTGCTTCTCTGGCATGAACATGGTGGCCGCTGCAATGCCTGAACACAAACACAGCAAGACATTAGTTGAAGGCAGGCAATCAGTGGTTGTAAAAACTCCAAAGGAAACTTTTACCTCAACTCATGTCACTTCACTTTAAATTAAAGCAATAGACACTTTAAGACCTGCAGACAATCATGTGTTGATTGGATCAGAATCCACAGAAACATCACTTGCTCAGGTAGAACCTGATCTAATAGTTCCCTGAATCAAACCAGGAGATGCTCTGATCTTCATATTCAAACTGCAATGACTTTTTTTTTTTTAATTCAAAATTTAGTTTAGCACAACAGACTGACAGAAGTAGTTTGCCTTCTGGTCCAGCAGAGGGCGTTCTTAAAATTCATTAGCACCTTGACCTATTGCATCCAAATGCATTCAAATGAAAAAGACACTAGCGAACGTTCTTCACCGTAGATGGCAAACATTTCCAACAAAGATAAGGATGTATGAAGCAGCTGCCTGACTCTGTCATGACAACAAATCTGAGAACTGTAGCTGGAAGTGGTTTGAATTAGTGTGATCCTGACTATTTGAAAAAGTTATAGTCGTAGCAGACAATCACAAGCCGGTTGGATCAGAGTCATGTGAAGAGAAACATTACTTGCTTAGGTACAGAAAAAGCACTTTGCACTTCATTTCAACTAGAACAAATCAGGAAGGTTTTCACTGACGTTGTTACAGCTGCAGTGCTGTAGTGGCAGATACTTATAGTGGCCTTCAGCCACAAATGGCTTTGCAACTTATTAAGACCTTTCAAGTAAAATGTCAAGGACACTTCCTTTGCTTGACTCTGTGTGTGTGTGTGTGTGTGTTTCCCACAGTCTTACTGAAATCACCTTGAGAGGTACAGTATGTGGTCACACTGTGATCAGTCAGGACTCCAGTTCTCCAGGAAATCTAGAAAATATTAGTTTGAAGCTGGTTTCATCCCAATCATTTAGGATTGTTTCTCTTTTTATTTATTTATTTTTTCCAGTTTTCCTGTTTGGGTTTGTGCTGCTCCTGTTTGACAGCAATAATAATGCAGCATGAAATGTGCTGCACTGAACAAATTTAAACCTTCTGAAGTGGTTGTCACCTCAAGTCCCATAAACTTCACATCAATACATTCTGTTTCCAGCTCCTTGTCAGCAGAGCAGAGTAGCGTCCTGTATTTCTTTGGCAGAAAGCAGCCCCGTGTTTTCAAATATTGATACGTATTCAGAGCCGCAACCAGACCGAATGAGATGTTACTGCCTGCTGGTATTCCCTTTAGTGTATGTCTTGATGTGCAGTGACACGCAGGAATCCATCAAGCAAATACAAAGAGAGGAAAAAATTTATATGCTGATTTATGGTAATGTCACTGCAGCATCAGAGAAGATGTCAGTCAGTTGTACTTATGCAAAAAGGAGAGAAATAATTCACATAGTATTCTGCCAGCACGGTGAGCTTTGTGTGTGTAAGAATTTTAGCAGCTTCACGCTTTGTTTAAATTGAAGTCTAAAGACAGTGTTTTTTCCATTTATCCAAAATCAAATACATCTGACAACCCTGCAAACCACTTTCCTAGAGTTTTAAATGATTCCACAGTTACAGCTGCACTTACAATTACAGTGACAACAGTAAAACCACACAGCCATGATGTATGATGTGATGATTTACCAATGTGAAATGTAATGCTGCTGTAATGCTTGCTTTATGTTTCTTCAAGTAGCTTTTCATACAATAATTAAATGAATGAAACATTACAGCCACAGTTCTGTTGTATGTGTGCTAAACTGACTAAAACAATGGGTGCTACATAGACACTTCTGCCGTGGCTATGATCAGATTTGGGGGGTGTCCTAATTTAAAAACTTTAAATAGTTTCCTCAAAACCCAAATAAAATTTCATTAAGGTTCCTTAAACCAGAGGGCCCTTTAACTAAAATCACCGTATGTAAGCTGTGCATGAGAGCTGTCCCTTTAAAAAAAAAAAAAAAAAGGTTAGACATTGTGCGAGCTCTGGAGGACTCGCTAATTTAACGAGCAACCTCTGAGGGACAAACGAGCAAACACAGCAAACACATGACTTGGCTCCTCCAAAAACCTGATCATAACTGAGATACTAGTGTGCATGAACACTCTAAATGCTCTTACAGAATCTGGGGCATGTATCTAGGGCTCTGATTACCGTCTCCCATGTGCACAGTGTCCTTATGATACTGTTTGTCAGTATTGTAAAGTGTTACCATAAAACTACACAGAGAAATGAAAGTGAAAATCTGACACTGATGTTGTCAGTCTTATCTCTCATTACCACTGACTGGATGGAGAGGATAAAAACAACGGCAGCAGGGCCCAGGAAGTCTGAAACCAACATGGCTTCATCCTGAACTCCTGAGGAAGCTAATACAGTTGTACACTGCAGACGCTTTTGTATAGATTAAACAAACAAGATATAACATGTTATTTAATAAGATTTTTAACGGCTGGTTGGAGCTTCATATTTAAGACAAACATGAGCATGCTCTTGATCTTGACTCTCAGCAAGAAAGCAAATAACCATATTTCCAAAAGTGACAAACTCTTCCTTTAAGCCAATTTTCCATTATTTATCTCTTTTTTTGTGTGTGTTTCATGAATATAAAAGAAAGATTTTCCTGCTTTTACGGGAAAAACATATCCTGCAGAAAAGGGAAATCCTGACACATAATGAATCATGTAATCATTTGACGACCATTCTTAATAGTTAAAAGCGAGTCTGTTGGTATATAAACATGTCAAAATGTTGTTTTTGGATATGGTCAAAACCATAAGTAACAGAAGTGGGATAACAGGTATGCCACTCACTTCCTAGCTATGGCTCTGCTGTACTGTAGGTCCCCATCTTTCATTCTGAAGTAACAAATATCCTAGAAAATGATATGTGTGTGTGTCTGTGTGTGTCTGTGTGCGTGTGTGTGCGCTCACCTTCAGCCAGCGCCTCCCTGACTTTGTCTGCATCAGCAGACAGGTAGAGGTTGGTTTGCCAGGCTTTCAGGTAGCCAATAGGACTGCTTCCCCCCGTCATACAAAACCTCTCAATGAACAAGTCTGAGGATAAGAGACACAAACATCAACACGGTTTTTAGTTTCAGTACATCACTCAGTGTTAAATATCAGCATACAGGACATTAGCAGCATTACAGACCCATTGAAATGTTTTTACATGTGTTTATATTTTTATTTACAGACCATGAGATACAGCCAACATCAGATCATTTTAAAGAGTAACAGACATAAAAGGCGAAATATTCATTTCTAAATGAGACTGTAGCTTTGAATCTGTCGCAGAGATTATGATAAGTAAATTCAGGAGTCACAGGAGAAGAAGTGGAAGAGCGAAGGGGGTAGAGACAGGGTGACAGGATAAACTTACAAGTGGAGAGCGTCCAAAGAGGGGACGAACTAGAAGGGGTGAAGAGGGGGACGGGAGGAGGGACGACGCTGTGTGGATGAGAGGCAGAAGGAATTAAGACCGGTGGGAAAGTGTCTGTTTGCATTTTGGCTGAGGGATCTTATTAATTCTGTGCCGTGGCCTGATCAGGGAGGCCAATGTGAGGCCGTTAGATACATGATTACAGAGCTATGGATCATATCTGCTGTCTAAAGTAATACACTAATGCTGTGATGGAGATGTGATAGAATGAGAAGAAGTGGATGACACCCAAGATAGATGGAGAAATGGTAAAAGAGAAGGTTAGTGGGCGGGAGATCGATGTGCTGATTATTAAAGCACCAACTGCAAGGTTACAGCGTTTATTAAAAGCTGCACAGTTCTAGGCAAGAAACTTGTCTTAGACGTCCACCATATTGAAATAGAATTCACAGATGGAGAGGGAAACTAAAAGAAACAAAGGGACAGTGTTGCTTTAAGCCCCCTAAGTGATCTCTCCATCATTCAGAAAACCAACTGTCCTCTACAGATTTCCTAAATGGTTTATTTAGCTTTGTAGTCGGGCCCTGGTGGGTTTGGCTCCGCGCTACGCTGTACTAAACCTCACTATTTCAAACCTCCCAAGCGTCCCCTGCCTTTAAGACGAGTGCCGGAGCGTGGGAGTCATTCGAAGGAAAATGTCCTCACCATTGATGTCTTTGAACGCCCCCCACACACACCCCACCTCCCTTGCAAAAATGTTTTCATATCACCTGTCTGTCTTTGTGTGAGTTATTTGCTTGTTCCGAAGATCTAAAACATGGTAATAAGAAAGCAGGAACTCAGCAGGGCTGTGAAGACACTGCTGTCACATCAAAGCATGAGCAGCCAACACTGTGTAGTAAAATCCTTTGCTTTCATAGCAGCTAGGTGTGTGTCCGTGTAGGATGTTATGAATATTGATGCGTGTCTGAGGTCATGTAGTGCCACTGGTCCAGATTTCCATAGTGAATGATAATGTCATCACGTGAAATCTCAATTTACTGCACGCGGAGCACACAGGACCTGTCAGTCATCTTAGCCCTTGCGTCCTCTCATGTATACATGCTAATACAGATGCGTGACATTGCTTGCGGTCACATGTGTTTGTCATTCACAGCTATGCATTAACTGTATAGTTGTGCCTGGTCGTCCAAATGCAAGGAGAGAAACCTAATACTCCATCTTGCAGGTGTTAAAAATAGTGTAAGTAGATGATGAGAGATAAATGCGTCTTGAAATGTCTCTCTGTGGCGTTCATGTTGCACTTTCTAATGTGATATCATCACTGATGGTGGTGTCACCCTTGAAGACGTACTGCTGAATGATGTTGAACAAACTCTTTATGTCTGTGACACCTGTTTTCCTTTAAATTCTGTAGCAAAGGTCAGAGGTCAGGGGACTGTTTGAAAGCATTGGGCCCCTCCTGCAGAGAGCCACCAGAGAGATCTAACATGGAGGCATCTGGAAGGCTGTGTGTTGCTTTGTTGGCTCCGCTCGGACGGCTGTTTTTGTTTCGGGCCTCTTGGATTATTCCTGCATCCCAGAGGACATAATCTTGAGCTCACCCCGGCCTGAAGCTCTGAGGAACAGGAAGTGGTCTGTGAGGAAGATGTCATCACAGGGTCTGAGATTTCCCTGGGAAGTATCCTGCCAGTCAGCTGTTCATACACTTTGTTGTTTGTCCCTCAGCTGAGCTTGCGTCAGCTTCGGTATCCTGACCGACTTGGATTATCTCATTACATCAGTGTCTGTGTTTTAACGATCACATGGTGCTGATCCCCACAACCAACTCAAACTATGACATTTATCCAGAAATAGACCAGGTCCTCTTTGATCCACATGCTGCGGTCCTGTTCATCGTTATATCGTTTCTGTTCCGAGATATTCTTGCCATTATCAGAAAATCTGAATATTTTGGAGTCCACCTGTGGGAAATTGACTTGAATGGACATATTTTAGAAAGGCATTTAAATTAAATCCACAACACAATAAAGTGTGCAAAAAGTGAAAGGGTCTGAATATTTTCTGAAGAACATACAGAAAAAAGAGAGCAGCTACTTTGAAGACAAAAAACTGATGTCGATGATTGAAGCCTGTTGATTTCTCTCCCAGTTGTGGAACAAATGAGGGTTCTTAAGTGGTTCTGTGGGAGGCGTGTGATGAGTTTGGCTCATGGAGAGAGAGATAATGATCAAACTGAAGTGTAAGTGTATGTGTATGTGTGGGTGCTTGAGACTTGATATCTTATTAACCTATCAATGGGCTGTTACTCTATGACAGCAAGCTATTTAAAGGCACTACTGCTGTCTGCCGCACTGTGTCTTTTGACAGTGCCACTGAGGGCCGCCAACCTCGTAAATTTTCCAGTTCTACATATAGTGGCTTTAATCTGTTGTGTTGTTGCTATTACTGTACACGGAAAAAGATGCTGGGTATAAAGCACCTCTTTTCCGTGCGTGGAGACTAAGGATGCACCGATACCGATACCAGCATCGGGTATCTGTCCGATACCCTGTTCCTGTACTCGTACTCATATACATAAAAGTGTCCCGATACCACTTTACGGCAGCGCGACGTTCAGTTGGGCGGTCAGGTGCTAATTGAAAGCAAGGAGGAGCAATGTCG
>JBBMJY010000005.1:16729675-16741195 GCA_037833715.1 Toxotes lorentzi
GTATCGGCAAGTACTGAAATGTAAGTACTTGTACTTGTACTTGTATTGAAAAAATGTGGTATCGGTGCATCCTTAGTGGAGACACTGAAGCTCATCCAGTGTTGGATCAGATTTCCGTAATACTTACTGTGATGGTTGATGGTGTTGATGAGACGTATTCCTACGTGTGCGTGGTTGTACGTCACCAAAACAATGTCGAATAGTTCTTCACTCTGTGGGTACAGCTCCCGCAAACGAGCGTTGACTGCCTCTAGAGCCTGTCATAAAAACAGTAGTCAGCTAAGATGCTCAGAACAGCAAAAAAGAACAACAATCAGTCAGTAAATTAAAAGTCTATACTTTATGTGTTATGTACATTTAGGCCATTTGTTTGATTGATTTTTTTTTTTTACCTTTACAAAGGGGAAAGCGGGTCCAGGGGCAAAGGGTTCGTTCTCATGTTCGATCTGGTACCTCAGATACTCCTCCACCCCTTTCTGCTCGAACACCTTCTGCTCACGCTCAGTCCGAAACAAGACGCGAGAAGAAACGGCAATAGTCACTGCGTTCTCTGGCTTCGGCTGCACAAAAAAAACAGAGGTGAGACAGGTGAGAATGATGTGATGAAGAGGAACAGAAAGAATGGGAAGATAAGCGAGCGATAATGAGTGAATACTCCATCTGAAATGATGACAGGAACACACAGCAGGAGGAGAGGTGAAAGATGATGACCCTCAAACTAAACCTTGCTAATAATACTCATTGTCTCCTTTTTACAAGTGCATGCAAGGGCTGCTGTGACTGTTTTAAAGGATGCCTTGCGGGCAACATCATTAAAACTTTATTTGGATGAAATTAAAGGAATTACTAGGATCTTCACACTACAACACATGCTGGGCTACATGCCGAAACAGGACACATTTCATTTATTGTCATGCCTGTTATCTGTTGTGATGCCAAAAACATGCACATTAGGTTAACTGGCTGCTCTACATTGCCCCTAGGTGAGTGTGTGCGTGTGTGGTTGTCTGTCTTTGTGTGTCAGCCCTGCGACTGACTGGCGTCCAGTCCAGGATGTACCCCGCCTCTCGCCTGTAGTCAGCTGGGATAGGCTCCAGCTCCCCTGCGACTCTGACGGATCAAGCGGTATAGATGGATGGATGTAACAAATACAATGCACTCTAGTTTCATGTATCATTTTGTTTTATGTGTAAAGTTAAATATGTAAAGAACACTGTAAAGAAAGTGTCGTGGTTGCAGCTGTCGATGAATGAACTGTGTGTAAAGTTCATCCGAATCAATTGTGAATTTTAAATGTGTAGAACTGATCATAGTAACGTGTTTAATCAACGCCATTTCAGCACAGCTTCAGCAAAACTACATTTTATTATTAACTATAACCATCATGAAGGAAGATTTGTTGCAGGACTGTTGTATTAGACTTAATGAGTTTTAGCTGCCAAAACCTAATGAACTGCCAATATTTCACATTTTCAAAGGAGGGTGTCACATACAAATGATACCAGTGGCACTCACAGCTAAACATGATCTGTTACTCGACAGGTGACACCTTTTTTAAGGTGTGTGCAACTGGTCATTTACACTGACAACAAATGGTGGCTCTGATGTTTTGTCTCAGTCTGGAAAGTTGGTAATTTTAGATCCATTTAACTAGTTAGCACCCAGACACTCAATTCCTATAGCAAATACTTTCTTTTTGAAGCTCATAATGTTCATTGTTTGTTGAGACAGTCAGAAATGATCATATGAATATTCAGCTCTGGTCTTTTTGGAGATCATAGCTGTGTAGATGAATTGTACTGTGTAATATTCTGTGCACCCCCATGTGTGTCACCTGTCAGTGTGCAGTGACTCATCAAATGGGACATGCAATGTCGGAGCTCTGCTAAGAGTGAGATGATTTTGGAGCTCTGTGGGTGTAGATGTTTGTTATCCAAGATTAGGGCAGCATTCCTACAGGGGCAACCGGCATCAGTGACCGCAGCGGGTTGCTGGACTCCAATGAGGGAACTAATTTAAAGTACAATAATGTGCATGTGAAAGTGTGTGTGTTAGAAGGTCGTACCAGTGCACATTACTTTGCCTGTGGGTGGATGTATATGTGGAATATGCCTCTAGAAAAAATCTAATAATAGTGATCATTTTATGGCTGGTATTCATATTCTGTTTTACAGTGCAACAGGCAAAAGCACAAATATAATGACACATACAGAACTAGTACTTGTTAGTCAGTATACTGTATGAATACATGTCTATGAAGTGTGTGTTCCCTTGTTGGGGAAGATATCTGTGCATTAAGACACATGCATGTTTGTGTCTATGCCCTGATGGCTGTGTGCTGGTAAATAGGCCACAGGCTGGCAGGAGCACTAAGTCATTGTCCCTCTATTTAGCCCTGTTCCATCACAACTCTACTGCCTGCTGACATGTCACCTACTTACCTGTTACACACACACACACACACACACACACGCATCACCTGGTCAGGATTAAACCTGACCCACATTTAAATCAGATCAAAAACGTTAAATTCAATAGAGGTGTTGATTCAAATGTCTGGTCTATTGTGGTGCTGTATTACATTATACAAAGCAGTGTGTCTGTTGTGTATCAACACCATGAATCAACACCACCTTAGCACAGTTTCATCAACAACTGATCACTGACACCTTCATGTGACTGGTGTATTAGACTGTGTTAGTTTTAACTACGTGGACCTAATACACAGACAAATGAGTGTGCATAAACACAGGTTTGTGTAGTGTTGTGCACCACACATTGTAGCTTGTACTTTCAGAGTGGAAACTAGTTAGTCTTAGTTACTAACTTCAAGACAGAAATACATCTTGTATCAATGTTTGTAGGCTATACAGGGCTGTGTTTAAAGGTTTAAGTTTAGATATTATTTCAACAAAAATGTCCAGTTTTATCCTCTTCTGAAATATTGCACTCTGACAGCAATGTAAATGTAGTTTATATTTCCTTACACAGAATGAGAAGAATTCAGATTTAAATTTGGATTTTTTTCATTTTCTAAGTTTGCTCAATTGTGTTTTTCCATCCTATAGCAGTGTATGGAATCTGTCAACTAGTATTAAAATGCAATGTCACACAAGCATGAGTTCACCTATCAAAGAGCCGTTGCTCTGTGTAGATGTCCAGTGATTGGGACACAGGAATTTGTTTCATTATCTCAGTCCAGACAGTGAATATCCAGTGACAAATGACTCGACACGACAGCACACGTGATGATGCATCAGGTCAGGTTGTTGGTTAGTAGTTGGTTAGAGTGAGTGTCTGTGACCATGCAGGCACATCGACAACCGTCACAGGGGACGTTAAAAGAAGGTGAAAGGGCAGTGGTGATGGTCATTCAACCTTTGACCTCACACGATGAGGGGACATACTTACGAAGAACACGCCTCCCTCCACCTTCCGGGCTCGTCTCCCTGTCACCTTAGCAGAATGATAGTTTGTTTTTATTCATCACAAAGAATTACTTCACATCTTTACCTTTTCCATAAAGTGACTTGTTAAGATGGATTTTTTTTTTTTTTTAGTACGCACATTCTTTAAAAGCTGCGAGATAGAGATAGTCAAAATAATTTTGAAGTGCTCTCTCTTTACGAACTGCCTTGCAGATGGACGAGACCTTTGGTGCTGCTTATCCATTAGAGTCGGTTTACTCCCCGAATAACATGTCACACAGTCTGAGAGTGATCCCAGAGCTGGAGTCCAGTTCTTTGCTGTGATTTGATACTGGAAGTGTTAACTGCCTGCCCTCTCTCAGTGGGCCTCCCACCCCCCTGGGAATGCATCGATCACAAGGTTCCTCTTCACAGGAACCTACAGTAACCGTAATCACCTCCTGCTTATTAATTTGAACGGTGACAGTGTAGATAATTAAATTAGCAGGGAATGAAAACTAAACATTTGCATATGTTGTTGAAGTTGCGTTTAAGAATGACAGAATCCTGTATTGTCTGGTATAAAGCACAAAAAGGGAAACTGTTGTTCATCCTGTCGCCTTCCTCTCCCCCACTATATATTAATCCTGTCAGAGCTTTGCCAGATCAGCAGGGCTGGTATCTGTGCATAACCCAGATCCATGAGTCATCTGTTATTTACATATCTGAGGCTGCGAGGCATCCCTTCCATCCGTCGAACGAAGAGACAAGAAGTGAGAGGGATTTCCAAACAACAGACAGAGAAAGAACAAAGGGAGAAGCAGTGAGAGTGTGAGGAGAAAGTGACGGGGTCGGTGGGAGGGGGGGTGAGCAGCAGAGGGGGTCTGATATTTATAGATAAGTAAAGGCCAGTGATGATGCAGTCTGTTCAGGCCTTGGCAGATATATGGCAACACCGGAGTGTGACTGAACACACTGCCAATAACAGCAATGTTAATGTACAAGTTGAAATCCAGTCGATATTGTGCTTTTACTAAAAGAAAAAAAAAATCACTTCAATTCAGTTTATTTTTATTAGTACCTAAAAATAGGTTTCCAGACCCCAAATCAGTTCAGCCTTACTTGCGACACCATGAAGGACAGCAGAACATTGTTTTTGTAAAGCTGAATTACTGTGAAGGTGATGGACTTAAAGAGAGAGGGCAGTGAAAGACTCAAACTTTATTTAAAAAGTAAAAACAGCAGAAAGGCCTTTCCTTTCCCCTGTCTGACTCTGTTACCACCTCTGGTGGTCTGAACGTGAACTTAGTTCTTGTTGGCTTGTTAGTCTACTCCTCATCCAACCTTCAATGCCTGTTAATGTTGATAACTGTTAACTTAAATTTTATATGAATGATAATTACACTGACCTGGCTATTTAATGTTAATACAATAATGTAACAGCTACTATAAATGAAATGAAAGCAGTAGTGCTGCATTTCTTTTTTCTATTTATGTGGCCTGTGTTGTTGAGTAAAAGCTCCCGTTACTGGAAAAAAAAAAAAGTGACACCTTCCATCATTATCCCTTATTTATCTTTCATATTAGCTCTGTGATAGACTGGCAGATTGTCCAGGGTGTCCTCGCCTAATGTCAGCCTAAAGGGATTGCCCCCCCAACCCCCCACCCCCCCCACCCATGCGACCCTCAGAAAGGATAAGCTAATGGATGGATGGATCTTTCATATTCATTCTCTTTGGTAGCCAGTTATGCATAACAGGGCTGTCATCTGTGGAAACATACAATTAGGGAAAGTACCTCATGAGGTGAATCTGGTTACTTGGTTTTTGAGACAGCAGCTGTCTGAGCTGCAGAGGCAATGAAACATTCTAAGATGAAATAAAGATTCAGTGTCCTTAAACCTATAGTATGTTAATATATCCAGCATGTTCAGCAACAGGCTACCAGGAAACACATGTTAAAAATACAGCATTCATGGGACTATTTCATGTGGTGATATGTATTGTACTATGTACTATGATAACACAAAATAATGTCATCCTGCTCACTTCTAACTATCATATAACCATCTAATTTCAACAAACATTCATCTGAATAAAAGCCCTGTAATCTGTCTGGTCCAGTACCTCTGATGAATGGTCACATGCCGTAAAGACTAAAGCTATCGTGTGTCTTTAAACTCTAAATACAGAGACTTTACATGTGAGCACAGTTAAACCTGCCTGTGCACAGGTTCAGATGAAGGCAGTGATGTGTCTGTGCTCTCCATTAGGCGGGTGTGATATCCTTATTACAGTAATGTAATGCAGTGATATTTGGATTGGATAGTTAAGTCGTATCACTGCTACGTGGAAATGGATGTTTGCAGTCTGAAAATACACCACTGCGGCCACACTAATCCTCAGGCAGCACAGATTACTCAGCTTCTAGCTACTTTTAGCTCTTATACCTTGCTTTCAGTTAGCACTCTTTGCCACTATTTTCCTCCTCATTCTTTGTTGTTTTTCTGTTCTATCTTTCTCTTTTTGTTTGTTAAAACACTTTCTTACTCAAATTCTTCTGTGCTTTAAATCTCAAAAATTCTTTTTCATAGTCTGTCAAACTGACCTAGCAGCAGGTCCCCCCGATTCCCAAGAAAATGCTACTGTGCCCTGTACAGTATGTTGATGTCCTGCAATGCTATAAACAGCACTGAACCCTGCCAGCCGGTGAGGGTACTTCTCTTTTAATTGTCATCTCAGATGCACGTTAACCTTTTGGTTTTACTTGTCAGACGTTTCTCAGAAGCAAAGTTGCTTCTGAGAAGTTTGGATAATCAGACTGTTTAAGGTGGTAGCAAAGCTCACAGTATAGACAGAAGTATATTTAAAAAAATGTGCTTTTAATTCACTTGACTGAAGAACATCTGGATTGTTAGTTAAAAAATATGTGTCATAGCACTGTCAGTGTCACACCATCCAGTTCTTTACAACACTGCTGTAACATGCAGTCATTTCTGTGCAGTATTTTGAGGGATCATTTACTTTACTGTTCATTGTCACTGTAACATTTTTTTTCCTGTTTTTTTTTAGATGTCTTCTAATCATGAGGAGGGATGTTAATAGAAGTCTGACAACAAACTCTGTGGTCTCACAAACGCTCACAGACACGCACTCTGTCTCACCTTGCCTGACCCCCCGGCCCCCCATATATGAGCTGTGCTTACAGCTGCACGTGGGCCATGTAAACATCTGACCCAAAAGAATAAGCTGTGGGAGAGGAGTAACAAGGCAGAGGAGAGGAGGACGGAGGGATATTTGGAAGAAATTTGTTGTCCAGTAATTGTTTTAACAACAAGCCCTTTGCACTCTGATGATCTGGAAATGAACAACTGACACACTAACAGACCAACAGTCAGTGAGTCTTACTGGTTTTGGCTTGGTGGTGAGGCCCAGGTGATCCTGACCAAACGGTTCTTTCTCTTCCCATGATCCTCTGCTCTCCCCGTTGGAGGTAGGGGCAACTTTGAGCTCCTGTTCACTCATCACCTGTACAGGATCCAGACTCATCTTCACCATAGAGAATCCCTCTTCTTGTGCTCCCAGAGGTGCCCTGAAAACC
Source organism: Toxotes lorentzi (assembly GCA_037833715.1). Classification (NCBI taxonomy): domain Eukaryota; kingdom Metazoa; phylum Chordata; class Actinopteri; family Toxotidae; genus Toxotes; species Toxotes lorentzi. The sequence goes on from JBBMJY010000005.1 coordinate 16,736,683, forward strand.
GTCCTGAGCGCTCTACCTTTGATAAAGACAAAGTTCTCTTCTCAGGCAAAAAGAAAAAAAAGAAAAAAGGTGCAACCAAATGAACAAAAAGTTCCGCTACAGTCCGTAGCATTTATCGAGAAACACCTACATTGATAATGGGCTTACTACAGTAGTTTGCTGGGCTTGCACCTGCCCTGAAAGCAGCCGAAGTGTTCAGTCCTCTGTCTCCAGTTCACTTGTCTGTATCCTATTTTTCCTCAAGAGGATTATTGCTCACTGCGTCCAATTCCAGAGCACATGAAAGACTCTCACTCACTCACAACCATTATCCTACACACACACACTCCTCTGTTACCCATGCACACACACACACTGTCACACACACAGTCTGTCCTTTGTAAGTGTGTTGCGGGCTGTGTAGCAGTCCATCTGCTGCTATCTCTCTGCCTGTCTTTTTCCCCCACTGAGTGCCCCCTCTCTCTCCCTCCGTCCCTCTCTGGTCCATTCAATCACTCCCTCAGCTTCGTCCATTCCCCTCTGTCCTCCCGCTGACCAATCACAGCCCTGCTTCCTTATTCAGCAATGCTCCGCCCCCACACCCCGCTGTTCTCTGTTGACAGTGCAGTTTGCCCAAGAGGCTCATGGGACATTCAGGCGCACACTAAGTACACAGCAAAAAATAGCTATTGTGAATGATTTAATCTAGAGGCAAATCAATTAAAAAAAAAAAAAAACAAGTGAGGAACTATTATTAAATCCCAAACAAATAAACAGCATTTGGGAAAAAAATAAATAAATAAAAGACTTTCACTTTAAATTGGCAGATTTTGTCTTTATTTCAGCTCTTGATAAAAGATTAGGGATATTTTTTACAGTGTAGTCTATTTTTTGCGTAGAGTTATTAGTTATCTTTAATGGTTAAAATATACCTAAAGGCAAAAAGTAAAAATAAAAGAATAGTAAAGAATAAATAGGTTTAAGTTTAAAAAATCCGAGGCTGAGAATGAGTAAGGGAGGGGGGTGATGAGAGAAGGGGAGTTAAATTAGCCTAAAGGTAGCAGATAATGGGTGTAACCTTCATTTAAAACCAAGGTTGTACACCGAGTTAAACACAGGGCCATTAGTATCCTTACTCATGCATGCTGAATACACAGTGTCAGGGCTTACAACAGCCTCATGCCTCTGGTTTACTGTCACGTTTTACAGAGGTGCCTTTAGAAATTCACTTGTGTTTTAACGAAACTAAAAATGATACCTGCTTTATAGGATAGACACAGTGCAGGCAGAGAAAGCATGGCACCATATCTCCATGTTCACTTCACTTCACTGCACTGTGTAGTTCAGGATTCTAAATTGTTCTCATTGTGTTTGCAGCACATTTTGATCTTATTGCCCATCTACACTTCTGATCCATGGAGCCCCAGTGGTTCAGTAGTGAAAAATATAAAAAAAGACATTAGGAAATTAATAATCAACTGATAAGTTGTGTAAAACAAACCAGAAGATTGAGGAATTGATTTAGAAATCACAAAAAGTCAACCTCAGTATTATAAAATGTTGTTTTATTATTATTATTCTCTGCATTAGTCCTTTAGTATTTGTACATATTTAGATTCATTGTTCACTCTGTCATTTATTCTATTATTCCTTTATTATTAATGTAATGTATTTGTAGACGCATGAGTAACTGCATTAGCAGTAATTTAATATTTATTATTTGTATTAGTATCATCTTCTATTAGTAGAAATGACACTACTTTTGAAACGTTCCAGATATTTTATTCTCTCAGTAACATCGTTTAATACTCAAACATGATCTCAGCATTGCCTTGACATTACTTCTCTGGAGAAATCTGGGCCAATAACAGTGACCTTTGACTCAGTATTTAAATTAAGAAAGATTTGTGACATTAAATAATTCCTGATATCACTTAGGGACCGGAGAGTTAAGCAGAAGTAGAAGCTCTAATGTAACAAGCAGTGCTTGTAGTAGGATTGGTCATGCTGGTACTAGTTTTAATAGCAGCAGTAGTAGTAATAGGAGGTGGGGTTTTTTTCTTTCCTCTGCTCATTCATTACTCTCTGATTGTCCACACAGGGTTTGAGTGTTTGTCAGCTGGACATTGACAGTGTAAGAGAGGGGTTGCTTAGCAGCCACATCCATCTGACTGGTCACTGATGGTGACTCAGCGGGGGTTAAAGTGTTGTTTTGCACTTGAATGCCAATGTCTGTCGCCTTGTTTTCACCAAATAATAATTTAAGGTATTTCTTTTTCTTTTTTTTCTGTATTTTGCTTTTAAACCCACACAAGAACATTGCAAGGGAACTAAACATCTAACCTTTTCAGATAAAATGTCACTGACAGGATGTAAGGATACTGGAGTTTAGTGTACCTGAGCTTACAGCCCCATCCTGTGGCCACTTTGCAAACTGCACCTTTTCGCTATGACCTCTATTGCTGCAGTGTGATTCACTGATTCTCTGCTGCTTTGTCTCTGTGTGTGCATGTGTGATGTTTGGTTTTCCACTGAGCTGAAGCCTGATACAGCCAGGCTCAGAATAGATTTATATTGATCGGTGATGGATGGCTGGAGAAGGGGCAATGGAAAAAAAAAAAAGGTTTTAGTCAACAGTTTTAACAAAAGCATGAAGTGAAAGCAGAAAGCTAAGAACCAAAGTTGTGATAGTGTTGCTGAAATGTAAAATCTGGATGTCTCTTTACGATGTCCACAAATATTCAGCTGTGTAAAAACACACCAACTAAACTGTTAAATTCATTTTGTGGTACTGTCCTTTAACAAAGCATTTAAAAACAGGAAATGTATTTCATTGTTCTGCACAAAATGTGTCTGTTAGCGTTTCTGTGCCTCGTGGGAGGACAGTGTCTTAAAGTAAACGTTTGTATTGATTCATAAAGTCAAAGCTTAATCTTCATGACTCATTTCATTGTGCTCAATTATTTCTCCTCTGCTGTCCAATTTTCATCTCAACGTGTAGTAATGCAGGTGTGAGAGTGTGCTTCATGTGTTTGTGTACTCCCTGCCTTGTGGCCTCAGCATGGTTACCATGCGAACAGCATGAATGGTGACATCACTGCAGCAGTGTGACATCATTGCCAGACGGTGACTCATACTCTTGGTTGAGTGTTTGTGTGTGTGTGTGTGTGTGTGTGTGTGTGTGTGTGTGTGTGTGTGTGTGTGTGTGTGTGAGCAAGTGTATTTGAATGTGTGAAGACGCCATCGGAGGAAGCACAGGGGTCAAAGTAAAGCAGCTACTCTTGACATCCATGTGTTTTATTCTATGTAACAAAAATAATTACATTGTCTTTGTTCTAAAAGCCTACGGTAACAATATTGAAAAGAAAACAAAAGCAAAAATCATCCGACGGGACAAATAGACATTTACATGAACATCATAGAGAAATGTTGAAGAATAGAATTATATTGCACAACTGAGTACGAATGGTCCCCTGTCAAAAAAAAGTACAACATCCATGTTCATATTCATGTCACAGAGATCAGAGCATCTGTCCAGAGCCTTCTGAGGACTGACAGCTGATGAACTGCAACACATGTGATCAGTACAGCATCGCCTCGTGTTTAACTCCACCTCATACAACCACAGCAACAATACACTTCAGTTTTCTGACGCAACACAATCCTGTCTTTGGCACATAAAAATCTGCAGAGAAAATGTTGAATTTTGACAGTGTGGTTTTGAATTGGATGCTGCATGAAAAACATCAGATGTCAAAGCAATCAAAACAAACAAAACAAAAAAGCATTTGTGTCTGCAGTCTTAGAGAGGAACGTCGATGTGGTTCTCTCGCTCTGAGTCGGTGCTAATTAGGATGGACAGAATCTAATCAGCGAAGGAGAGTGGAGATCAAAACATTGTGAAGCCACTTTGTGAGCCAATCTGTTCTAATCAAACTGTTTTACTGCATACCGCCCAACGTAAAATGGGGCTTTACAAAGTCTATGATAATAATATAGTGAGTCAGATCCAGGCAACAAAACACATGGGGCTGTATTTGTGCACTGCGAAAAATCTGCAAGCCGTCATACCGGTGGGCCTGCTCTTAATCTTTGTTTTCTTTGTTTTTCTTAATGTAAGTGCAGAACATCTGCCAGTGGAGTGAGATAATCTTACTTGAGCTAAATGACAATTTCATTAAAGAGCCTGTGTGCACTACTTTTTAGTTTCCTGTTATTTCATCTTTTGATTTAATGTGATTCTGATATAAGTTTTAATTTTCTGAGCTGGAATTGGATCTTTATTTGTCTTCTCTGACGCTACCATTTCCAAATCCTACATATACTTGCATACATACATTCTTTTCTTATTCAGGTGTTGTTTCATTTTATTTTTACTACTTGGGGAAGAAAAAAACATTAAGGTGTATGGTAAACATATTCAAGCAAACACTTGCCTGTTTACACATGTAGCAGACACAGAGATTAGCATACATTAGAAGATGCATATATGTCCAATATTCACTCTCTATGCAGAGTTAGTTGGGCTTGTCTC
>JBBMJY010000005.1:16741295-16755605 GCA_037833715.1 Toxotes lorentzi
ATTGAAACGCATTTGCCCTGATAGATGGAGCCACAGTGTGGGGGGCTTGGACGGAGAGAGAGAGAGAGAGAGAGAGATCGTTATACGTATCTACAAGCTTTTTGCTGTCTCTTTTGTTTTTTTGTACTTCCACATGCTGCTTTTAACTTTCACATCAAGTAACATTTTCTCACCCACTTTGAAATGTTTGCACTTCTGAGAATAAAAATCAGACTGTGAGACTTTGCATCATATAATGGTGGTAGCTTTGATCTTCAGGCATGTTCATCACATAATAAACAAAGGAAGGCTGTGTAACAGTTGAGTTGTTGTGAGGCATAAGATCATACTTCCATCCACAGGGTGACACTGTGACACAGGACAGTTTGTTTTTTTTTCATCACTGACACCGTTCTCCTCACACCTCAGGCGTCCCCTGCCAACAACTTCTTAAAAAAAACTCATTTTAGAAGGACCCCCCCTGCTGGCTTTTGTCAGCTGTACCATCTTGTGAAACCTGACCTCTATATGTGAGTATTACTTGTAGAACTGCAACAGTAGGCTACAGCAAACAGAACGACACGTCCCATATTGGACACAGTACATACCGTATACCAGCGGACCAGAAAAGCAAGTGTACGTGTGGGTAATAATACTCAGTGCTTCAGTGTGAGGGTTTACACTCAGTTTTTTTTTTTTACAAAGTTAAACTAGACTGAGGCATCTCTTGTTACACAAATGATACAAATACAAAACACGTGAGCACTCGCAAAAGTGCCACACACACTGAGCTTTCACAAGCACTCACAGTTAATCAGGCTCACACTATCACTCCCTCTCTCTCTCACACACACACACACCCACACACACACACACACAGTAGCCGTGTCATCATATGAAATTAGGTCTAAGCTAGTGGTACATTTACATTTACATATTATATTTGTTTATATTCATAAATACGATTACAGTCGTATTATAATGTACATGTAAAGTTATCATTACATTATCGCACAATGGGGGCTCATTCTTTAGCTTTAGGGAGGGAGCGTGTTCATTGGCTGGGTGAGACAGAGATAAATCTGATTCACTGACAGGAGAGAAGTCAAATGTCTGTGCTGGTTTGCAGAGCAGCACTATGCAACACAATGGCCTGGCCCGCTGAGTCAGAATGGCTAACGCAGGACTCATGAGATACAGTTTAAAGTCTTTTCATAGTGAGGTTTCTGACTGAGGAAACTCACCTGGAAGTATCTAGCAGCTGGCTAAGTTTTTCTGCATGCTAAAGGAGGAGCTAAATGCTCCAGCACAAAGAAAAGGTGCTTTATTGCTTTTCTAAATCCACAGCTATTTTACACAGGTCAGTTCTTTGCAAAGGGAATACAGACACAGTTCCTCACAATAAAAGATAACACACCATTAGATCTAAGCTCACTGACATTGCATGATCTCGTAATGTAACTTTAGCCACTTTAGCATGGTGGTTCTGTGTTTCAAACTTAAAATATCTCCATCATTTTTGTCAGACAGTGTGCCAGCAAGCAGGATATAAATACTGATAGCCAATAGTGACAAAAACAGTTTGACATTTTGGGAAATACGCTTATTTCCTTTCTAAATGAGAATCAGAGGATTTGATTGATACCACTCTCAAAGCTTTATGCTAAATATGAAGCTATAGCCAGGAGATAGTTAGCATAGCTAAGCAATAAGACTGAGAGCAGGGGGAAAGAGCTAGCTAGCTTGGCTCTGTCTACAGATTAAAAAGCCTGCCTACCAACACCTCTAAATCATTAATTAACGGTAAACCTTGTTTGTTCACTCTGTAGAGAAACCAAGTTAATTAGCTAGCTGCGTTGCACTAAGCTAAGCTAATGGTTCTGGTTTTAGCCTCGTATTTAACATACAGATGTGAGAGTGGTATCAGTCCTCTTATCTAACTCCCTGTAACTGACATAAAATTAGATCAGTCCTTTGTTCTAAAATTAGGATAATATTTTATGTTTTAAGTAAAATCTGGTGACCACTTGTTCCCCAAGATCATCCACTTTAATTATATATTATATCTTTTCAGTTTAACGCACAGGTAGAATAACACCATAGTTATCTACTTTCATTCAACAGGTGAGCGCGCACACACACACACACACACACACACACACACACACACACACACACACACACCAAGCTTCCTCTTCAACCTTTTGCTCTTTTTCACATTGATTTTAGATCTGAGCTGAGCTCAGCAAAGTTCCTCTCCCTTCACCTATTATCAAAGCGCTTCCTCTCTGACATTTACTGAGGAGGAAGACAAAAAGGGGGGGAGTGCAGGACAGTGGGAGAGGAAGAGGAGAGATGGTTATTTCAGCTTTTCGTGGAGGCAGGTTTGGCCTTCATGAGAAATAGCATTACTGTCATATGGCCTGTAATTACAGTCCTGATTATTCCCTCTCCACACTGTTGTAGTTTCTGTTGGTATAATTGCTTGCTTTACAGAGGAAAGACAATGTTTGTTATTATTCAGTATGTTTTACCTATTTCTGGTTCTGCTTAGATAGCATACCAGTCAACAGTTTTCTAGAACACCCTGCCAATTTTCCACTGTTTATTGAAATTTAAGCAGCTGAAGTCCAGTGAATAACCTTAAATGGTAAAAAGGTAAACTGTAAACTATCCAGTGCAGATGAAGAAATTGATTCATTTACAGTTTTCCTGCAGCAGTGGAAGTAAATGAAGCCTTGAAATTTAATGCAAACAGTTGAACAGTTGACACAGGTGTCCCAACTTTTGTTGAAGACTTACAAACCCTCTGTCTGTACAAAGTCAGTGTTGGAACAAACTGAGTCACTACATCCTCTGATGTATTATTAGGACAGTACTGCAGGAAGTAGGACTGTATATTGCTGTGAGAATGGAGAGAAAAAGACAAGTAACTTAAAGACTTAAACCCCATGAAGCTGGTTTGGGATGAACTGGACAGAAGGTGATGCTTTCACCTTCTGTCACCTGCAAGTCCAGTACCTTTGTGGGAACTTCTTCAATAGAGTTGGGACAAACTTTCTATACAATTTTTCATTTCCATTATATAAAGAAAGTCACGAGTGTGTTCAGCTGCTGGATGGGTCAAAAATTTAGATTCAGTTTAGGATTTAAGATCCAATGATACTCTTAAAAAAAAAATCTTTATTATTTATTTGCTCTATGCTTTAGACTGTTGACAAGATTACCAGAGTTAGTTCAGTTTTTCTGCCCAAACTCACAGTTTTACTTCACAATGATGACACAAAGCACTTACAATGTTTGGTTCTGAAAGACAGTTAACACTCATCCAAAGCACATACACCTGCTGATAATGTAACACCTCATTCAAATGTAGTCAAAGTCTCCTTTAAAATTGAACCTGTTAATGAAATAATATCCAAAATAGTAACATCACTTTTAAAATGAATTAGCTGTGATCTATTAGAGCTTAAGAACTTAATTTAATAATTACTAAAGATGAAACAACTCAGAAGTATGAGTCATTGCACTGTTAGCAAATTATATTTGTGATCATTAGATCACAAGGTTGCAACTCAAATGCATTAAAGAAAAAATCAGCTTCATACTTCGAGCATTTGTTATTTTCCAGCCTTGAACATTGATTGCAGATTATTTAGCCATTAAATTAAATTAATATTAAATGTATGTAATGTTTTAAATGTATTAGAAATTTGAAACCAAGTTTTGAATGTGAAAGAAACTACACATAAATTCTACACATGGGGGCTTTAATTATGACAAGATAATGTAAAGATTTCATGTCATTCCTCTTCCTCTTTAAATAACTTTTATTAATGTGATCATTTTTATCAAATTTGTTGCTTTATATGTTACCTCAGCCCACTGACATGTAAATGTTACCTAAAATAATCACACAGGGCCATGCATGCAGTGAGCATGTTAACCTGCTGGAGAGTCCAGTTTATATTATGTAGAGAGCATGGCTTTATTCTAACATAATTACATGTCCTTCTAATATGACTCATAATCATTTTGATAAGATATTGATTTTGTTAGCGTATGGGGAGAAGCTTTAGGTGCAGCCAGAAGTCACTGACCAGCACATCAGTATGCTTCACCATGCTGCTGGAGGCAGCCGCCTGAGACATTCATCACCTGCCTGATCAGAAATGCTATATTCGAGTGCTGTGTAACTGTTTGTGGATTTTGCTGTTGAGGAACTAATGAATGCAACTGCACACACAAAAGTGCAGCGGGGGCAGTCTGATCTGGGTTTGATCTGGAAGTACAAGTGTGTCGTAACATCACATCCACATAAATCCTCACATTCGTACTCAAACTCGCAGGCTCACACACATCTAATGGTATTGTTCATTTATATACTTCTCTTTCCATCAGCATAACATTTGCTTCTCTCCTGTCGCTCTCGATCGACCATATGGACCAAACAACAGGCTATTAGTTGGTTTGATGCCATTTTTTTTTCAGGCTATCACACGGTGCACAGCATCCAGAAAGTGGGTGTGATTAGAAACTGGCATTTTTGCCGTTGCCAGAATTTACACTGGCACCCAGTAAACAATTAAAGGGACAGTTTGACATTTTAGGAAATTTGTACCACTGTATCACCATTAATACCACTCTAATGTCTGTGCCACAAGACAGCTGGCTTAGCTTAGCATAAAGACTGAAAGCAGGGGGAAACAGCTAGCCTGGTTCTGTCCAAAGGTAAAGAAATTGACATGTGAAAGCAACAAGTTGCAAGTTGCTTTACCAGTGGTTATGTCCCAGACTACTTTTTGATCAGAAGCACTAACTGCCTTAAATCTTCATCATTATCACTGCGAGGTTGCCTGGCAACCAGCGCAAACTCCACAAATTTACTCATTTAAGTATTGGTTCAGATTAAGAAAAGCAAACATAATTCGTTAGTTGGTGAATTTTAGAGGAGCTGGTAGGCAGATTTTTTTTACTCTTGGACAGAACCAGGTTCTATGTTTCCTCCGTTGTCAGTCTTTAGAAAGTTGGGTGAAATAAGAAGAATGTGCAAGTAGTAGCTGCAAGATAGCTGACATTTGCACTCGAGTCACCCTACAGCATGTGAGCCTAATCTCACATGCCAGGCAGAGAGTCTGACAGTGTGAAAGTGCGAGTGACACTTCTACATATTTCCTCTGTAAATCCCTACAATATTCCTTTGGTCTGTGCCAAAAGGAGCTGGAGGGATTTCCACTTTTCACAGATCCTCAGAGTGGATTTATAAAGACACCAATCAGGATTGTACTGCACAGTGGGATGGGTTAGAAGAAAAGAAATGGCATCAATCACGGGTTCGTTGTGTTCCAAACATGGCTCATTTCTAGTCATCACTGCCTCAAAAAAAGAAAAAAGGGAAAAAGGCTTCCCTACCTCTCTCATCCTCCTCTCTCAACTGCAACCCCCTTTTCTTCTCCTGCCTCTCTGTTCTCATATCTTCCTTCCTTCTCCTGTTTCAGTTCAGCCCCTCCCCCATCCCTCCCCTCCCTCCTTCTGTGTTTCCACCCATCCATCTCTACTTCTGCATGTCACACTGCAGCAGTAGGACGATGGAGGGGTCAGACTTGGCGGCCTCTTTAAACTCTTCCAGGGTGATCTCATCGTTGTGGTCCTTGTCCATCTTGGAGAAGATTTTGTCCACGCGCTGCTGAGGGGTCAGACCGTCCTCGTTCATACGCATCATTATCACCGTGCCCACCATCTTGTAGATGGCCTGCAGAGGAGCAAAGAAAAAATTTTTAGATTTTTGTCTTAAATTTTTTTTTAATTAACAGAGAGTATTTCTTCTTAAATAAAACACCCTCCTCACAAACACACCTCTATGATCTCAAGCATCTCCATGCGTGTGATCTTTCCATCCCCGTCCAGATCGTACATGTTGAAGGCCCAGTTGAGTTTCTGCTCGAAGCTGCCCCTGGAGGTGATGGACAGGGCACAAATGAACTCCCTGAAGTCGATGGTCCCATCGCCGTTCTTGTCAAATGTCCGAAATGCATGCTGGGCGAACTTGGAGGCATCACCATATGGGAAAAACTGAGGTGTGAAAAAAAACATCATAAAAACAAGGAAATATAAATGATGTGTTATTTAAATCATGCAGCACCTCTTTTTCCTCAATGCTTTCATTTTGAAAGGCACACATTGACACTTTGAGTGTTGTATTTCCTGCATTTCTTGCTATTCTTTAACAGTAGATAATATATTTTTATGGAAGTGAATATAGTTAGGTTTACATCTCATACACTTTCCTACAATAAGGAACACTGTTTGAACAGTAACAGCTTGTCTACGCAGAATGTGATTTAGCCGCCTTTCTTTTGGTCGTCCAACTTTTGGTCGTCTAATAGAATGGATACGCTTCTATTTCAAGTGTCTGCAAAGGAGAGTTTGATCGTATATACCTGTCACTGAAACTTTATGGTGTGCAAGCACATTTCTGAAATTTCAGCCAGCTGAAAATAATAAAAATAATGATTAATTTTACTGAAATCAAGAAAAATTTCTTGCTTTCTTTCTGTTGGCCTGACTAGGTTTTGACAGACAGGACTCCAGTCATAACATAGAATTTTAGCTTTGTTTGAAAGCTTTGGAGAGGAAATGCAGCAAGTGAAGCCATCTTGTTTACAAAGTGTAACTACTCCTACACGTAGAGCTTCTTTTAAAATACAAAAGTAATGCTTAATAGAAATAATAGATAGATGATAGATGCAATTTCGCTAAATGCAACAGTGCTGCAATATCTCATGCATGAGAAACTAATCATAGTTATTTGAGCTTTTATCTCTCCCTGACTAGATTATTGTAGTGACTTTTATTCTGGTCTCAGCAGAGGAAACATGCAAAGAGCCTGTCAGGCTTGGAACGTATACAGTAGAATACTAAAAGAAGAAACCACATTGAACCAATCCTTGCCTGCCCTTCACTGTCAGTAGCAGAACTCATTATAAGGCTTTACTGCTGACTTTTAAAGCTTTGCATAATCAGACTCTTTCTTATATCTGTGATCCGCTACCTCCCTACAAGTCTGATAATAGCTTGAGACCTTTTGACAGTGCCCTAGTGGTTCCAAAATCTTGCCTTTGCTGTTCAGACCGCTCAACTGAGCATCTTAGATATTCCAAGTCTGTATCCACTTCTAAATCAAAGATGATTTTCCGACTTTCAGGTTTTGAATTCTATTCATTTTTTACTCCTTGTTTGACTATGATACACGATACACGGTTACTATATGCAGTTATTATTGTCAGTGTCGAGTACAGATTACCAGATACAGCTCACAGTCTTTTTCTGTGTCATTTAGAACTGAATGAGAGTAAATGAGCCTGAGAGAATATGCAAAACTGAATTAAAAATATCTTTAACCCTTGTGCATCCATGAAAAATCAGTCAGCCTCTCTCTGACACTGTGTCTTCTTAAAAGCTCCAGAATATTCTGAGGGACTTTCAGACAGCAACACAGACGCTGGCACTATTATAGGCTCCACCTCCTCTCTATGCCCCAAACAAAGGATGATTAGTCAGCCAGAGTAACATAAGCTTTCTACGAAACAACCTAACAATGTTATGAGTCATTTCAAAGGTAACTTTTTTCATTTTATATAACTATAGAAAAAACAAAAAAACAAAGAGCACAACTTTCACTGTAGGCAATACAGGAAATGGCTATGAAAACCAAAGTGTTACTCAGAATAATTTTGCATTACTATATAATCAACTGCCATGATTTCACTTCCTCTGCTTTGTGCCCCCATCCCTCCTGCCCTCAACCTCACCCTCACCTTAACATACAGCTGCTGAAACTCCTCCAGGTTGAGGATCCCAGAGGGACAGTCTTTGAGGAAGCCTTTGTACCACTGCTTGAGCTCTGCCTCATTGAATTCGGTGTTCTTGGTCAGGTCATCCAGGACCTCCGGAGCCAGCTTGCTGTTGTGTTTCCCCATGATGCTTCACCTTTTTGGTGGGTGGGTGGTAGGCCACATGGCAAGAGAAAAAAAGAGAGAGAGAGAGAGAGGCAGAGGGTGAATACACAGGTGAGGAGGTGCTAGACAAACAAGAGCAGCAGCAGTAATGCCCCTGTGTTGTTGCAGTAGCACAGGTCTCTGAGGATGGAAACAAACAAGGAGTTACCTGCACAGGTACATGTGCAGAGGAGTGCTGCATTATCTTTACACAGCTTTGAGCATCAAATTAAACAGTAGAATCCATCTTAGCAAGCCATTTAGTCCTTAAAACATGGAAATGTGCACATATTACTCTGATCCATAAGGGTACTGAAAACCCAATAATTACCTATATCAGTCATTTGTTTAGCAATATTTATTGATCTATTTGATCTGCTGTAACACTGTCTTCTTTTAGATAAGCTTCATGGTTGGTTTTCACCACAAAATTATTTATCACAATTTCAAGAAGCTTTGAAATCTGACTTTAACATTTTACAGGCTAATATTGACCAATGAAACCAAATGTTGTTCCTTGGTACAAGGCAAAACCTCAACTATAGAATTACATCGATTACATCGATTACTCAATCCAAAGAAAATTCATCAGCAACCCTTCTAAACTCCAGTTGAAAGTCTATGGTTTTAGTTTTAGTACAGTTCTCCATAAAGATGATAAAAATTGAATATTCACATTTATGGATTGACTCTTCACTATACAATACTTGATGCACTCTCTCTTTATAAAAGACACTTTCGTGGATATCAGCTTATTTGCAAATGCATTCATCATAATTATCCATATTGCTTAAAGCAATATTTTCATCTATATTTCAATCCCTATTAGTTAATACCATAAGAAATACTTTCAATATGTTTGTTAGACTTGTTTGTTTACAAGAAAACTCCACAGGGCGCCTTTTAATTTGAAGTTCAAGTGGTAAATTCAGTTTAGGACTGAAACCTAAATAAATTAAATGAAGTTTTTTTTTATAGTTCTAAACTATAATTGATTTTTTAAATAAGTTATTTGATACTTTCCTCTTTGGCTCTCTGTATACTCAGTGGGATGGCAGCAGTTTGCCTGTATATTGCTCTGAAGTTATACCAGCTTTAGGAACTCTTTCCAAATCACAGATGTTGTGTGATCTCTCTTTGCTACAATGTCCTCAACTTGTGCCAACATCTAACTCACTCACTAACCTCACAGTCGCTCATTTTTATGTTTCCCACAATGTGTGTGTCTTTTCTGGCTTGTTTTGGCCCTGTTCGTGGCAGCTACGTACCCCTAATGCTGGAGCCTAATGTGGCGATTGTACAGATGAGGGCTGACCCAAATGCAGAACAGATTTGTTTATTGTAAATTACTCATCAGTTTAACGCGGTTATTGTGGGAAATTTTTACACCCTGATTAACAGGACTGTTTTATCTCTCTGTGTCTTCATTTATATTATTTATATATGTTTTACTCTCATATCTTGTTGTTGTCTTTGTTTGTTTTGGGCCCTGTTTTAAAACAAGGAGGGCTATCCTTACATATAATACATTTGCCAGCATCAACAATATACTGTACATATAGTCTGTAAGTCGAGATAATATCACTTAGTTCCCCTGCATTGTCACTCAGCAACAATTTTAAAATAATTAAACACTTTAAATCTGTTAAATAGCTTGAAAGTAATTGTTATTCAAGAAATAAGTAGACCTTCACTGGACTCTTGGAAACATCTGTTTAAATGATTGGCTGAAATGGACAGATGGACAGTTTTAGAAATGGACATTACAGAGAAATTGGCCATGCCACAAAGGGTCTTTCCATTTCCATAATGACTCATATTATTCTGCCTCTATAATCACCTTGTGTGAGTGAAACCCCTGATAGCATTGCAGTTATTTTGGCCATAAAATGGCCTATTACCCTGGCTCTTCACCACACACATATTCACATGGCTTAGGACCACTGCAGTGCCTCCATGACGCCATCGCTGACTCATAGCCCTGTCTGACAGCGTTCGCACTTTGACACCAGGACACAGCCAATGTAGCCGAGCCAAGTGGCCACAAATCCTCCTCTAAATTGCGGAAAGACTGGGGGGACAGTTAAGTGGCTGAAATATCATCCTGTCATACTTTATGGCAAGTGAGTCATGTAGAAAGAGGCAACAAAGCCCCAAATCACCGAAAACCGCACAAATATTTTAGACTTCCCGTGACAAGCAGGAGGCAGTGTATGAAAGCCAAGAGCTTAGAGGAAGAGCAGTAAAGGATATCAATAAGAGAAAGGTCATTCAAGTATTAACTTGTTTTGAAAAGGTCACCTGTGATCTTATCAAGTTGAAACACAAAAAGGAATGTTTCTCTCTTCTCAGCTGGTTGAGAGAAAAGAAAGGACGCAGTTCAGGAAGAAAATGAAAAAAACACGTGCCTGCGAAACAGACGACACGTGTAAAAACAGGTGCAATCAAAGAGTGAGTGCCTTAAAAAACTGAATGGGTCAGCTGGGTGTTCATCCGTTCACCGCAGTCCTCTTACAACTGTACAATTCAAACATCTTTGGCTTTTTCCTGGAGCTGCAGGAAAATAGCTTCAACTTTTAGCATGTTTATAAAAGAGCCCAGCATGTGTCATCCATAAAAAAAGAAGCCCTAAGTGTTCCCATTTCCACAGTTTGGATTTCAATTCTGCAGTGACAGAAGTGAATCAACTCAGAGGTGACTCTGGCATCTCAGTTTTCCCTCATAAGTTTCCAAGTTTACCTAATGCATAACTTAAGCAAGCACTTGTGTTTGCACAGACACAAATGCATACATAGACACATGCTGCATGTGACATGCACACACACACACACATTTTCACAAGGTTAACTGCTACAAGGATGGATGCAGACAGATGCTGAGGGCAGCAGTGTGGAGAAGGATTACTTGAGGAGTTCATGTTGTGGCTCAAACACCTGTAGCTCTACTTTCCCTTTGGGCGAAGGTCAGTTTGAAAGGGCCACAACTAAACAGAAGAATTACATTCATAAATCCCCACTTTGTCTCTTTAATGTGGATGATTCTCTGCTTCAAACTGCAGACATTTAGAATGAACCAACTTTTGCCACAAGCGGTGAGTTTATTTTGGCTTGTGGGCGCACAGACACACGCACACATGCACACACTCCACAGAGTTGTGACATTGTTTCTTGGCTCTGACTGAGACAGATGAGATTTGATCCCTCTATTAGGGAAGCAAATGTTGCAGATAATAGAGTTTCCTGTGGCAGATAGCGAGAGGCGCAACTATCCAGGCGAGCAAACACACTGGAAACTTATCCCATCTGAAAGAATCAAAATAAACACAGCTCATGCCGGCAGGACAGGCAACCCTTAGCTTCATTCCAATCGCTCCCAGGTCGGATGCTGTCTTCCAGTCAGGTGCTCAAGTCTTTGCCAGCTCATCTGACTCAGGCAAAAATATCTGTTGTGGTAGAGCATTCAGGTGTTGAGGGTTATGTGGGGATGACCCCGGCTGTTTCTTTTTCTTGGATTAGGCCATCTTTCAGAACAAATAAATCTCTGTGGAACACAAGATCCATTCAGGAAAACAGATTCACTAGCTGCTATGCCATTTTCTCCATTTGGTTGCCTTGGACAGGGTGATGCTTATCTGAGTGCATGCACACACGTATGTGTTGACATGTATGTCAAACTAGGGTATGCATGTATGCAAAGATGTGCTTGTCTCCTGATCTAGTCCAGGTCCAGACCTCTGAATCTCTGCATCTCTACAGTTTTTTCAGTTGGTGGAGACCAAAACAGAACTAAAAGGAGAGTGAATATTTGTCAAGTGGACACAAACATGACTCCAAATTAATGCCAATGGGACTATGTGTCTGTTAGAGATAAAATGAGCAATATGGCTAACATGTTCAGCATAACAACTTTATACGATGATGATATGATTAGAGTTGTGTTTATAGATTGTTCCTCTGCCCCCAAGTGGCCAAAAAATCAATTAATGCAGCTTTAAATTGCCATGTTTGCTCAAGTGTGATTGTCAAGTTGACTGCTCCTAACAGCCGCTGTGTGTTATGTAACACTTTACTGATTGGTCAAGGCAAAATAAAACAATATAAACCCCCCCTCCAAAACAGAAATTGGTATGAACATGAAAAGAGTGTGAATAATAGTGACACTGGTTATTAGTCTATGTTTATGTGTGGATCTCAGTCAAATTTCTGTAGTGCAGTGAAAACAGCACCACCTACAAAACTCAGACTTCAATAATAGAAAGTGAAGTTACCTTGTTAGCCGCACTGATTGTCAAAGGGTCTGGAATTACTTGTGTCTTTTGGAAAAGCCTGAAATCTCAGGCTTCAATCTTCAGCCTCAACTCAAAAATGGCAATTTTAGTACTGGCATCATAAACATTAACAGTCCGTCAAAGGATCAAATCCCAGGGGAGACCCATTTATGCTCTCTAATGACAGTGCATTCAAAGTCACTCCCTCTGGAGCTCACATGAATAGCTTTATTCCCTAAATGCTACAGTTTCCCTCAAATAAACAGTCCTCAAAGCCTGCTCTGCACATCCCGCCAAAGGGATCAATTGGCCTGGCAACACGCTGTTGCTGTGCACAATGACGTCTTTGACAGTCCGTTCACGTCAACACGCGGCAGAGGCCTAAGTACACAATTTCACATACGCACACACACAAACATGCCAGCTTTCAACTGGGGACAACCAGGACACTTTAGTTCCATCACACACAAGCTGCCTCTGGCATTCTTACACATATGGACAATCATGCAGTCACATGAAAATGATAAAGGAGGAAAAAGACTCGGCAAGAAAAGATGGAGAGGCTCTGTCTAGAAAAAAAAAATACGAGGGAGGATGACTCAATCTGGATTCACACCTCTGAGGGAGAAGACAAATAGACAGGGAGAGAGACGGGGGGTGAAAAGGCGATGAAGATGGAAGGCGGCAGGCAGATATGTAGAGCTTGTTGAAAATTGTCCCAACAAGCATTCAATAGAGAAAGACATGTATCTTATTGAGTCTGAAGGGACCTTAACGCATGTTCATTCCAGCTGTCAGACTGAAACACTAAGTCGAATCTGAGTAGTAAATGCGTGGGAGACTGTGTGTGTGTGTGTGTGTGTGTGTGTGTGTGTGTGTGTGTGTGTGTGTGTGTCCCTGTGTGTGTGTTGGCAAGTCCCTCTTGATGGTTATGGTGATATCTGCTTGTATAAGCTAGTTATAGGCTACATGGGAGTTTTCTCAAACCCAAGGCCTTTGTGATTAGGCTGATGGATGTGGCACAAGTGCTATACATCAACGCCACTGGTTCTTTACAGTGAGTTCAAACCACTAACACGTGTCAGTTGTAGAGAGAATGACAGAATCAGTCATTTGACGAAGTTTCTTCTGAACAATGTATGTTTATGTTAAAGTGACAAAGCCACAGTTGCAGTAATTATGACAGAAGCAAAGAGGAAGTCAGGTGACATTAGTGCAGAGATTCCGCTGCATACGTGAATGAAATTTAGAGCATGTGAATGTGAAAAAAATCATGCAGTCGCACCGGTGACTGAGGCTGCTATGACAACCGGCTTGGCAAAATACACCGATTCACTAAACTCTAATGAAGCTGTTATCTCTCCTCTCTTATTAGCAAATATCAGTGTACAAAACATTAAGCTAGCAGCTTCTTGTGGTTCTAATACTAGAAATGTAGTATAATACCTGTTCTGAACACTGGTGATGGTAATGTCAGCTGCACTCGTCATATTCACCTAAAAGAACAAGTAATTTAAAGATTCAGAGT
The DNA here is from genome assembly GCA_037833715.1 of Toxotes lorentzi. Lineage (NCBI taxonomy): Eukaryota > Metazoa > Chordata > Actinopteri > Toxotidae > Toxotes > Toxotes lorentzi. Next base: position 16,755,067 of record JBBMJY010000005.1, read on the forward strand.
CGATTCATTAAGTAGAGAAGAGAAAAAAAAAATATTCATGAAATTAATAATGAAAAAAATAATTGGCAACTATTTTGACAATTGGCAATTTTTCACTCTATAAGAAAAATCTTTTCCTGTGCTCATATATGATAGTAAACAAGAGTTTTAGGTTCTGGAGAGTTTATAGTACAAAACAGGTCATTTAATGACGTCACCTTGGCCTTTAGGAAACTGAAACATTTTCTCTTTCTTACTCAACACTCACAGAGGTACCCCACAAGGAAGAAAACAAGGTTGGAAAGCAGTGGGCTTAACACTGTCATTATTATGAGGCTCAGGCGCTCGGGCTGGTACTGAACGTAGCCCAGCGGGGAAAATGTGTTGGTTTCCCCATGACTGAAAATGATTAGCTGGCAAAAGCTGTAATTGAGTTGGAAAGAGTGGGAAAAAATGGGAAGCTAGGCCTCCCATACAGTAGTAATTTCCTGTGTGTGTGTGTGTGTGTGTGTGTGTGTGTGTGTGTGTGTGTGTGTGTGTGTGTGTGTGTGTGTGTGTGT
>JBBMJY010000005.1:16765031-16775589 GCA_037833715.1 Toxotes lorentzi
TATATATATAATAAGTGCCCCTCCATCAGAAAATGTGTTTTGCTCTTTGCTTTCTTGGAGAGTGCAATTGCACATATAATAGAAGTTGTGTAAATTCTTTTGTGTCTCCAGAGGAGGCTGAGTGTAGTCCGACCAATGACCTCAGGTGACGTCACTTAAGTCAGCATTGGTTGAGATGACAACTACAATGAATAAAGCGCTGGGGGTGTGCAGTTAGAAAGTATTGAGCTTATGAGTGCAGCTCACTCCTCATCTCTGCTTGAGGCTAGCAGCTCGAGGCCACATCGGCTGCTACCAACACCCAAATCACAGACCGAACTGTCGGCAGACGTGTTGTATTGTGGATAATGTAGGCGCCACATTTTGACAAGGAAGAGGAATGTGTGGAATAACAAAAGATGTTTTCTTTATACTTCTTTTTAAACTGTCCATTGTGAGTCCAACAGTGTTATAGGAGTATGATGTTCAGTCAGTTGAGTGCTGTTGTTGAAACATGTCTGGAGGGGACCTTTAAGGCCCTTATCATGTCTGCAATCATATCGCCTGAGAGGAACATTGAGAACGATTGGACGATTCAGCGAAATCCTGGATTACATTCACTGACAACACTTCTTGCTTTGTACAGTATTTGTGCATGGAAACAACAGAATGGTTAAAAGTGGAGAAAGACTGCAGTCAAACAAGGCACATAAACTATGATTAACGTATGGAATGAAGTCTTACTCACTACATGACAGACCACCCTGACTTCGATGCCATTACATGCCACCTCTGCTTTAGCATTGAGCATAAATTGTAAACTGCAGAATCATCCAATATAAACATGATTCCTTTAATATTGGGCTGAATGTTGATGTGCAGTGTTAGAGTACAGTGTGCTGGATTGATCTTATTATCTTATTATCAAACCAGAACTTAAAAAACATGTAAGTTGGATGAACAAATAAATAATAGTCCAAATATTGATTTCATCAATTATTAGCAATATCATATGAAATTATGTGGACATGTCAGGAAAAAAAGTAGTATAGTTAGAGTTTGTGACTGTAACTTCAACAACTCGAATTCCTCTGTAAATCAAACTGATATTGCAGAATACAAGGATGCCATTCATTCTGCACAATCTGTCCCTTAATGGCACAAGTGTCATGTAAAGGAGAAATTGTGACTGCAGAGGATTATTTTGTATGTTTTGTCTCTTCAAATGAAAGTCTCTGATAATATCCTGCACAGTTATATAAGGGTTTCAGCTGTAGTGCATGTATTGATTTCTTTTATGCTGACATGGTTTTACACTCTGTTGTTGTTAGTAACAGAATTGATTTACTGCGGCATCCATTGTTATTTTATCTGAGTTTATATAACTTAACTATTATGGCAATAAAGCAGGTTTGATTAAACTTGACTGGTGAGCTGCACATAACAAATGTCAGATTAACAAGTAGGCTATGTAGCCCTGTTAACTGACTTATGCTCAAATTTCAGATATGTGTGCGTGTGTAATGTGTACACGACTACTTCAATTCTAAGATGGTTATAATTTAATTGTTTTAACGGCATAAAAATGAATTGCGTGTGTGAAAAGGCTCGTGGAGGACAACATGTTTAAAGGTGATTTTATTAACGATCATATTAGTTTGGTATCTTGTCCCCATTTATGTGCTGTCAGTCTGCTATTTGTGTTCATAAATAACACTTAGATAACAACTACAGTTTTATTGTTGTTCTTATTTTAAAGTTTATCTTCAATTAAGTGAGTAAAACACACTTTTTAATTTGACAAGAAAACAACAAATCCTGTGCTGTGATAGTATCTGTCTCTGCTGCAGTCAGAAACACAGATAAATGTGTGTGTGTGTGTGTGTGTGTGTGTGTGTGTGTGTGTGTGTGTGTGTGTGTGTGTGTGTGTTTACTATTGCCTATAGGAGAGTGTTGCAGAAAAAGACAGAAAACAGAGTCTGAGCCATAACAGAAAGGAGTAAAAATGTGTCACAGTGTGATTAGTCGAGGTCGGCCGGGGCCTCTTGCTGCGACTGACATAACCTTTAGCACAAGGTTAACGTCCATCACCCTAGAGGACCACTGCAACACACAATTATTGTATTCTATGGTGTGTATGTGCGTGTCCTTCAGTCCAAGGTAAGCGTCATCCACTCAGAGACTCAGATAACCAGATAAAACAACCACTTACAGCATGGATGTATAAAATTACACAGCAATATGGGAGGTAGGTAGGCTGAAATCACAGAGGACACACTAATCAGGACTCATCTTAGTCAGGACATACACCTACTCGTTTTAATGCCAAGAGTTAGTTTAGAAGATTGATACCACACTCATGTGTTGGAGAAATGCAAAGTAACTTAGCTTTGCTCAAAGACTGGAAAGAGTCAGAAACACAAATCCTGACTCAACCCAAAGGCAGTAAAAGGCCCCTGAAAGCACAGCTAAAGCTCTCTAATTCAAGCATTTTATATTGTTTGCTTAATACACACAAAAATTCAGTTTCAAAAGAACTGATTGTGGTTTGGTGAAGATTGTAATGGGCTGTTACATTTGTTTTCTTTGGACAGAGCCAAGCTAGCTGTTTCCCCCTCTTTCCAGCATTTGTACTGCTCCAAACTAACTGGCTGCTGGCTTCACTGGCAGCTTAATATATAGCGTATCAGCGTGAGAGCGGTATCAGTCTTCTCATCTGACTCACATGAAGATAAAGCAGCGTATTTCTCAATATGTCCAACTGTTCCCATAAGTATTATAGCAAAATCTCCTCCTTTGTCCAATTTGTCTTTCTGCCTCTTCATCCCTTCTCTTCCCTCTAATTTAAATATGTATTATTGAAACTGCATTAATTGATATAATATGAATCTCTCAGCCTCTAATTGAAATATGCTTTATTGAAAATGGCATGAATATAGCATGAGCCTCTCTCCCCTTTTACTTCTATGAATATTCATGGGTGTGTGGTGTATGTGGCCATCGGCAACACAGGGTTGCCACGGGAGACAACCCATGAAACCTGTCCTCATCCTGTCATCGCTCTCTTCTCTCTTTCATCTCTCCTGTCCAGTGTCCCCATCCTACCATTAATCTCCTCACTTTGGCACCGTTCAGTCTTGTACTTTTCTCAAGTCCTCTTTTACCTACTTATTGTATTGACACTGCAAGTTTTTTTAATGCAGGTTTTTTTTTTACTGCTTAATTTCACCTGATTTTAGAATATTCTCGGAAAAAAAGAAAAAAAAAATCATCTCACCCACTGGAAACAAGTGTAATTATCGCTTCACAGGCAGATTTTTGTGTGTGTGTGTCAAGAGGCGAAGAAAAATTATGAAGAAAGACTTGTTAATATGTATTTTTTTAAACAATGTACTGTTACAATGAGGGCAGACTTGGAAGATACAGTATGTGTGGATCAGAGCGCGTAGCTGTGATTTCAGGCCTATTCCCTCAGCGAGAGGTGATACAATCTTATTCATGCTAATTGATGGGCAAGTTGGCAGCCTGATAATGAAATTCAAACTGCCATTCATGTCTAAGTGTGCGTCTAAGGTTGCGTGTGCGTGGTGTGTAGTTCTGTGCCTTGGCGGCCTGTAAACTGTCTAATTGACCTTTCCACAAAGGACGGCTCCTCTGCCCGCCTCCTTACGCCTTCTATTCCCTCCTTCTCCTCTTTCCTCCATTCCCCTGTTTGATTCTCCCCTGACACTTCCACTCCTCCTGTCCTCCCCTCTTTATTCACTCATTCTTTTGTTGTTTGTACATAAAAAGCCCAAGTATCGCTGATCTGATCTGAAATGTTGCTTCTTCACTGATCAGGTTCTGGCGTAGCTTCTTGGGGTTATGGATTGTATCATGTATTTTAGCACTTTAATGTAGAAAAAGTTTATGTCTAATTGGCACACTTGTTTTATTGAAAAATTAGAGAATGCTCCCACATGGTCATTATTAATCCTGTAAGTGAGTCAGTATGACTGTTGTCTCTCAATAGCAAAGGAATAAGTAGAGTGATGTTGTCATGCTGCAGCAAATACTGCTGCACTAAGTAAATCATGGTCCCATCAACTTTCTAACAAAGCATCCGACACTGACGATAATTGTTTGTGTCCTGTCTTCTACTAACGTTCAGCATCCTCAATGACCTCCATGATTCTGTAAGCTTAACCAAGGCTGAGTTTACACTTGTCATTCTAAGTGTTTCATATCTGGATAAAAGCCAGATGCGATTTAATACACTTTCCTTTGCGCTTAGTGACACTGATGTGTGTCCACCAGCCACATCACAAATCTGATAACAATCCATTTTGATTTTCTTTAGCAACATCCAATCAGGATTGGTCCTCCTCCAGTCCAGAAGGAGCTGGTAATGCACCTGAAGCTGTTTTATATGGGACAAAAAATGTTAAATTGTTTGCAATAACATTTAGTTAGCTAACAGCTGTTTATGAATTAACACACATACATGGTTGAACTGTGAGCAAGATCAGCTTTTACAGTCTTCATGGGCTCTCTGTGACTCCACTCCCTCACCCACACAGATCATGAACTGATCAGGAATCAGTATAATAATAGTTTTATTTGGCTAAACTCAACCAGAGGTAGCAGATCACTGGCTGGAGGACCATTCAAAGGAGATGACATACAGTTTTCACTATTCATGTGTTCCATATTTGGTCCACACTCTGTTCTCATCTTCCCTGTTCTTCCTCTCCACCTCTCCTTCCTTCCTCTTCTCTCTTTGTTCCTCCTCTCACTGGCTGTCAAGGGTGACAGCGAGTGTGTGTGAGACTGTGACGGTGAGTGAGTGTCTAGGAGACAGGAATGTGTCCTAGCAGCTAATTACCGGCACTGATGATTAAACACAGCGTGAACACTCTGTGTGTGTGTTTCAGTCTTGACGATCGATTTCGCAAAAAGTCACAAGGCTCAGTCTACGTTACTACGTTACACAAGACTGTGGAGTACTACAACTTTCACTGTCACCTTTCCAGGTTTCAAACCTGCCGCCGTGTCTGAAGCAGAGTTTGGTGACCTTTCAGAAAAGAGAGATGAGATTCCTCTCATCTCTCCTTTCAATGACCCTTCCTCTCTCTCCTTCGCCCTCTCTCCTTTATACCTCTCCTTCTCTTTCCTGTCTGTAGCGATGTAATGAGATTAAGGAAAATGTCTTGTGATGGCCTCTCCATCGCAGGTCAACATCTGCCATTTTGTTTGATGGTGTAGATAGAAACACAGAGTCAGGCTGCCTCGGTCTGTCTATCTATAAAATCCGCTGTGAAACCTCCTTTAAGCGATTCCTAATATTTTAAAGCCTAATGGGCAAATAATTACATCAAAAAAAAATTTACAACCATAGCCTATAAAAACAAAGGTGCTCCTATAAATGAAGCATTAAGTAGACTGTGGACTCTATCACCCACAAAACTCTCACTAAGATTAAATGTCTGAGAATAACTAATAATAATTCATGCTGATGCAGAATGATCAATGTTGGATTGTTCTTTCTTATTTCATGGGCTATTTGGAATTAAAAAACATATCATTCAAATACTAATTTGGACATTGATTAGAAGCTTTGAAGTCTCGGTTCGTCCCAACTAGGGACAACACGTTGGGTTATCTGTGCCTTTGTTGCACTGATTGTTTTTTTAAATCTTTCTCTTCAGTGGAGCACCCCTTTAACAGTCACACCTACAATATAATAAATACAATATATATAATTGTTTCACTGAGTTCTGCTATATAGAAGTCGTGATCTGCTGCAAAAGTCTGTGCAAATATGTGCTCAACAAAATATAACAGAACATGCTTCTTACCACACCGAGCACTGATGCAATAAGAGGTTAAATTTTCAACCAGCGGGGGCAGTGAAGCTCCTTTTCAGCCTGGTGTTCGGTTAGGTATTTTTCGTGGTATTCTTTAATCCTTGATCACACTTCAGGACAGATGCAGACACAGACAGCTGCAGAACTGCACACAGGCAGAGGTCAAGCAACACTTAAAAACAGTTGGGGATATGCTTACACACACATACACACTGGAAAACATAATGGCAACCTCCTGACAGCAAGAAGAACAGCTCCTTTGTTATATTTGGCTGAACAACATGGAAAAAGTCTCAGTGTGAGTGTGAAACATGCATACAGTTTACTTTTTCAGCGTATGCACAGTCGGTGTGCTTGTCGTGGGGACAGTCCATTCAGCCAGAAACATGAACTGGCCTTAAGGCCAGTATACTCCATCACAGCTGCTCGTTGGGTGGTCAAATAGCTTCAGAAACCCTTCGGACATGCATTTAATCTGATATTTGCTATCTTCCATCAATGTTCTTAAAGCCCACTGTCCCCTCGACAGCACAACTTCTGAGCCACTGAGAGGCCAGCAAGCAGACAAACTGTCTTCAGAAGGCCTTCTAAGATCAGAAAATGAATGGACAAAAAGAATTTTTGTATACTCCCCACTTCAAAAACATGACCAGCCTGGTTTGCCTTTTAAATAATTGCAAATACGTACAGTTTAAAAGGTTACTGATGACTATAGATGCATTATAGAAGTATATATAGGAGTATAGAAGTATTTCTCCTGTTCATCATCACGGACGTAAAGTGCTGAGGACCCTCATGACTGCATAAAAACGGCCTCTGGACTGTGTCTGATTCTTATTATGAGAAGGGAATGCTTCTGACTAAGAGTAAGGGACACGTCATATCACCAACATCATTAGGTAAAGAGATAGTCCCATTATCATCATCATCATCATCATCATCATCATCGTCGTCATCACATGCACATGTTTGAACAGAATCCACTGCATCATCTCTAGTTGTTTACTTGTTCACTTGTTGCATCTTTACAATTCCCCTGTCCCCGTCTAATAAATGTGTTTCATTTTTGTTGTGAAAACCTCGACCACGCTACAACTACAACACCTCCTTGAATTGTCCTTCAGAAGGTGTCATATAAAACCCAGAATATCACATCAACACTGGCCTTAAAAATCCAATATTACCTCAGGCTTCTTTCATTGGTCATTCTTATTACTGTACGGACAGCTAACGACTCTCACCTCCCTGTAGATGGAGTTCACTGGTGTTAATGACTCTGTCTTTAAGCAGAGCAATGGATGAACCTACCTTGGGCACTGAACCGCTTAATCATGTGGGGACAAAAAAGGGAACAGAGGGGGGAGAGATGAAGTGAGGAGAGGAGAGGGGTCCTACGCAACCATGACGATCACCTCAAATTGGACATTGATACCACTCCAATGACTTCAAATAGAGAGAGAGAGGAGCAGAGCAAGGGGGGAAGATAAGAAAAATAAAGGGAGAAGAAGGCAGTCTGACAGATTCTTAATTAGCTCTGGTAATGAGTAAGACAGGAGAGGGGGAGGAAGAAAGGAGGGAGGAAGTGAGGGAGAGAGGATACTCAACACCTAAACGCATGTGCAGGGTTTTGCATGCATGTTATGTTTAGTTTGCTTCACAGGATCTCCATCCAAGCACCGTCCACATGCAGTCAACAGTGAAAACAGTGGCAGATTAAACAATTAGAAGTTATTATTTTTGTTTTTGTTTTTTTTATTTCACAGTGTGTCAAACAAAAGAAGGCATCTTATTCTTATCTGAAATAACACCTGTTGCTGGCAGGCTCCTGCTCTTATTCTAAAGAGAGTAGGACTTGGAATTTCAAAAACACACTCATAAACAGCAAAAAACAGATGCTTCTTCTTTGTGCATGCACTTTTATTTTGAAGTTTCTGTGCTGGAGGTGCATCATCCGGATGCTGGCCAATCATGTGTTTAGTTCTCACCGGGATAACTTATAAGGATTCATCCTTCATGTAGAGTGAGTCTCAGAGAGTCTGAACTTCGCCATAAGGAAGTGTAATCATGCTGTATGATGATACATATTTGCAACTTGCCAAATATGTAAATTAACAACACATCCTCATTACATTAATAGAAAATGTAATTTGTTTGCAATTCTGTTGAACACAAAACGTATCTGCTGATGAAGTTTAGTTATTTAGAAACATAATTTTTTAGGAGACATGGTTTTGATAAATTATTACATTATAAGGCTCTGTGTACCTCACACACACATCTACACATGACATCTACACAAACATGCATGCATACACACACGCGTGTGCACAACTGTTAGCACACTTCCTTTTCATCTCCCTGACCTGTCTATTTCCAGAAGGCCCCCAACCTGCACACACATGTCACTGACTCACTCACACACACACACACACACACACACACACACAGACCATAATCTCCGACTCAAACACACGTGAGCACACACACACAAACAAACACAGATGCACACATACCTGTCACAAGAGCACACATACTTTTCACTGCCATGGCTACTGTGAAGCTGACCCAGTTTCCATGGCGACAGAGACGGGGTAGTTTGCTGGCTGCCGATCCCCAGGACACACCCATGTTTCACTAAGACACAGAGGGAGGAAGAGAAGAGACAGAATGATGAAGACAGAGGAACAGTGATGGATGATGACTGAGGAGGGATGAAGAGCGAGAAAAAGGAGAGACATGGTTTGAGTGTGAGTAAAGTGGAAAGAGATGAGAGGAGGGAAATAAAAGTATTGAAAGCAAATCTGCCCCACATGTCCCAACATCTGTGCATCTAATCTGCCGACAATGTACACACCTGTGTATGGATGTATTGGGAGTTTACATGCCAGTATTTGTGGCATCAGGAGGTTTGAAGTTCTTTAGTTACTCAGGTTTTCATGCAAATCTTAGTAATCTGGAACAGTGAGTGCCAGCTTTTTACCCCTAAAATAAAGGAATATTTATATTAATGATGCCATGTCACATGATTTTTCCTTCTTTGTTTCCTTTGAATTAAAAAGGAAAAAAACCTGAGGTTTTTTTCAAACATCAGGTTTGAAAAAAATGAGGGAGAAAGACAGAATATGGTGCAGCACAGGTATGTTTTGTCTTCTTTCCTGTTCTGTAAATGATCTTGTGACCCACCCAGGCTCAAGTCTCCATCTTGCATGTAAAGTGTGAGAGGCAGTAAGGGTTAAAAACCCAAACCTCTGTCTCTTTCCTCCAGCCATGAAACAACTTCTGCGGCAGAGCAAAGTTGGAAATCAGTTTCTATTCCTGTGGATATAAATGTATTACAGCAGACAGAGGGTGATGTATGTTACAAAGGCCCGAAAATAACTGCTGGGGTAAATTTAGGCACAGCTCGCCGCCGGTACAGTAGAATAGAATAGAATATGTGAATGAGAGCTGGGTTCCTGGATGAGCAGTGAGTCTGCATTTACTATGACAGAGATAACAGGTGGTGGTCATTTGTGTTTTGTTTTTGTGTGTGTGTGTGTGTGGGGAGAGAGTGAATGAGGGAGAGAGAGGCGAAGGTGACAGGGATTTTCACTTCAAAGGCAGGCAAGAGCACAGCACAGATTAAAGCACACCAGGAATCAAAGAGCCTCAGGTGGTAGGGAACACACAGGTGTCCCCCATATGTATGTGTGTGTTTGTGTGCAGGCGCACGTGCGTGTGTTAATGTGTTGCAGAGGAGAGAACCCGTCTATTTTTACCTCGTATCTCTCCCGGCACCTCTCATGGTTCTCGTTCTCCATCAGAGCTGCTCTGCGTGTGTTTGACCTTGTAGACGTCCACGGAGGATGCAACATTTGAGGAATGCCTCACAGTGTGCAGCATCTTGCACTGCACAAGACACACTGCTGCCACTGTTGGTGCTACTGGTGCTACTACATGGAGTAAAAAGTAATGGATAATAGCGTAGAAGTCGAAAGTAATATAAAATGCAAAGGCAAGTGCATAAAAAGTGAACTTTATATTATCAGTGGATTAAATGACAATATGGAAGAGGCTGCTCATAGAGATAAATCCACAGAGAGGTATCGCCTTATTGCAGTTTCCTTCAGTTTTACAGAGCTTTTCACCATCTGTCATTGTTCTGGTTTTACGGTCTGCAACTTTACTGTCAGGTTCAGTCTCACATCTCTAACCAGAACCAAACTGCAGACGCATGAAGCATTTGATTGCTTTCTCTCTGAAATTGGTGCAGATGAAAACAGAGCAAAAACGAAAGTGAATGTTGGACTTACTTACATTCATCAGGTGATCAGGAACACTAATTCTGCTTCTTCTAAGGTGATAATGTGTCAGATGTTGATAACAGCATAATGATAGTGACACTAGCAACTGTATAAAATTCAGAAGAGGCTAGTCTCATCTAGAAACGATGCAATATATACCCATATATATATATATATAAATACACTTTCCGATTCACACACACACAGAAGCCCCTCGATGCAGAGCACTTTTCCCCATCAGGCCAGGTCAGTAATGCCCAGCAAATGGATTTAATGGAAAGAGGAAGATACAAAAACAGTGTAGTGACACAGAAAATATAATAATACAGGAGGAGGACACTGTGAAACCATGAAGGAGGGGTGCTGGTTCTGTGTGATAGATAGATAGATAGATAGATAGATAGATAGATAGATAGATAGATAGATAGATAGATAGATAGATAGATAGAT
>JBBMJY010000005.1:16775689-16819658 GCA_037833715.1 Toxotes lorentzi
TTAGATGGATGGATGGATGGATGGATGGATGGATGGATGGATGGATGGATGGATGGATGGATGGATGGATGGATGGAACAAGGATCTGTGGATAATGACGGAGAAGAGAGGAAGCCACTTTAGACTATTGACATTTACTTTGTGTTTCACCTCGTTAAGTGATGTGTGCAAAAGTAGCGTCAGGGGGATGGAGAAACAAGTGTACACACCCACCCACACACAAACTCTGAAGTGCTTCCCCCTATCTAGTGCAGAGTGCTAACCATGCAGACAGCCATTAGAGCCCATCCCTCCCTCCCAGTGGAGAGCACCCGGCTTGGACCACAGGGCTGAACCTCTTACTCTCCCCTCCCTGCCGGGCACAGCTCTCCATACACCCACTCACCACTCCACCACAAGAGAAGAACAGTGTGTGAACTCACACACTGCCCCAACTACTAAAGTAGTATCATGCAATGCTAAAAGTGTCTCTGTCGCTCACAGTCACACTGTGCAAGGAGCAGAATACATCAGCTTAACACACTTTTATCCCCCCTCTCCTCTCTCTCCTGTCTTGGCTGTCTTCCAGGTACACATAGCCACACACATGGGTAAGCACACACACACATAATTACACTTACACAAGCTGACAAGTGTCTGCTCCAGTGCAGGTTGCCATGGCAACACGGTCAGCAGCGTTCTTGCTCTTTGGCTTCGTTGAGCATGAAAGTGAGGCTAGTCAATATTTGAAGTACACTCATGCACAATACACATATGGACCCATTCCCATGCACAGTGCTTTACCCAGCGCTCACTTCTCTTCACACAGATCCAAGCACATGCGAGCTGAATTCTCATGCACAGAGGGGATGTGCGACAGTGTTTAGTTGGATTCATTTATGATATTTCTGGTGGTCTTGGAGGTGATTCGGTGGCTGTGAATTGCCATGATCTGTGCAAAACCTTCCTTTGATTAATACTGCCACCTACAGCACAGTCACTGCAAGTGCCTCAAGAACCACCATCACCTCTTGTCTTAATTGGAACTAAGGGGGCAAAGGGACCAAAACACACAGTAATATGAGGGCAGTCCAAATACTTTTGGTCACTGTATACTGTATTGTTACTTTATTGTTATGGATACTACATTGAACTCATTGAAATTACTGTTTAGGTCATTTCCATTCACAAATATACTCAGTGGCCACTTTACTGAGTACACTCAGAGAATCTGTGGCAATTTAATACATCAGTGCTGCCATAAATTCTAAGTCTAATTACAAAGTCTATGATGTTCAGCTTTTGTTGACAGTAATGTGTCAGTTATGTGTTTATTCTGAGATCATAGTTAAAATGTGGTGTTGAGCTGAACTACAGTATATTGTCTCATTTACATACATGAGGGGGGTTTAGTTTAGTACATCTGCATTAGATTGTACAGGTGTACCTAATGCAGGGGCCACTGCAGGTGTATGCTGAGCGAAGATTTCAGAACCATGGTCAGCGACACACAAACTCCCTGTAATGAGCACGTGTGACCTGTAGAGGGAGATATACCTTCATGTTAGCTGCATTTAGATCACCACGAGGTCTTCATATATCCAATTCTTCTTAAGTGTCCTTGAGGAAGACACTGAACACCAATTCTCTCCAGGGGTGATGGTTGTGACCTCTGGCCTTTGTCAGAAGTGGAGAAAAGGACAAGGAAAGGAAAATTCTTACTGTTTCAGTTGTGTTGAAATGTCAAAAAAGTATTGAATATTATTATTATTGTTGTTGTTGTTGTGGTTGACATTCTGTATAATCTGTTTCCCTCTGACATGGATAACATAACTGATATCTCTGTGGACAGGTATTAGTCTGAACTTTTCTCATTCTGTAGTCATGAAACTAATTTTTGGGAGCGTGAGGAGCCTCTGAATGAGGTCTGACAGTATAATGAAGTGAACTGGAAAATTGTAGTCACTGCCAACATTTTTTTCTGGCTCATGGCTGAGGCTAATTCCTTATGCAGTAAAAGAATGTTGTAGTCAATAACATTATTAATATGATGATGATCATTTTGTTTAGTTTGCTCTCCACATCCTTTCTTCTGCCATAGGACTGAGGATAGGACAGACTGCTGGAAAGATTCATATGAAACGTTGTTCTCTCTGCCTCTGGTACACACTGCAGTCACGTGTGTAGTTCTCTCAAATTCTCACTAACAACATACGATGCATCTTCTTGTCTGATTGGTCAAACTATTTCCACTTTGTCGTACAGGACAACAGATGCTGGATGTGTATGAAAACTGAAGGATGAGAGCAACATACAGTCAGCACATACCATGTAAGTTATCTCAGGAATGAGCAAGTAGCCTTAGTCCTGGAGACATAGATAAAATAAAATATAAAAATCCAGTGCAAAATAGATTCTATTTCATCCATTTCAAGAAAATGGATTTTAGTGGCTCATGAAGCACCTGAAATCTCGATTAGACATCAGAGCACACACTTAATAACCTGCTTCAAGATTCAAGTCAGGAAAAACTGCAACACCAACATTGTGGGAAACAAAAATACAACTCTGTAACCATGTAATAAACACATGAATGATTTGAAAGGAATCATTTGACTATTGGTGCTCTTTGGAGAAAGAAAAACAGCTAGTCTGAGGCAAAACATTCAGAAATTTCAAGAAGCAACTACTGAAAATGTTCAAAAAAATCTTTATTTGGCTATAGCAATGTTAACTTTGGTACACAGTGAAGAAGAGTCACAGAACTACAGTCGATACTACCCAGGTTTATCTGATAGCTATTCTCACAGGTGAGAGGAAAAAGGAAGACGGGTGATATGGCTTACATCTGTAGGTTACATGACACATACGCTCAGGAATAAACTGCATAGATGTGATAAACAGTGTATTCTCTCACAAATCAAGATAAGTTAAAGTCCTCATGAAAACAAAGGAACACTACAGTATATCCTTCAGTCTCTGTTAGCAGTGAGTCAACCTATGGCTAATGCTCACTACTTTCAGTGGAGTTTTAAGGCCACTGGATAGATGACTTTATATTGCATTTCTAAATATTTTTACAGGGTCATAATGAAGGAGTAATCACTGATTCACCAATCACCAGTTACTGTGGTGCAAATAATTCAAAACTGCATTTCAGAAGAAATTAGACATGACTTTACCTGAAGAACAGGTAAACAAGTACATAGCTCATCTGTTTTGTTTTCTTAGCTTTAACAGCTGATTGGCTGCTCATGACGTGAAATGCGTTTTCTTTGGTGGTAAGATTTAAATGTCTCCTTCCTCCATGTTTCAGGGTAGCCTGTTGAGTGTTTTGACCAGCAGAGGCACTGTAGAGCAACATTGTCCTGACAGGAAGGTCCCTGCACTGTCTGCACGCTCTTGCTCTACCAGCATGTAAAAGAGGACTCACATGCACATAACATAGACCGTTGGTGTAACATGTAAACAATACAGGCTTCAAGACATAAAAAAAAGGCTTTGAAAATATTTCATATGAGGTAGTAAAGGGGTTAGAAAATATTAACTGTAAAGAAAACCATGTTTGTTTAGAATAAATCTCTACAGGGTTCCCTTATGGAGCAATCAGACTGAAATATGGTTCTCATTCATGTCCACGAGACACATTCACTTCCGGTTATGGACTGGCCCACCTCCTTCACACTGTGCAGGGCTCAATCTGACTGAACTGTGACCTGCGACATCCGGTTTGAGACAGGCTTGGGACTGACCGCTCCTTCAGGAAATACTGTTTACTTATATACTTGTCTTAGAACCGCACAGCAAAATAATCAAGCAGCAGATAAGAAGGGAAACTGTAGTGAGTGTAGGGAAACAACAGAGGTTCGTGGCAGTGAAACGTCTCATAAACTGCTGTATAATTAGCAGCTTTGTGGACTGTTGCTGTTCTTAGCCTGCCTGCCATGATAACTCCTGCAGTTTCTGTTTTCTGTCCCTCCCACATTATTTCCCCTCTCTTCTTGCTTTTGGCCACACCACACGAGTAAATGTTGCCCCTGGACTTCAGGCGTCTGACTGAGCCATCGAGCTTCTTCGTCAGCAGTAACAATTACAAATGTTACTACAAAATAAATGATCTGTCAGCATGGCGTTCCAGGGCCTCTGATTACTGCTGGTACCAACATTTGTTAGTAGTATTGTAGCACCTCAGAAAAAACACGGACATTTGGCTAAAACTTTTAAAGTGATATCAACCACAGAGGTAAACTGATGTCAGCTCAGAAGTCTGATGACTGATGGAAGTGTGGGGTCGAACTTTACAGTCACCATGAAAGTGAAATCACTGCTGGCAAACTGCTGTCACTTTGAAATGGCCTGCTCCTCCATACCAGCCTGTGTCATTAGATCTGCCACGTTTTTCTCAAGGTCATCAATGCGGGTTCCCATCTCACTTAGTGTGAAAGTGAAGGAAAGATCTGCGCGAGTCCAGTTAGAGACAGACAGCAGCAACAACACGACACAGTTATCAGTTTGTGGTGCATTCTCAAAACTAACTGGTTTATATTATATTAAAGATTTACAGCCATGTGTATTATACCACATTCAAAGATGTCATCCCTGGTACAGACTTTTTAAATTGTTTTTTGGTTGTTTGTTTGTTTGCTAGTCCAGCTAGCAAATATACAGTAAACAACATTTAAATGAACTGATCATTAAAGGCTAAAAACTACATTCATTATTTGTGTGCATCAGATAGATAGATAGATTCTGTTTGTTTGGGCTTTTTTCCCCACTCATTTTTGTTTCTTATAACATAAATGTCAAACGTACAGAATGAATTTGAATGAAGTCCACCCCCCTTAAACTAAGTCTGAACGTCCCTCAGTGGCCATGGACTTGGACAGAGAGGACACGTCTCTGACTAGTCTAAGTCTCAGATGTGTCTGTGTGTTTGTCTTAGCTAACTGGACCTGAACCAGAGCAGCTTGCTGAAGACCATGTGGTCTGTGTGACCAAACTAAACCAGGAAACCGCTTATAAAAAGGATATTTTTGGACTCCAGCTGTTCAGAGATGGCCTGAAATCTCCCCTGAAGTCGCTGCATCGTCTCCTCCATCTACAGGCAAAGAAAAAGGTCAGAAAGTATTAATGAAAATGTTTGTTGTGGTTCAAGACACATAACTAGCTCACATCAGACAAACTTACCGCCTCTGTCATGTCTTTAGCTGCTCTGGAGTCTGTTTTAGACATCGTTTTATTTTAATAGCTCACAAATCTTTTCGGTAGAAACTCAGTCAACGCCGCAAAACCTGCCTGTAGTTATGTATTTGTTTAAACTATGGCTGTGATAACGGTGTTAGAAATCACAACAGTTTGCCTTCAGTAACGTCAGCTCTTACTCCCATAAGTTTGCAGTAAATTGAGTCTACAGACAAAAATAACGCGACTTCCGCCTGTGGTACTCATAATTTCAAAATAAAGGTCAGTTGACCAAGGCAAAATGCTTCATTCTGTTCGTCTGTGCAATCTCAAAGAGACTAAGAACTGAACTGCTAACTCAAACTGTTTTACTTAATATATTATTATCAATTTATACACTATTCATATTCACATGTTGATAATACAAACGTATATAGTTTGCATATGTACATGAAAGATTCTACATTAAATCTTTCATATTGTCTTGGGTTTCAAAAAATTCCCAGACAAAAGCCATTTTCAAACACCTCAGAAAACTTAGACGCATGTCATATTATAACATTTTGTGAAGGATAATGATTGTATCCTCGATCCATAAAATGCAGAATTATTTTTGAGCTGAATCTAAAGTTACTTTTATGTTT
Source organism: Toxotes lorentzi (assembly GCA_037833715.1). Lineage (NCBI taxonomy): Eukaryota > Metazoa > Chordata > Actinopteri > Toxotidae > Toxotes > Toxotes lorentzi. The sequence continues at coordinate 16,781,494 of JBBMJY010000005.1, forward strand.
TTGAATTTAAACTTATCCTAAAGCTGAGAAAGGTGCTTCAATGCAAAATGTTAAGTTTCCATAACAGGATAATCCATCAGGGCCATGGCAATAACTATATGAAATAATTTGATTCATTCTGTGCAGCGCCCCAAAACCCATTTCCCACTTTACACGTTTGACGCGCTTTTACTTTGAAGGTAATTTTTGATTTTGAATATGTTTCCTGTTTTATGTTATCTTACTCTGGCCGACTTTACTTTGACATCCGTAGTGATTTGTTTGCATATAGGAAGAGGTTTTTTGTTAACTCTTTGTAAACTGGTTTAGCCTGTCAGGCAGATACTTGTGTGTTCTGTGTGATGAAGATGAGCAGGAATAATTCCCACACTGAAGCTTTGGTTTTTATATAAGAGATTATCCTGGATCATAGTGACAGATGACAGATGAGAGGTTGGCTGCCACGATGGGGTTATATAACTTTCATTAAACCTTTATAATCTGGATTTTGTGTCAGTGACAATCTGCATTCGCCCCCACTGAATATGTTTAACCCATGCTGTGTGTGTCCTCGGAGAGGCGAATAAAATGAACCGCAGTGCCCAGGGAACCTCAAAGGGAACAGGAAACATGAGTTAAAATAAACCAGGTTACATGAAATATTTAGGAAGATGTAGCTCCACAGATAGAGCTGGAAACATCCGGATCAAGACGTGTCACGATCTGTTAGGCACACAGGGCCCATCCTGTAATGGAAATTTCTCCTCAGTACAATATTTATTGTCTGCAGCAGGGCCGGATTAACACACATGGGGGCCCCCCGGGCTACAATGAGCTATGTGCCCCAACAGCCCCCCAACACTGGTTTCTCTCAGTCCACTTTACCCAGAAACCAACCAGTATTTATATGCTGTAAAACCTGCTCCAGGTTTGCTGTGTGTCAGCTGGTTTGTGATCATCTTAGCCTCGTTGACGATCTAGCCTTGGTCTGCAGGAGGACTCTGGAAGTATTGCCCTTTATTTAAGTAAAGTAGTATGAATGTAAAATTTGTCATTATGTTTAAAATTTTCATAGAGACGGGTCTTTTTCCCTTCAGACATTTTGATTTGTCAAACTAGGAAAAGCCCAGGTGTTACTAATAACATTACCAGTGGGTCTGCTGTGTTCAGGAGACTGATGCAGCTAAATGGAATGAGGCCATTATTAATTTCATTACTTACAACACAACCTTTCGTCAAAATGTCTTTTGTGAAATATTACTACTACTACTATTACAATTTCAATTATTTCAATGATTATCGGTATTGTGTGTGTGTGTGTGTGTGTGTGTGTGTGTGTGTGTGTGTGTGTGTGTGTGTGTGTGTGTGAACTATCTTGACTGAGTCGACTATCTTTGTTTGAGCGCGTGACGTTTCAGGAAGTGTGGGTGAGACCAGAGAAGACAGAAACACAGACAGGGAAGAAGCAGTGGAAATACAGGGACGCTGCGCGAATATATATATAGTTATATGTGTATATAGTTTAAAATTTCCTGTCAATTTCAAGGGCTTTGGATACAGTTTCAGGAAACTCGGGGGTTTCTCCTCTGAGTTCAGTGCAGCCTCTCAAACAACGCTAGCTAGCATCACCACAAGTGTTGAATCAGATTATCAGATACATCCGTCGCTCTCCTCTGGAGTAAATATTCCCGCTGCCATCAGTGAGCGGCGTTGTTCCGTCGGGTACACTAACCTAAATATTAATGTTTTCACTGTTTGGTCAGTTGTTGTTAGCCGTTACTGTAGCGTTGAGCCCCGGCTCGTCGTTTCTGACCTGCTCTGCTTGTGATGGCGTGGCAGTAGCTGCTGCTTTGTCTGTGAGCCGCGGAGTGTGACCGGCAAACACGGATGTTACTCTCCTCACCCTCTCAGAATCACCTCAAGGAAGCAGAGGGGGGTAAACACCGTGTGACAGTCAGCTGACACCACCTCACAGCCTCTTGCCCAGGTGTTGGACCGGTGAGCCGCAAACTGAACATGGAAGATGAGCTGTTCGACCAGGTCTTGTCCGTGTTTAACAAGCTGGTGTCGTGGGTCGCTGCTGGTGCCATGGTGTTCGGTGGAGTGGTGCCCTACATCCCCCAGTACAGAGACATCCGCCGGACACAGAATGCAGAGGGGTTCTCCACCTACGTGTGCCTGGTCCTCCTGGTGGCTAACATCCTACGAATACTCTTCAGGTAACACATCATTCCCTGTGTTTGATCTCTCAGACCAGACCAGCTGAACAACACATCATTAAAAAATCTGACAGTACAATCCTCTTCTCCACGGTATAAGAAAGTATTAATGTTAGGTCTGAGTTTTAAGCAGTTGTGTAAAGGCATATTGGACAGGGGTCCCTGCCTACAGGGGCCTGAAGAAAACCTTCTTAAGTGTAAATTCTTTAGCAACAAACTGTGTTTTACTCTTGTTTGCCTACTTTGTCTAATTGCCCATGCAACTGGTGGATACTTGAGAAAGCAGAAACAGCGATGCCTATGTTGGTCCCAGGGACCCTAGTGAGATAATCCTGGCAGAGGTAAACAGTGATATTTGACACCTTGCACATGCTGCAGTACTGGAAAAGCAAGCACGTGCAGTATTCTGCTATCGTCGTAAGTTTACACTCTCTTTTGCTGTTGTTTTTTTTATCTCCCTCAGATTTGGCCGCTACTTCGAGACGCTCCTGCTGTGGCAGAGCATCATTATGATCGCCACCATGCTTATCATGCTGAACCTGTGCACCAGCGTCCGCATGGCCACCGAATTGAACACCAAGAGACGCTCCTTCCTAGGTCAGAAATCCTCTGCAGGGCCTCTTTACAGTCCAGATAAAGCTCACTTATATCAGCACTGTGTGACTGAATGAGTCGGTGTGTCCTTTGAAGTGTATGTGAATAACAGGGTGTGTATGTGAGAGAGAGATTTGACTGTGTATGAGAGAATAAAAATATCTGAGAGGAAGTGAGGGTGAATGTGTGTGGGCAGGTGCATCTGTGATAGTTGAGAGAAAAGTAGAAGTGTGTGTGAATTAATGTGCATGAATGTGTGTGAGAATGATGTTAACAGGTCATCTTGAGTTGGTCATGTTTGAATAACACATGCACACGTGCTGCAACTATATTCAGAAGTGAACAGTGTTGCTGTTTTAACTACACTGGAGATTGCTGCCTGCAACATGGTGTGCAGGATGTGTTTGTTAATACAGTGGATCATTCACAAAACACAGAAATTCCATGTCAATGCCAAACACAAACTACAGTGGTTTAACTGTTGTTTAACACCTTTTAAATGAACTGGTACTTTAAAATGATTGCATTAGTAGGCAGGTACCAGTCTAATAAAGGTGATAGATGCCTAATTTATTGACAATAGAATATCCTCTAATAATAGCGGTAATAAATATAGATAGAGAAAATATAGATTTAGAGTTTTAGACAATTATTTATTACTATTCTGTTAATACTAATACTTGCGTGCCAAATTAGGTATTAATAATTGATCCCAATCTGACTGTTATGTGCCAAAATGTCCACAGTTCAAAGCCCACTGCTGCTGCTGCCTACTGTAAAACCTACAGCGGGGCTTCCTCAGTCTGATAGCTGTCTCAAAGTTATTCAGTAACCTACATGTTGAAAGACTAGCCGCTGTTTGTTACACTTATATCCTTATGTACACAAGTGGACAAGGAACAGACCTCAGTTGTTTTAGAAGTCATGTGTTTGAAGGCTGCATCACATGTTTGCAGAGCTGGAGTTTCCCATCTACCCACACTGTATACTCCAGGAATTGGATGTTCAGCTGTGCTTCCTGTCCCTGTGGCATTCTGATGATAGGAAAGGGCAGGACATTTAACAGTAATGAGTGGTAAATATCTGCAGGCTCTGTGTATGTGAATGGAAACTTTGGAATCACAGAGACACTAAAGAAGCACAAAAGTACTGTTGTCTCCGTTCAGACAGGAGGACATGCAGCCTCGGGTCATTTAGCCATCTTGACAACCAGTGTGAGTCAGGAAACAAGCGCAGCATTAAACCCGTGAAGCTGCTATCCTACCAGAAGAAGTGAATAAGCGTATTTCTCAAAATGTTCTTAAACTATTGTTTTAAATCCTGTGAAAGCTTGGTTTCATTGTCAGTTAAAGTTTAAAGAAAAAAAAAATCTTTTTTTTTTTTTTTTAAAGAATTATCAGGGCTGTGGGGTGAGGTTTGATTGACAGTGACCTGACTTCACCTTTTTCAAACCATTAAGAAAAGCACAGACAAAAACACAAAGACGTCTCTCATGCGAAATAACCAAAACTGTTTTCAGGGCCTTGAATGGTGCCATGGATACTTGCAGAAAGTCCGTTTATGGTCTTTAGCACCAAGTGCTCCAACATCAGTGATATAACTAATCAGGGAATCAGATGATCAGGATTTTTGTAGTTTCACCAATTACTCACGATGACTTGAAATGTCTGAGCAACAGTCACAGCATATTAAGTCCTGCCCACATTCAGTAACAGATCAGGGGTCAGCTCTGGCTTTGCTGGAAAAAAATATGAAGAAAACCATGCTCTTTTTTTCTTTCCCTTTCTTTGTTTTTTTTCTTTTTTCCTTTTTTTTGTCTGTAGCAACAGACAGTAAGGACGAAGAGGTCAGAATCCCTAAGAGGCTCTTTCTGGGTATGTACAGAAACTTACTGTGTCTGCCATGAAACATCAGTTGTAGTTCATCTTGCCTGTCCCTCTCCATCTCTGTGTCTCATGCATGATGACCCGGTGTGGCTGCCGGCACTAAACAATGATGACTTACTAACCATTTTACAACATGTTTAGATGAAGCGTGAAGTTGTGCTGTTGCATCCACATTTACTGTCCAACCATTGTAGCCTCTGCTGTGATGCTTGCGATGCATGTTACCCTATACACCCTCCATCCAAATCACTGACTCATTTTCATTGCAAAACCTGTGTGGATGTGATTTTTCATGTGTTATTTGTGCTTAAACCTGTCATTTATATGACATGACAGTTTGGGAGGAAATCAAAAGATCATGTTTTCTCAAATCACATAGACTAGTCATTAGTTATCAGAGCTTCTGACATCTTGTAGTTCTCATTTTTCTCACTTTATTCTTATGTTTTTGCGCTTTGAGATGCAAGAGTTGTTTGATATAAGCTCTCAAACCTAATGTGTTTTTGTGTGTGTTTAATGACCCAGTGCATGCTGAAATTGTCCTGCACTGGAATGTGAATGTAAAACATCATTTCTAATGGCCGGGTTTTGCTAACGACTTTTAATTGGTGTTGCCTTCTAACTGGCTTTTTAAACGCTCTTTGAACTACACTTGGTTTCAAACATAATATCCTTTTTTTTAATAATAGACATGTCAAGAAGTCTGTGGTTTGGGATGTGCTGAGACGCTGAAGTGATATCAGTCTTTGTGTGTGTACCTGTGTTTTAAGGATAGGTAGATAGATTTTCTTTTCTCCATCAGTAGTTTGAACTTAAATGGTCAACTGATCAGTAATCATCGAACTTAAAAATCAGTTTGGTAATATTCTACAGTTTTCCTATTGTCAACAAATCCCATGAAAAGACTGAAGATATATGTTTTTCCTCCATGCTATGGATCTCCACTGTTGGAGCTTAGTGTGCTCACACATCAGGGAGCCACACTGTTACACTGACTGACATGTTCCTTCATTACCAGAAACTAAAGGACTGTGGTTTAATTTGACTCAGTTCCACATAAACCATCCTGCTGCTGTGAGCATTCACTAGAACACCAAAATGTGTATTCATCTATAGCTGATAACAGTCCCCAATATATTCACTATTTCCTCCTGTCTGAGTAACGTTTGCTAAAAGATTATGGTGCCCAGCTGTTTTGGGAAGTTTCATGTTAAACTATATATGTGTGGCCTGCTATTAAAGGAAGTAAGACATTACCAGATACATTACACAATATACCAGACTAACACATTGTTGCTTTTGGTCTTTTTAATGGATTTGTTTACCATAAGAAAAACACCAGACTCAACCATTAATGCAACAGCAAGTTCACATTTAGTTTCTCGGTCACACAAGCTGACTGGGTTAAAAAAAAAAAAAAAAAAAAGCTGAGTCTGTGGTTTTCCTACTGTGACGTGCCTGAATATCTCTGTGTTGAGCGGTGGCTTTAAGTGCAGCTCACTGTAACGTTTGCTCCTGTAGAGAAACTTGCTTGAAGCGTTGTCAGTTATACTAAACTACGTACCAAGATTAACCACTTCTGTTCTACAAAGGCAACACTCCACATGACTTGGATGAACAAAAACACAGACATCACACTGAATACTTCATGCCCTGACGACGTACGTCATTATGTTCGTCAGAAACATAATGTGTGTGTACTTTTGGTTTTGTTGATACAGTGATTCTGAAGTTTGATTTCTGATGACGCATGTGTTGCCTTATTTCCCATCTCTGTAAAATATTTCTATTTCTTATATCCCAAAGGCCAAAGCAAAGATTAGCATGTAGAAAAGAATGTATCCAATAACCATGTATTATAGAATTGGGACACAATATCAGTGAAGTGAAAGCTGTTGTTCCTGGTTTGGACACTAGATGGCAGTACATAACAATATTTGCATGATGTTAAAAGGCACAGAGCTCACTTGGCTCAGTTTGGTAATAATATATTATGAATTCTCCTCTAGGGACTGACTAATGGATGCTGGATGACTTGGAATTGACGGGCTGTTTCGTAGCCATTTGTTGGATGTTTTCAATCATTTTAAGATAAGCAGGAGCAGAAAAGCATTAACAGTTTTCACCAGTATTGTGGCTCTTTGTGGTTCTGCCTGTTTGTCTGTGTTTGGTGTCAGAGGAGGAGCAGGATATTTGCTTCTCTTCAGCAGGCCATGTGTGGTGCTGCCTCTGGCCTGGCATGGTTTGCCCACGTGTTGAAGCTGGCTGTGGCTCGACCTTCTGTGAATGGTCATCGATCAGTGAGCTCTGCCAAGGCACCATTAGAACCGACAGAAAGCCATGTTCTTTGATCGCAGCTTTGGTGGTCTGTGCCTGCTCATTGATCTGCTGGTGGAAAAACCATGGGTAAGCATGTTGTACGTCACGATTCATAGAAAGCATGAAATACACCCAGGTAGGAGGAAGAAGTGGACATATTAAGGAGAGCTGTGGACTGGTTGGACACAGAGCTTCACTCAGAGGCCTGGAGGAAATGCGGTGGGTTCTGGATATAAGATCAGAGATGCTGCACAGAAAAAGCTAAGTTATAGAGACCTCACAATATAACATGGAGCATCAGACTGGTGTCGGTGTGCAGCTGTCAGGTGGAGAGGCCTCTCACATGGCGGCTTTCTGCAGTGACTCACCCACTGTTGTTCAGCAGGGCAAATTCTCAACCTGTACATTTCTCTGATTGTTCAGTTTGTTCCCTTTATTTTCACTAAGCCTTAATTATAGCACACATTTGTTCTCATAGCAGAACAGAATCATTTTCACACCAGGCACTTCCATCAAACAGCTGGACATCTGTATCCAGAAAGAAAAACACAATGTGGCCCACTTTTAATAGAACTTCATTGGATGCCCAAAGAGGGATGGATTATAATAGATAGCACTGGCTGTGAACGTTTCACAAAGAGACATTGTACCTCGCAATTTGGTAGCTGAGATAACATCCTGTAACCGAGAGCATGCACGGACTTGAAGAACACCTGTGGTGCTGTAACTACAGTCGCACTAATAGCCACATCTGTTCTGTACAGTATGTCTTTTATAATAGCAGGTGAAGTTTTAGCTCTCAGACGGTGTTATAGCAGCACCGTGTCATTTATATGGACGACTGCCTGCTGCAATCCCTTTGAGGAGATTAAAAGATCAGATCATTTGGCTGTGTCAGAATCAGAAATGCCGGTGATCACTCAGGTGGAGGGTAAAAAGGTTTGGAACGAAAAAGTAAGATGAAACATTTCCAGGAAAAGTTTTGGCGGTGACAGTGGGGAATGTTTCACTTCGTCTAATGTGTGCGTGAGTCAAACTACTTTTAGTTATTTTAAAGACCTGAAAGAGGAAAGCCTAATTGGATTTTTCAAAAATCTCCAGCAGCATAAAAATGAATTTGTGTCAGAAAGCAAACCATCAAACACTGCTCTGCTCCATGATTGAATATCCTTTATGCAAACTTTGGGGCTTCTGCAGTTTCAGACTCCCTGGTAACTTGCCTGTTTGTTCCCAGGAGGCAGTAGCTCTGCCTTTCAGAACCACATTCTCATTCACTTCCAGTACAGTTCAGTCTTCAAATTAGTTTTTGAGATTGTAGCTGTAAATAGTCTGTGAATGGAAATCTCTGAAATCTTTGCATTTATTGCAGTGAGCGTTTCTAAGGATCGCGGGATGGTACGCAGAGGAGAATATTTTTGATTGGAGAGAAATAAAAAGAATCACAACCACAAATTTAAAAAGAACACCTTTAGTCACCTTTTAGTCCCTGTGCTGGCTGTGACTTCCTCAAAAACAAGTCAAATTTCACAAAGAATTGTATAAAATCTGCACTTATCTTGATTATGTCAGTGCTTGAGCGGTCCCATACCACAGAAGTGTTGGTCTAATGATGTTACAGAGCTATACAAGACAATACAAGAGATTTCCATCACTCTCTTGTGTCTGGTAATGACTCATTTCTCATTCTGGTCTCACAGGAATCTGTACCTGTAGCTTCATTGGGTCTGGCATCTTAGAATTAATCACCTTATCCTGTAGAGGCAGTTATCCCCCTCCCAAGGGGCAGGGAGAGGCCTAACTTTTAGTCCAAGTCCCTTTTATAGAAGAGACGTAGCATTTAGCCTAGGTGGCAGTGCAGAAACGGCGCAGTGCTTTGGCTTGGCAGTGAAAACCTATTAGTCATTGTGACAAAGCTTCCTGTCCAAATTTCAGAAAATGAAGCCCGCTGAAATCCGAGGTTCAATTTCACAGGCTGTTATAACTGTCTTTCATAGTAATGTTCCTGCTTCTCCCACGGGTGCTTTTGAGTGACAGCAAGCCATTATTTCAGCTACCCCCATAGACTTTTCCTGGGCCTAACTGAAGCTGACTGGGAACAGTTGGTAAACAAGCAATTGAAATCTCCAACTCTGACCCGTATCTTCCTACACATGTACTGCAACTCTGTGGGACTTCAGACTGAGCTGCATGCAGGATGTTTGGCCACTGCGGGGAGTCCATTGTATGCAGCTCCAGTCTGTTCCCACTCAGCGTCACCACCGCTGCCGCACGGCGCAGGGATTAAAGAGGGAGAGGAGAATGCCCCGGGGTACACGAGGGGTACACGAGAGTACGGCTGAGGCACAGTGCTGTGATAAACATGCCTTAGTGGTCAGTGTGAATTTAAGTGACACACTTCTCTGCCCACAACATACTGTTTTTACACCAAAAAAAAAAAAAAATCTGCGCAGAATTGGAGGCAGATGTGCACGCTCATAGCGTGAGAGTGTGCACGTGCAAGATTAGGAGATGACGGCAGCACAGCGCGGGCGTGTAGGAGTGTAATTACTGAAGCACGAGGCTGAGAAAAGGGACTGTACAAATAGATGAAAAGAATATAACCAGAAGAAAGGTGTTCTGTTCTTCGCTGGCCACCAAATTAAGTTGCAAGATGGAAAAAAAATACATGTAATTCCACCACAGAGGAAATTCCATGTATTATCTCAACTCCAGCCCCAACTTCAAGCCCTGGAAACTGGGGGAAAGTTAAGAAACATATTTTTTTCTTTTTTTTTTAATCTTAACTGAAGAACTGAACAAGAAATCAGGTAGATAAAGCTGTGCTCATGCACATGCAGTGTCTGTGATTATGGCTCATTACAGTCATTGAGATTAGGTCATTCTTCAGTATTGACCAAATGTAGTTGTTAAATAAAGCAAAGGTAAGAAATACCTTTACAAAAGTAAAAGTAACAGTTGCTTTTACAACGAATGAACGTGTCAAAAATCATTTGCTAATGTGACACAGTTTTGTGTTAGGCCTTGATCTCTACTCCAGAAGCCAGCGTTGTTAGGTGGAACATACGTCTAGCTAGCTACTTAGCCAGCAGACTAGCAAAACGAAACACTGTGAATGTTGCTGCGTGCATGTACAGCCTAAGCTCACGCTCAGTCGTATCATCACTTGGAGCCTCACATGTGTCACATGATCAGTTTTCTGGTTCGTGTGAAGCTGTGCGTGCCTTCAGCGGCCAGGTGGGCGCTGAATGCTACTCTATTGCCCTCGATTGCTTTCCTCTGTGTTTGGCTGTTATCACACAGCGCCAGCCTGGTGCTAGCTGGCCCAGACTCACTTGCTGCCAGCAAGGCGCCACAGCTACACCAGGCATCTGTGACCACAATACCTACAGAATAAACTCTGCTATACAGTACACATAACAGCTCTCAAAGGATATTCTTAGTGTTGATTATACCCAGAACAGAAATCCATGCCCTGTTACATCATTTAAAAACTGTCTTTTGTTCATCATGCTGCATTTTTGTCGCCGTCCTTCATGGTTCTAGGGTTTTGCCATTTCGGCCACATTTACTTGTCTGTCAGGAAGGAACAATTGGATTGGCTCAATATTGCAAAGGCAGGTTACCTCGCACACATACGTGCCTGCCATGCGCATTCATTTAGAAATGCCATCTAAATGTCAGAATCGGTCACCGTTAATTCTCTAATGAAACAATATTTCATTCAATCTTAAACTCAAATGTCATAAATGCTCGTATTCCACTGCCAATTTTATCAAGTCTCGAAAAGCAGCAGGTTTGTTCAGTTTAGGCAAAGTATTTAGCAGTGAAGGTATTGCAAACAATGCTTTCATTTTATTTATTTATTTATTTTTTGCTTTTTGCTTTGCCTACTGTATTGGCCCTTGTCTGGAGGCCTTCTGAGGCCTCTGCAGCAGGCCACACCTTATTTAAACGTGATGGACTGAGTCGGCTCTATTGCATTTGGCGCTTGTAGAAATCCCATTTAAGACACAGTGTAACAACAACGTCTTTTGCTCTTAGCCATAATTAGATTTTCATGACTAGCTCTTTCAATCTCCTCTGCTCTCACACTAAACCAGCAGCTACAAGCACACTGTTTTCACAGCCCTCGAACCATAAAGACACATTGAATGTTTAAGCATCGCAGAAATTACAGGTAAAGATTTTTTTTGTGTTGCGTATTGTGCCTATTCCCTTATCAGCCACAGTTAAATCAGTACCTGAGGCAATCGACACTTTGTAGGACTGAGATGTTATCACAGTATGATTGGTATTGGCTCTGTTGCTTGTTACAAGAAGCCAGTGATGTTGTGCTCAGAATCTTTATCTGATCATTTCCTTGGAGAATGAGAGCTCACGAGAGGTGTTAGGCCATAAAACAGGGTTTAAATCATTCATCAGTGTCCAGATTCCCACCCAGCCCATTACTACTGTGTGGAAAATACTATGTCGTCAACCGACTTGTCACCCTGCCTCAGGGCTTTTCACTACCTTCACTGTTTCTCGTGAAGCCTCCTCCCTCCAGACCCTGATTGTACGAGCTTCTGTTTTACAAGAATCTGAATGAGAACGAGTCCAACTCGTGAGCCTATTTGTAGCTGTGACATATTGTTGTTGTTTTTTCTGAATGCAAGGAGGGGATTGTGGGAGTTGTGTGAAAATTTGCAGCTCAAGTGTGAAGTTAGTTAAGGATTTTCACAATAATAGAGTTTTTGCTTCCATTTATTAAGTAGATGCAGCTCAAAAAAAGAACAGTCAGGGTTAATAGATAATTATTTCCACTAGTGGTCCTCTAGTGGAAAACTAGAAGTGAGGAGAGGGAGGAAATTAGATTTCATGCAAGTACAAATGAGTGTAGATGTGTCTCTCAGCTGATTAACTGACCTGAAATTGCAACCACAATGTACGGTATGTGTTATGAGAGTAGAAGAGTTTCTCAGTCAGACATTTAATTTATGAATGTAAAAATTTTGCCCTGCTTATAAGCCACAGTTTCCAGTTTTAAACAATAAATATCATCATTTGTATGGACAGATTATTATAAAAACTTACTGAGCCCATTCATTCTTCTTTTTTTCCTCAAATGGCATTTTCCATTTTCAAGGGAAACTACTGGTAAGGCTCTAAAGAGAATTGTAATTGTAATATTGCTCTTCTGTAATGCTGAGACCAACAGATTTAGAAACAGGGGTCAAAAAGCAAAGATATCCTGGCTTTTTGTCCCCTTTAGGCATCGTTTATTTCACCCTTCCTCCTTAGTAAATATCGACATCTTTCCCTTTTTGTTAGCTTTTTACTTTCCAAATTTTTCTTTTTCTTTTATTTTTCCTCACACTTCAGACAGCTCCCTCCAGAACCACCCAAGATATTATACAACACTTTGTATCACAGGCGGACTCTTACTCCTCAAGTCATGTAAACTACGTGTAAAGTCAGTGGAATGCCATTTTGAGAAAAGCCAAAGCATTGCCATGTTTATTTTGGCGTGTACTGAACATTTTGTTGTAGTGAACATTTTGTTCATTATTGTAGCATGCATCTTAGAATTAGCTTTACTGTCTTTAATTTTTGCAGGAACTTTAATTTATCTTTTCTTCCAGGTTACTGTACCAGTACTGACCAGCTGGTGAAGTTCTCGTCTGTCATCCTTTGAGTGACTGGTTGTTAAAATGTTCATTTCTTTGGACTCATTTCTTTTTTTCCCCCTTACGTTGTGCACATTTAGACTTTGACTCGAACTACTTCTGGTCATGGAGTCGCTTCGTGGACTACATGCAGTGCGTGCTGGCCTTCACGTTGGTGGCGGCCTACATCACCTACCTCCTCCTGGACTCAGCACTGTTCGTGGAGACTTTGGGATTCCTGGCCGTCTTCGCCGAGGCAATGCTGGGCACACCGCAGCTCTACTGCAATTATCAGAACAAATCCACAGAGGGCATGAGGTATGGATTCAGTACTTAACATCCCAGCTTGTTGCATTCATATTCACAGAGAATTCTGTTTATTTTGGCCTTCAAACAGATATTTGAGCTATGGGTCACGGAGAGTGGTGTTAATTTTGCAGTTCCATGGTGCACACGTGCATTCGGAAAGTCTTCAGACTACTCAACACTGGTGAACTACAAGAAAAAAACAAAAGAACACAAATGCAGATAGGTTGCAGTCCCATCCCTCCATCCTTTGATCCCTCCCCATCCAAAGAGCTTTAATTGTCTGATCACAGTCATTGACCAAACAACTCAAAGATGCAGATACATGTCCATCTCTTCAATTTAAAGCCTTAGACAAACTTCAGCACAGTGCAGACAGACCTGGTGATAATCAAATTAACCTCTGCCTTGTTTTTGACCAGCACATAACACATCTCCTAACACATTTCATCAAGTGATAAAGTTAGTTAGTAGATGATGGTCCAAACCGTCGGCTCACTGCTTAAATATGTGGCCTTTGCTTTGTGAATGAGAACAACTGCTCATTTCCCCTGAAGCTTAATGTATTTTCAGTGTCTGCAAAGATTAGCACAAGCACTTTTCATGTCGTCTGTATTTTCCTACAGTTTGTTTACCACAGTCTGTTTCTTGATTGAAATACCACGTGACTCAGGGTATTACAGTGAGGCTCAGCATTGCTTTTGATGTCCATTTATTAATTTTAAGACTAGCAGAGGCATGTCATCAGCTCACGTCATCCATCTGTGCCTCTCTTTTGAAAATACAACAAGACAATAGAGGTTTTCTTCTTTGCCAGAGCCCCATACACTTCTTTTTCTGTTTTACCTCTGTCGTTTCACTATGTGCATTTTTTGTTTTCTAAACAGCTTCATCACGTCATTCTGATTGGTTGGTTTGTAGATGCGGGTCGTAGCAGCAGTCACATTGTGAGAATTTGATCCTACATTTGATGCTGCCAGAATTTCGATGTTAACTGTCTTTGGTCTCCAAATCACCCGTCATTGGACGTGTCTCACAGTGAGATCCAGGGCTTATATTTTGAATTGACGACCAAAGAGTTTACCACATTTATCTTACACCTGTCAACTTTTGTCACACACAGACAGGTTGCAATTTAGAAAGAAGTCTGTGAAGATTGTCAGTCATCCAGGTCATGGTATTTATAAAAGCTTTTGAACTCATCCAAACTGAAGAAACCTTTCAGATGAGAGGTGAGAGGTCCAATTGCCTTTCGAAAGCTCTTAGAGATTTAGAAAGAAGTTTGTTAATGACTGAGTTAGTGACTTAGTACTTAAAGTGATGGACAGTGTGTGGGACTCACACACTTTGAATCCAGAGAGTTTATTTACTGTCCCTATTTTTCTCAACTATTTGGATCTTAAGTATAATTAACCAAGAGTCATTCAGATGGAAATCAAAACAAAGCTTGTTGTATCTGTGATTAATGGTAACGTCTTTATCTTGATGACTGCTGTTTTATTTATGAGCGCCACTTCCATCACAGGCAGCTCAGAGGGTGTGTTGTACTGTAGCACACACTTGTGAGTAATGGCTTCAGATTATATTGTCTCACATATGATCATTAACACTGACACATGCTTATTAAGTATTTCTGGCACCTGTCGAGCAGGAAATAAGTACGGGGTCCTGACAACTATTAATTATGCTAAGACGACAATTGGCCCTGTGAAGTTTCTCTGAAAATCAATATGATAATGAGGTATTCTGTCTTGCTGTATCTATTGCTAATGTATCATTTTGGCTCATTAATGTTGATTTGCATCAAGTCTCAGGCTGTAATTATAAGCTTTGATGTAAATTGTGTTTTGTTTTTTTTATGCTGGTAGCTTTCTGAGCTGTTGCCAATAAAGAAACCACTTTTCCAAATAGTATACACAACTTTAAATGTATAGCACTGCAGGCAGTGAAAAACAATGAGATGTAAATGGATATAAAAACAACCTGCTTAAAAAAAACAGATACAGGTTGAAATAAATATGATAAAGAGAAATGTTAAAAGTTGTTAAAAAAGTAAAGATTAAACTGATAATGTGTTTATTAAACAATGTGTGAGTTTGAGATTGTCCACAGGACACACAGGGCTGATATTTCTCGCAGAGTGTGTCCTTCCACAGAGCGGTGCCCCCTCCCCTCTGCTGGTTGGCTTTCTGCAACAGACAGATAACAGAGCTCCAGCAGGGCTGCCTGTCCACTTAACCGGCCATGACAGCTCCCACGCTGGGCCTTTCCTTACCCTCTCTGTCCCATGCCTTATTTATTTCTGATTTTTTTTTTTTTTTGGGGGTGTGGGGGGGTCCTGCCAACCCGACACTTTGTCTGCCACCCTCATTGTCCATGAAGCTCTCTACATGATGTGCTTTCAGAAGGAATTTACCTCTCTTATACTGGCTGCAGTGCTTTCTGGTCTATTTCGGTGTGTGTGCCGCTTCCATGATGGATTTCTTCCTCTATGATTGTCGAGGCCTCTAGAAGAAGGGCTTTCGCTTTTATTCTGAAGGCCTGACAACAAAACCTAATGACTGCCATTGATGTTTCAGAAATAGCCCAACAATTTTCAGCTGTCAAAACCAGCGGCAGCAGGAAATATCATGTGGTCTAAATTTGACCAATTATCCATGGGAATAAAATGCATGACTAAACAATGCAATTGATGCAGAAATCAAAGGCACATCACCGTTAGCCGTTTTCTGTGGTTTGCAGTGTTTTTATGTTGATTATCTCCTAAATGCTTTATAGTATTTTAAAGTTACTTTGGCTCTGTTTTCACAACAAAGTTTCAGTGTGTAATTATTACCTCAAAGCTAGTTGGTTTGTTTGGTGACAGCAAACAGCCACATTGTTTAAAAAATACATTGGTGCGATTTACAGCGCAGCCAAACAAAGTCACATTATGTCAATAACAAAGTCAGTCGATGTCCAGTTTGCATTAGCAGTAACTTGATACAGCTCTGATGCGGTGTAAAGAGAGTAAACAGAAAAGAGTGAGGTTGATAGCAATGAAATGAAATTCAAGCAGCGTTTCCTGTGAATCCCTCGTGATTAGGTAGCATGAGGTATTCGCGGTCGACTCTGAAAATAAATTACTGTAAATAATCTCAGTGGCAACAACAGAAAAATTGCACACTATAAAAGGTGTCAGAAATCGGGTTTGATTTCAGAAAAATCTTAAGGATTTTCACTTTAAATCCAAACCGTAATCTGTGCAACAGGTGCTTGCAGGAGTTTAACATCATCGCCACAGTGAGGAGCATTGCTGCATAATAACAACTTTCAGATCACTGCTTTGTTTCAAATTTATGACCTGGTTCATAAGAAAAACGGGAAAAAGATGCTTGTATTAATGTAGGAAAGTCTAAAATACCATAATACCCAGCCAGTATGAAACATGGATCTTCATGTCAGTTCTGTTTGTCAGTTCTTTGTTTTACCCCGCAACATATTCTTCCATCCATCAGCCAGTGCAGATAAAGCTGCTGTGGAGGACATTGTCATTTCCAGTTCTGTTTGTTGTTTGTGTCCTCCCTGTGTGCACAACCTGTTGAGTCTGGCAAGCTGTTGCTAGGTTACTTTACCTCAGTACTTTGTTCGAGGTGTGTGTGTGTGTGTGTGTGTGTGTGTGTGTGTGTGTGTGCGTGCGTGCGCGCGTGTGCGTGCGTGCGTGCAGGAATAGGAATGAAAATCCTATAAAGTGAGAGTGTTTTGCTTTCAAAGAGCATTGTTTAAGGTTAGAGCTGGGGTGCAGGGCTACAATTGGGTAAGTGTTTGAGCTGAGGCTATTTTTAGTGATGCTGAAGTGAGAGATAAGGGTTTGGGAATGAATGAATGTGTGTAAGTGTGAATGAATAAGCGCACACATGCATTTTGCAGAGACAAAAACAAACAGACAGGAGAGGTAAAGCAGAGTGCCCTTTCCTGTAAGTGCCTGGAGCAATAAAAAATGAAACAATCGGATCCCATGCTGCACATCCTTGTGGAAACACATCACGCTGACTTCCTCCCAATTAATGGCCCAGCCAGTGTGCCCCCACTCCAACTACAGTAACATTTTAAGTATTGCTTTCCAGCACTTGAATATTCAGACTTGCAGTCGGAAGCTTCAGCACTTCATTCACCCAGGGGGATGGAGTTAGAGCAGGATAAAGGTTGCCAGCTGAATGAATCATATTGGATGTCCTCAGTGTGTATATACACCAGAACTGCTCCATGACACACTGTCAGACAGGCAGCAGCAAAGCAGTTTTTAATAATGAAATATGGATGGAGTGCAGAGGGAGGATGGTGAGTCCTGCTTTTGTCCCATGGGGATGTTGCTGAAGGAATGTGGCATTTGTCTGATGTTAATTCACCCCCAAGTTTTCTGTCAACCTCACCGATGTAGTTTGACACCAGCACCTGCTGTGTTACCATAATGGAGCCCTAGAAGTTTGCATTGATATCACCCATAAATTGTTAATGTGATGACAGCGCTGTTTTCTGTCCCATCCAACTCTCTATTTTTTTTTTTAACCCCCAGTGTCGTTTTACCTCTCTTCTCCTGTTTTAACAAGATTTCCACTCTCGCACATCATATATGCAGTTTGCAATGATGAATTGTGTGGCAGATGTTCAGAAGTTCGTAATAATTTTCGAAACAGTAGGTCCATGATTTCAGTGAGAAGTGAACACAACCAGGCTTCTCATTGCCAGTTAAAATGACAGGTGTCACTATCTGATTTCATCAGCTATCGCTAGCTAGTTAGCTAGCTAATTAACATTAGCTCTGTGAGTTTTTTGCAAAAGCAACATCTTGAGTATCCAATTTTTTGGCAACACCATGCTAAAAGACAATAGAGAGAACTAATAGAACTAATGTTTGTGTCCAAGGAAGAAAGTCAACATCCTCTCCAGTCCATTATCTGTGCAGAGGCAATAGAAATAAAGGAGCAGGGTGGAGGTACTTAGCCCTGGTATTCCAGTAAAGTATAATATGGAAAACTTCAGATCAGACTGTTACTTCATTCTAAAGTGGTTGGATGCTTAATTTACCACAGAGTTGGACAAACAGCCAAGGTTAGATTTATGCTTTATTGTTTGCATTTTCAAGTTGTTTACATTTACAAGAGAGGGAACTAACTGAGAAATGCTAACATAAGTCTAAAGTCTGTTAGCATCCATTACCTGTGGGGGAAAATTAAAGTGCATGAGTCAGTCCTGAATGGGGTTTTCAGGTTGTCTGTCTGTCCATATGTCCCATTGCAAGGAACACTATGTCTCAGGAACGCCTTTAGGGAATTTCGTCAAACTTGGCACAAACACTCACCTGGACTCAAGGATGAACTCTTTAGAATTTAATGATCAGAGTCCAAAGGTCAAAGGTCACTGTGACCTCACAAAACATGTTTTTAGCCATAACTCAAGAATTCATACACTCACACCTTTTTATTGATTTCACCACATATATTATATGATTCTGGACTGACACTGATGGAAACTGCAACTTGACAGGCATACAACTGCAAGGTGGTTGTATACCCTGCCCTTTTTCATATACCCTGCCCATACGGCTCACGTACAGTCACTGAAAGCCCAAAACTGTCATCTTTACAGCTCATCCACCCTTGAGAAATGGAGAAAAAGTCACACTGGAGCCTTTAAAAAGGACAAGGGTCGTGATTCACTGAATTGAAAACAGAGACATCAAATAATTATAAACTCTGGAATAATAAAAAATGCAGCATAGAGGCCCAGAGATGTTGCCTGTGTTGTTGGGAATAGGCCTGTTTGCTTATGTAGTAATTTGCCTCAAACATTAATTTAACTCTTTAATAGTCTCCTAGCATTTAATTTAAAAAAAAAAAGAAACAAAATTATGTCATTAATGCTGCCTGTGTTATGGCCCAATTTTTAATTTAATAGTTTTTGTTTATTTTTATGTTTTTGTTTTTTCCTTTTTCAGTTTAAGTCGATATAATTTAAAAATCTTCTTGAATCTCTGAACTTGCTGACACTCCATTTGGAACCAAGAGAGACTGCCTTAGCCAGAGCTACTGTAAAAACGTGACGACAGATAGTGTGTGTGGGACATTAAGCTGGATGAAAGGTATGATGTGTGTGTCTGTGTATGTGCAGTTCGAGGGGCATGAGATGGTGTTGAAGGTTTTGAGTTAATAGTTTTCAGGCTGCTATTATTAGATGATCCCGAGCCTGTGGAGCCAGAGGTACATACTGATACTGACCAGCCTGCCATAAAACAAATTAAATACAACAACACAGACTTAAAAACACACACATGCACACACACAGACAAACACAAAACAGGGAGATGGGACATCCAGACAGTCAACTGCAGCCTTATAAGGCTTGTGGTCTTGAGCTGCATCCCAG
Organism: Toxotes lorentzi; assembly: GCA_037833715.1. Taxonomy (NCBI): domain Eukaryota; kingdom Metazoa; phylum Chordata; class Actinopteri; family Toxotidae; genus Toxotes; species Toxotes lorentzi. The sequence continues at coordinate 16,800,847 of JBBMJY010000005.1, forward strand.
TATGCTAGATAAAAGAGCCAGAGCCTTATTTAGTCTGCAGGCTGCTGTACCACACACACACGCACACATAGAGTCATGTGCTGGGTTAGATGCGGATTGACTACCAATGGTGCCGGGCTGTCACCCCTGAGGCCAGATGCATGGCGGTGCTGTGTATAGCAGGGCTGTAGAACAGAGCAGCTTCAGCTCCCTGCAGCGCATCACTGCAGCCGGAGAACCTTCAGATCATCTGTCCAACCCGTCCACCTGCCATCTGCTCACATCACTCAGGGGCCTGCTTTCTCTTTCTTGCATTAGATGAAAATGAATCAATTTGTTTCAATTCCTTCAGGGTGGAAAATACTGTTGAGATTTAGGGATGGAAGTGAAGTCTTATTTTGTGATATCTTTGCTTAGTGTATGCCATGTATTTTTCCCTCAAAACAAATTAAGAATTATTCTGCACAGCGGACAGACAATAAGGACCCCAAAGAACTGCAAAACAAATTTCAAAAAGTGGGACAGACTCTCATAAGAAAAGTTCATGCACAAAAAACTAAAAGAAAAATTAGGCATAGGCCAGTCCAGTGCAGCAGCTATACTGTAAAAACTGTATCAACCACTCCTCCTCCTGTCAAAGTAATTTTTTACCCTAAAGTAGTTCCAAACAATTGTATCTTCTTGTTGATTTGTTCATATTAGCTTAAAATAGCCTATAAATATATCTGCCAGATCTGCCAGTCTGTGGTTTAACCTTCAGAGTGACTTTTTTTTGTATTCAAACCAAAACAAAGAAAAAGCCAGTTCTTCTATACAATGCATCTGCAGCCCATTGTAGAAATTCTGTGGTCCAATGCAGCTCTGCTTCTCCAGAAATGTCATGTGGGCCCAGAGCTGAGTGTGCTTTGTCACGTCTTCCCTCTATATACACCGATCACCCACAACATACATATGTATATATGTTTTTATGTACACACATACACACACGCAGCTGATTGGTGTATGTCTTGATGAAGGAGACAAATAAATAGCCAGACATGTTCGTGCCCTGTCCACCGGTCCTCCCTGTGTTACCACTTATTAGGGAACCAACGGAGGAATTGATCAAACACGAATCCTGCCTCTCTCATCATTACCTGCAGGTACACCTCGTCATAACTCAGACAGCAGCCGCTGGGGAACAGAGGGGAGGAGAGAAGGGAGGATGGGGGAGGGAGGGTCTCTTTCCACAGAGCTAACAAGCTCCTTACTGAGAGAGAGCAGTGTGAGGACGGCAGGCAGGAGGGAGGCAAATGCAAACAGGTATAGAGAGACGAGGAGACGGTGGAGGGAGGTGGTGGGAAGATGAATGGATGGAGAGAAAAGGCGAAGTGTTGTGGAGAGTGGGCTACTGATAAAAGAAAAAGTGTGTGAAAGTGGAAGCCAGAAGGGACATTTGGAGAGGCTGCAGGGAGAGAGCTTGTAAAAAGTGAGAAATGAAAATAGGGAAAAAGGGGGAAAAAAAGAGAGAGAAAATAGCAAGGTTTGCACAAATTGGCCTTACAAATGAAAAGGGCTAAGGTGAAGCTGGAGGCATGAATAATGCAAGAGGAGATTTGGCAGCAAAGCTTTGCCCCGAAGAGGCTAAAAAGCACACACACAGTTGGGGTTACATTAAACCCAGTGGGGAGGGAACACTAGATTACCCCTCATCCATTTTTTTTTTTTTTTTACATCTGTTAAGAGGCTTATAGAAAGACAGCCATGTTTCACCTGCTGCAGGAATCAAAGCTTTGCTCTGCGACATGTTTATTTCACCATGTTCCCTCAGAGGATCCACAGGGGTCAGGACACGTGACAAAATTCGGTTATGAATTTACGTGTAATACTTGACCCTGCCACGGATTAATGGTTATGACCCTATTATGAGATTACAGCTTTGATTGATCTGCCTTACATCAGTGGAATATTAAATTGAATGTGGTGAAATATATCATGAACATCAGCCTGTCAAGAGCTGAGCAAACAGCTGTTGAGAAAAACGGGCAGAAGACAGACTAGATGGGCCTCTCATTTACTCACCTGTTAGACTGGTCTGCTGGGGTCTGGGTGAAATAATTTTTGTCATCAGAGGATGTGTGCGTGCAGCTCTCTTTGGACGTCAATGCACCCACCAATTTGTTGCATCCACACCAACTTGTCCCCATGGCCACTACGCTACAAGGGCACCAACTGCACATAGGCCGCACCACGCGGACTCCAAAAAAACAAGAAAGTAGTATAATAAGAACAACTACATGTCTTTGGTGTCTGCAGCTGTCCACAAGGGACTATAATTGAGGCTTTCCACTGAAAAGGTCAGGAAGAGGCTGCCCTGTGATTGCCAAAGGCACTTCAAAAAAGTACTGAACCAGGGGTCTGAAAACTTCTGGTAAATGAGAGATTTCAGTTTTTGATTTTTGATAAATTTGCAAAAATGTCTAAAAACTTTTTTTTTTTCAGTTGGTCTTTATGGGTTTTTGAGTGTAGATGGAGCAGTACAATGTACAGTACAAATGGTAATTTTCTCCATTTAAAATTATATCTACAACACAATAAAGTGTGCAGAAAGTGAAAGGGGTCTGAATACTTCCTGAAGCCCCGGTAATTTCAACAATAACAGAACAGTTACCATGTGTACTGTATCATTTCATATTACATTTTCAGCATATGAAAACAGAAGCTCGGAAACAGGAGAAATATTAAAAACACTAAATTAAAAGCAATAAATATATTCTGCGGCTAAGGGTAGTGACATTACATTATTGATTTTACGATGGCCAGTTGTCATAGTAACATTTTCCCCGGATGGAGAAATCTCAGAGGCAGATATCTCAAAACCTGGGAAAATAAAACCAAATCTATCTTGCATGGCTAGACACCACTGAGTATGAACCAGCCCTTTAAATCCAGGTTAGCTCTTGGCTCAGTGACAAAAAACTTCTCCTGCAAAGCTTAATCGAATAGTGCTGACCAATCAAACCGACACGGTTGAGTGAAAGGATTTCAGACGTCTCAGCATGTGTTTATATTGTTGTAGGCAGGTTGCATTAGGTGCATTGTAGACACAGTGCTGGCTCAGTCCTTTCTTTGTTAGCATTGCCTACATGAACCCCTGCCTCAAGCAAAAAATAAAACTTTATGAACAAAGAAAAAAAAAAGAAAATTCAAACACAATTAAGCCTAGCAAGTGTCGATAGGTGTGTTGATGCTGTCAGAAACTGGTACAGAAAACACCCTCCACCAGCAGCAGCACTTTTAATGCAACTTTACAAGATTTTTAGTGGCGATGTCCTAATATTTCCGGAGTGCAGGGGTGTACTGTGTCTTTGTCTATTTTTGGAGAGTATGATATGTATATAAAGTTGGGTGTTTGGACCCTGGGGTTTGGTTCTTTTCCTATGCTTCTTCTTCTCTCGTTAGACTTCCTTTCCCATCTCATTAGCTGAGTGCTTCTCAGTGCCAGTGCGAGGACAAAGATTATGCTTAAAGGAATTTTGCCGTCCCAAATCACATGGGTGTTTTTCTCAAGTTGCTTCTCAAACAATAACTCTTTAATGTTAATGTAAAATTCATCCCCTGGATTGTCTCACGAGCCACCCTATGAACAGCTCAGTGTGTGCCCGAAACGCTCATATGAGTGTTATAGTTAGAAATGTGCCACAGGATGTAGAGTTGATGAGAAACGAGCACCCTGAGAAGATTCATTATTTCAATTTCCCATGGTTGTTATTGTGGCAAATTTGCTATTCCCTCCTTGCCTGAACTGATATTGCATTTCTCTGACCCCTTTTCCTGCTGTCATTAACATCAGCCCTTGGTAACCAAATTGAATTTAGACAGAGCAAAAATAAATCAAAACCAGGTGGAAATGTATCCAAGATCCAGTAAATGTCTGGTCAAACAAGAGAACAGGAGACAAGAGAAGATGCTGTAATGCCAAATAGAAGCGTATGGAAAGTTTTAAACATCAAATTAAACAAATCCCCCAAAATATATAAATGAACCATGTGAAACTGTGAAATAATTTAAGATGTTTTTAGAATTTGACTCACTGTGTTTTCACTGTGATCATTCACAGCAGAAGACTTTGTTTTATTTCAGAATTACTTTGGTGGATTCAACGTTGACTTGCTGTTGCTCTGGCTAACCGGAGTTAGCTGGTTAGCGGTGGAGGGCCAGAGTCGCCCCAAAATGAGCTCTAGTAAAACTATCGTAAAAATAGGATTGCTGAAATGTTATTTTCAGTTGAGTTTCAATGATTTCTGTTTCAGTAATGAGTTTTAATCGGTCTCCTTTATGCAGCATCTCTTCTTTTACTCTTTCCTCCCAGTATCAAGATGGTGCTGATGTGGACCAGCGGCGACACCTTTAAAACGGGCTACTTCCTGATCACCCAGGCTCCCGTGCAGTTCTGGACATGTGGCCTGCTGCAGGTCATCGTGGACGTCGCCATCCTGTTCCAGGTTTACTATTACAGCCGCTACCCGCAGAAACCCGTCTCCCACACTGTCTCCCACACCACCAGTGCCAAAGCCCTCTGAGAGCCGCTGCAGGCTCTCCGAGGACACTCAAAGCAGCAGTGTGGAAGCCCGTTTAGAGGAGCCGCGGACATGTATAAACATACATGAATACCAAAGCACCCTGAGATGATGCAGGCGGCTCACTGTCACCTCTGAGTATACATGAAGACACATACACACCCATAAATAAGGCATGAACATCCACAGACACTTGGTGTCTGTGGCGATACCTGAAGGACACTTGTTCTACACAAACCCGACCTTTTTGTTTTATTTATTCTCCTACTGACTTCTTCTCAATGCAACAGTATGCTTGTGTCATGAAATGCAGACTTCTCAAAGAACATATCCTTGAATGAACCAGTGCATGTGGCGAATATTATGCACATACATGAATATACAGTATATATAAACTGCAGATGTATGCACTGAAATCTATGCTCAAGGAAACGTGGACCAGTTTTTGGTTTTTTTTTCGTCCACATATGGTGATGATTGTTGCATGGACCCTCTGCCTTAAAACACACACATTCAAACATGACTTGTTGCATTACCAGCAACATAAATGTATGAGTCAATCAAAAAAAAAAAAAAAAAAATCTTGACATACAACGTTACCGAATGTACAAAATGGCATTTGTTATTTAGTTGTTTTCCCCAACACAGTGGAGAAATGCTGGTCAGTCTACTGCTTGTTGGACAGATGGTCACCATGTGCTGTGACACACAGGCTCAATCCTTGTGGGATAAAACTGTAAGAAACTAGAGGCAATCAAACTTTACCAAAAGAAGAAAACTCCCAAAGGTTTGGAGACGCAGTGCACTGGCTTCTAAATGACAATTCTTCACAAACATTAGTGGCCTTCGGACTAACGGAGAGATGAAAAGAAAGAACTTTGGAGACTTAAGGGCAATCACCTGTCTGAAGCCAGCGTTGCTGTTGAGTTGTCGGAAACATCGTGAAACATCATCATCATCATGGCCAGTGTTTGACCTTTATCGGTTGTCGAAAAGCTAATGCCAACATTTTTGTACTGAAGCTGTTGTTGATGTTTTGTATATGATTTTGATCATTTTAATGCCACAAATTCCTGAAACCCCCACAGGAATCAGATCCCAGATGCCTGTATTCTTAAGATGCACTCAGATGAAGAATAGCTTCTGATTTGGTCTGAACACACATTTAGGATGAAAATAGAATTCATGCCAAAGGATCATCAAGGAAAAGTCATGGAAGTGATTCTGATAAGTTAGCACCTCATTAAAGTACAACGTATACTGCATTTATGTAATGTTGGCAGAATGGGAAGAACAGAAAAACAGTCATCAGTGTAGGGGTTATCCATGTAGTCACATGATTTAAAAGAGCCTAAGTTAGCTGCCTTTGTTGAGTTTCACATTTGTAGCGGTTTGCTAACAAGTGAAATCAGATACAGACAGTTAGCTGAGTTAACATTGGATGTTACTGCCAGTGTTGTTAGCTCTGTGGCCATAGTGTCACCCCTCCCTTTTGCCAAGTAGGAGCTGTCAAAAATTTCCAAAGTTTCTGATTCATAATTTCAACTAGGACACTGACATTTTGCCCATTTAGCTAATCAGATATACAGTCTGAACAATATGGGGTAGAAGTGGCATTATTTCTGTAATTTTGGGCATTTGTAATTATAACATTATACTTAGTTAAATGCTGAAATCCAGGAATGCAGCAACAAAAGAAGTCCTACAGTCTCAGCATCAGAATTATCCTTTAAGAGAGGTTCACTTTACAGACTGATGCTTCTGAGTAGGCTCATATGTTCACCACCATCATATTGCCAGTAGGTAACACTGACTGTCCAGTTTATTATTTATACCGCAAATCCCATAACATCCCCTGATATCCACGCTCATGACTCCAATTCACCGTGTGCTTCTTTGGGCAGGTTGTACTCGTCACCATTTTGTCATAAGAAATTAATTTCCTGTTCAGAAGGAGAAGCAGCCACAGAGAAGATTTTTCTTTTGCTATTGTTGTTGTTTTGTAATGTTTCTCGGGGGGGGGGGGGCAAACCAGGAGGAGTACAACTGTCAGCCCTTCAGTGGACTGTGTACCAGAACAGACCTGATTCTGTCCTCTTCTTCTAAGCCTCAAGAAATGAAAACTTCCTTTTGTTCCATTGGGACATGGCAAGAGTTTTTTTTTTTTATGAATATTTCTTTCTCCCCTGTTAAATATTTTTTAAAAGTCTATAATGGATGGCTCCTTGGTATCCTGGTAGTGTAGGTACATATTTTGTGTTTACCCCTATTTAGCCACCTTATTTATTTTTGTTATCTTTTTTTATAATCTTTAAATGTCAGTGTAAGGTTCAGTGTGCCTGTTCTTGAGGCTGGGGTCAGGGTGACTGTGTTGCATGGATAATGTGAGATACCTGATGTGTTCTTGTTGAGCTGAACAGGATCAAAATGACCTCAGAGTTCCACTTTCCTCACTTCATTTCATTCTGTGTGTCTGATTTTGCTTTTTTTTTTTTTTTATACTTTCTTTTCTGTCACTTGGTTCATTTATTTTATTGTGTGAAGGCATTTTCCCATAGAAACTGCATCTGTGAAACCCACACGTAGTATGTTAATGTACCAAAAATATCATTACAAGGATGTTTTTTTAATGCTATTTTTACTATGTTACACCTGTTTGTTTGTATTTCATTTTTCTACTAAAATGCCAGCATCCCACTTCAATATGTATAACAACATCCATCAACACTAGAGGCTGTTTAAACACAGAGTATTGTCGAGAATCTAACTCGGTATTGTCACCCAATAAAGAGAACAGGGAGAGAATCATGCGTCATGTTTTATTTGATGGAGATGTTTGTGTCAGTTGCTCAGACATCCACCGTTGCTCCTGTCAGCGGTGCAGCTCTGACAGACATCAATTGTCAAAGGAAGAATAAGCCCACCCACCAGGGTCCTTCTTTGGGCTTTGGGGATATCCCATATGAAGCAATAAAAAGCACATAAATTGTAATGTGCTGGGCTTTAGCATCAAGCTCTCCACTGATGCACAGAGAGGCTACACAGATAATAGATGTACCAGCCAAAAAGGGGTAAAAAGGATGGATTTGAAAAGGCATTTTCTAAATGCAGATCCAGATTCATTATGTTCTCACTAAGTATTTCAAAATGCCATTAACCAAAGACATGGCTGACACTTATAGAGTAGGCTTGAATAACACAAGTCGTTTTACTGGATTAATCTGCTAAACAGAACAATCTGTGAATGTCTTATCTATAAATGTATATATGGACAGAACCTCATGGGCCCTCATTGACAGAAACGTGTTTAAACATGATCTTTAATTTAAACTCTGTCAGGAATCCATAAACACAACTCTCAGAATAAAATTTGGAATTGTGCTCAGCACCTCAGGAGTTTGAGTGGGCGTGGGAGAGCTTCTCTGTGTGATAAATAGTGTAAAATGTCTGATACCAAATCCCCAGCGCCTTGGGCTGAGCATGTATTAGCGCTGTCACCTCAAACCTCTTCAGAAGTGCCTCGCTGCATCAAACCAGATGCGATGGTAGGGACTCGTTTATGCATAAATCTATATCCGAGGACAGTCACATTGCAAGAATCTAATGTCTCATGTCTATACAACCTTCAAAATATTCTGTCACTGACTTGTTATACATGGTTGTGGCTGTGAAGTGCCCTCGTCTCAAATGACCTGCTGAAGATCACAGCCGCGAGGTGAATTCAGCTCAAGGTTTATTTTTCCTGCAGCTCGGTCCTCAGCTTGACCTGGCTGAGCTAACAGTGTGAACAGGAGGACCTTTTCAACCGAATTATTCAAAGCTGAACACTTAATTTAAGCACTGTCAGTATTTACAGTGCACTGAGCCAACATCAGTCCTGCAAAAGGAATTAATTTATTATTAATAACGCGTGTGGAAAAAACATGAACCAAAGCACAGACAAACCAATTTAAGATGTTCTCAGTGTAGAAGTACAGCACGCAATGTCTTGCAAATTTGAGAGCATCCTTGTGTATAATAAATTGTTAAATCAAAGCCTCTGTGTTCATTATAATCTTTATTACATTTTTCAAAAGAAGCTGTTCCTCAGGCCATGGATTTATGACGCAAAGCACAAATCCATTTCTATTGGGATTCTGTTCAAATGATGTCTCATTGAACCATCCATTCCCCATCAAAACAGTAACTTCATCAGTACCTAAATATTGTAGATATAATACTTTTAAGAGTGTTCGGTGTAATATTGTCATGCTTTTTATTGATTCAGTTGTCAGTGACTGCGATCCAGAGTTGGCACACTAAGCAGATCCTTACCGTCTGTGTGGCACTTTCAAAATATCAGAACCTAATTTGCACTCTCAAGCACTTACACTGCTTTGATTGGCTCAAACTTTGGGGAAATGGTTTTTTAATGTGTCCCTTCAAAGTAAAAGGGCTTCAAGTCAAAGAAATAAAGTGCTGTATTTACAATTATATGAGGGAATCATGTAAGACTGTGAAATTTATTTGTAACACCTGAAACGAATTCAGACTTTAGCATTTCAGGTCTGTTGTTTTCACTGCCCTAAGGTACATGTATAATACTTGCCACAGTCAGTCAGCCTCTTTGAAGTGAAACAACCTTTCCGTAACTGTTTATTTCTCTGACTCTTTAATGTAGATTAAAGAATGACTTTGAATTTTTTGCCACCAATATATGACAAAAACAATGGCACCAATATACTGTAATCTCCATTTCTCCCACTGATAACACCACCTGTGCACATTCTACTATGTTATCATCGTTGATGATAAGTAATCACAACTGATATCATACGCAAACATTTAGAAATTGCAAACTTGTAGTTTACTATAATGGCACATACTGTAAAATTGTAAATTTCCATCATCCATAATACAGTAAACAAATGAATCATCAGATCAGATTTCGTAAGTATTACAGTTGCTCGCCAGTTGTGATGGACAAGCCAGGCAAGACAAGCCACATTCACCCACACCGTGTCTTTAGCAATGCAACAACGAAACCCAACTTTGGTGACAAAAAACTCTCAGGTCAACGTTGATTCAGTGGCTTTTTGCAGAGCTCTGAACTGAATCTCATGGCTTTCATCACCAAATGGACACAATGTCATACAGCATTCAAGTTTTCCTCTTCAGGCGGATTTTCTCCTTCCTTAGGTCATGTGATCCAGCTGAGCCAAATCCATGAAAACTGAGAAAACTCAGAAACTCAAAAATTACCTGTTGAAGACTGTGAGATGTGAATGAAAGCTCTGGAAAAAGCCCATAAGTGGTCCTTGAGTAAGGAATTTTTGGTAACTAGTATTCCCAAAGCCAAGAATGGACAGACACACCCAAAACCAATTCTAAATTTTGAAAGGGTTATCTTCACACTGTGAACAGGCCGAATGCTAGTTGCATACAATTACTTGACATGCCACATGTTATAATTTGACATTTTGGGAAATATATTTACTTGCTTTCTTGCAGAGGATTACTCGGGATGATCGATGCCACTCTCAGATCTTTGCATTAAATATGTTGCTATAGCCACCAGCTAGTTAGCTTAGCTTAGAATAAAGACTTGAAGCACAGGAAAAACAACTAGCTTGGCTCACTCCAAAGCTAAAAATGACCAGACTGCCAGCACTTCTAAACCCATGTTAGATGCAATTTGTTTAATCTGCTCAAAAACTGCAGAGTAAAAACAACGATTTGTGGTTTTATGTGCTGGATTATTCCTTGGCTGGGTATAGTGACTTCCTTAAGTCCTGACCACACTGTGAGGTTGCCAGGCAACCAGTGGAGACTTTATGCTATGCTAGGCTAAGCTAATTGTGGCTGTGGCTATATTTTTAGCACACAGATGAGGGTGGTATCAACCCTCTTGTAATAACCAGTGAACCAAACTTGCCAACACACTATTTAGCCCTTTGACAGATATATTAGTTTTGTGTCAAAATCTTGGGGATTAATTAGCTCGGCTTTATTGCAAATAAATATGCTGACATCATTGTGTACATGTATGACAGAGTCCCATCTACAATAAGTTATGTGGTTTGCCCAAATACAATACAGACTGAATGGAGATGATATTCCTCATCAATAATAAACCGTATGTCTAACATCTCAGCAAACACCTTTAATTCAGACAATCTTCTCAAATGGAGCTACATGAGGAACATTAATTATTAGTCTGAGGTCTGAATAACAACAGACCTGATGTTTTGGTATTAGATTTCCCTTTTGCACAGAGTTATCTCAAGTCTGAATCGCAGTCAGTGAGAGCATTGTCTTTGTCAGTTTTTCAGTCTCATTCAACTTGAGTCGTTTAATCATGTAATGGCCCATCTTTAAAAGTCAAACGTGTGGAGAAAAGACCTCTGCAGCTCCTCTGTAAAACGTAGGAAACTCAGATACACTCTGGTGCACAAGCACTTCACAAGATCAAAGCAGAGATCTCAAACTCCAGAGGAGAAAAATCTCCTCCCTATTCACAGTCCTGCTGTTGTCATCTTTTAAGTCCCAGCTCTGGCTGTCGAGGCCTCCCAGGCTACCACACAAAGACAGACAGACAGACAGACAGACAGACAGACAGAGCAGCTAAGTTTGCATGGACGCTCTGATCTCAGCAGCCCTCTGAACAGCCAACGACTTTCTCCGCTGCACTGCTGAGGCTGTGGCCTCTGTGATGCCGTGGTAGCTGTCTGTCTCCTGAGAGTCCTCGCTGTTCTGGGACTTGGTGCTGTCCTGCGAGTCCGGCTTCTGCCTCAGCGCCCGGCTCTGCTCCTCCTTCAGCTCCAAGTACGAGCGAGAGAAGGTGTGAAAGATGGACGTCACGGGGAAGGCCATGAGGAGGATGCCGCTCAGGATGCTGCTGAGCGCCACCACCTGGCCAGGGATGCTTCTTGGCACCATGTCTCCGTAGCCCACTGTGGTCATGGAGATGACCGCCCACCAGTAGCTCCCGGGAATGCTGGTGAACTCCTGCTTGGCGCCCATTTCGCTCTCAGCCAGGAACACCAGTGGGGAGAAAAGGGCCATGGCCACACACAGGAAGAGCAGCAACAGGCCGAACTCACGTGTACACCTCCTCACTGTCAGACCAAGCGTCTGCAAGCCTAAGGAATGCCGGGCCAACCTCATCACGTAAAAGATCCGTAGAGCTCGCAGGACTCGGAGGACTAACCCCACCTTCTCCAGGTAGTTGTTCCCTGAGCCCACAGGTTTCCCTCCCACCGACAGAGAGTCTACAATGAGGGTGATGTAGTAGGGGAGGATGGCCACGACGTCGATGACGTTTAGAGGAGTACGCAGAAACATACACTTGCTCTGCGTCTGGATGAATCGCAGCAGGAACTCCAGGGAGAACCAGGCAACGCACACTGTCTCCAGCACGAAGATGTTATAGCACCTCTGGGAGCACTCACCCTGCGGTGGGGGAAAAAAAAAACACATACAGTAAAGACAGATATTAAGGGTTGTGTTACATTATGCAACAGAAACACCACCACTCAGCAAGTGAGATGTATGAACTCCAAAAGCGCTTCAGAGAAAGGTGACGAGAAGATGCAGCACACAGTCAGTAATTAAGAATCTGTTTCGAAGTCGTGGGTTCATCGTTGACCAACCTCTTGACAGAGGAGGTTGGAGCATTTGATTTCACAACAATAAGGTGAGTCTATTCTTACACAGAACCAAACACACCTGAGAAGGTGTTGAAAGATTCATGAAGTGACCGTGAGGTGGAAGCTGTATGAGGTGTGCATGTGCAAATGATGTTTCATAAGAAATGAACTGTCTTACCAGAATCAGTCATTGCTGAGGCAAAGCAGGTTATACTGTGGCACCTCAAAGCTACCAGAGCTGAGCTATTCACTCTCTTAATCTTTTAATGATGATCTATTTTTTCAAGACTGCTGAAATAGCATTCATAAATATTTGAAAATATAATTATAAGAGATAACTTGGTTATTAAGTCAAAGTCACCCCTGGAGGAGGCTGAAAAAAGAGCGCGTGATTATGCTTATTTTTGTGGGATAATTGTGTGTGGATTAATTAAAACAGGGGGAGCAATTGAACATTTAAGAAAACTTTCTTCAAACACTTAAAACTTTTAAATCTTTCCTCTCTTCAGTGCCATGTAATACAGTGAAATAGGTACTTCTAAAACATAATTTGCTTACAGACTCAGTTTCCTTCCTGTGTTAGGTAGCTCAGATATTTATGACAAAGGGATATGAGGTTATAGGACATGATGACCTTAGTGAAACAGGGGATTACCTCTACAAGCACCGTGGCTGAAAAGGTGTGAATGTGCACAACTGTGAATGTATAAGCAAACCACTTTCCTTAGTATTTGCTCAGTCAGCTCTGCTCCACAGAGACACCATTTCAACTGACTTCCCACACAGAAAAAAAAGTCCTCTTGGATTCAGTCTCATGCATTTTTAAGGTCATACACTTAGTTTTGCATATAGCACAGTTTCTGCCCTTGAGACATCAAACTTGCTAAACCTATTACAGACCATGTAAATCACTGATCAGCAAAGCTGGAGCTGCAGTTTTTCCACACAGCAGCAGCAATAAAGAGCTAAAGTGAAGGCTCACAAGTAAAATGATAGAAATTAGTATAGGAACTTGAAACAGTAGTCATCATTAAAGCATGTAGACAATTTGTGTGTCGTGTGTCTTTGCCAATTTTGACTAACACTGAAAGCACAGATGTTTGGTTTGATCACGGTCAGACCCTCTCTACTCTCTTTCAAGTATATCCAGCCTTTAGTAAACGTTATTCAGTCTAAAAATACTACTTTGAATTTGGTTCTGATGTATGCTTTGGAAAAAACATTTCTGTCCCACCTCCACAGTCTGGATGTGAAAGTGCTGTATTATGACCCCTGCCAGCCTTGCTTGTCATCTTCAAGCCTTAAAACTCGCAACGTTAGCAAAAGTTGATCAAGAAAAAATTCTTTACATTGATAAGTAGAAATTTTCCTCCACCCACGACTAACAACTTTACTCTTTGGGTATCTGGGTATCTTTTGTGGAAGGAAGATTTGGCCTCTCCAGCATAAACAAAATAAAAATATTTAAATTTGGTTTTCAGCCATCAGCAATACTTTCAAAGAACTGACTGTACTGTTGTGAGTGATCCCAGTGTAGTTTAACACTGTAAGTACACGTGAGACATAGTGTGAGCAGCACACAGAAGCAGTGTTTTTCTGCCCTCTTTCGTTGAAAGCCTTTTGCACCTCTGGTCACACCCAACCACACCTATGCAGTAAACCTGTACATCACTTCAGCACTTAGACCAGGGGAGGTTAGCAAAGACAAGAAAATCATATCAAAACAAAAAACACAGAGAATCTTGCATAAGGATCATGATGCAACAGGTGTAGCAGCCCCTCACAAAAAAAACCTTTAAATGAATTAATACTGACTAAAAAGTAATGGCTAAAAAAAGGACTAATCCAATGCCCTTCACAACCTGCTTAACGGGCAGTGAGAACAGAGCACATGTTATTGTCTGTTAGACAAAGTCACATCTGAAAATGTGCATTGGCACAAGTCCACAGTTAAAGTAAACAATAGGGAGTCAGTTCTCTGCCTCAGCACAGGCCCCTCACCAGCTGTTTCCAAGTCTAAAGCTTGGCTCTGACTCTTATTTTGAAATGTGCAATAATACAATAACCATGAGGTTAAGAGCACAGACTGTAAGCTTCAGTTTGAGATGATTTTCAGCCAATTTGGACCAGAAATTTAAAAACAAAACACTCTCTTTTTAGAATGCCAAAAGCATTTGGATGGATTATATAATATGGCTATTATTCTGAGGAATCTAGATGTCACATCATCAGTACAATATTTTTTTGTTTCTGTTTAACCCTTTTTTCCCACCACTTCCCATTATTCAGCTGTAACTGTGCATGACTCAAAATTGCTCCTGTTATCAATCCATCGTTGAATTGTCAGACTCCTGTGGCAAACCTTTTTGGGAGCCACAAAAGTATTTTTCTTTCGACCAATTTGTCCTTACAGCACCGCAGCACGTAGCAGTCTCGAAGCCCGATGTGCTGTTGCACGGAACGATAATTCAAATGTGAGGTGAAATCCACCATCTAACCACATGCTGTCATTTCACATCCAAAGTAACACGATGTGAAAGCCAAAACAAATAAAACTGCTACTGTCCAAATCCCGAAGGAGTTCAATCATTTTCACATGCTGACCAGTATCTTTCACACGTCTTCTGTCAGTCTGCTCTTCAGCATCCACGAGGGAGTCTGTCTGCTTGTGACATGTTTGCAACTGATACCCTTCCTTGAATGTGAGCGTATTTGTGTTGCTCTCTGTCAGAGGCTTCCTGGCTGAGTGCATTTTCCACAGCCTCCGATGTACACACAACCACACAGGATCAAAGTAAAAGCACACAATTATCCGATCAGGGGGACTCTGACCCTGTCACAGCTGAAGACAAGCAAGTAAACATGTAAACAACACAGGAAGCGACTGCTCACATCTGATCCCCGGCAGATAAGTTGGAGTGGGTGCGACTCAACAAACGGGCGGACTTCAAATACCGAGCTGGGTCTGTCTTCGACACGCCAAAGCTTTTAATGGATTCATTTACTGCTCTCATTTGTTCACATCACTGTGTGTACTTGGAGGCTGTGTATTTTGCTTTGCCGCCCAGATTGAGTTTCAGCAATTTTCCTTCTCTTCCTGGAATCTTAATTCACCTCTTCACAAAATAAGACTCTTACTGCAAAACAATAACATGATTGTGTGTGAATCCTCAGGATTTCTAAGGTCAAGCCTGGAAAGTTGTATTTCCACTCATGAGATAAAGCAGCAGATTTATGAGCTTTAAGTCTAGGTTTCACTTTTAGCACTGTTTGTATATTTAATGTTTAAATGTAGCTTTAAAGTAAAGGTGAGGAAAAAGTTGCATTTGTCTGAAACAGTATTTCGCTGTTGACATATTTGGATATTCCTGATAAACTGCAGGGCAAGTTGTGTTTAGTCTTAAATATTTAAATAGATTGAAACCACTAAAGATAAAGTGGGCTCTATTACAATAGCTGGTGCTCTCATCGGAGTAAAAGCATATAGAAAACCAAAGTCTTTCCTTTACCTCGTGTCACATATGTTTATATACCTAAACTCATCCATGTGTGGATCAGTAGCTCTGACACGTGACACTTGCTGAAACATCAGAATACTATACTGAGCGATGGTTAACCACAGGCTTATTACTGATAGCAATTCTAAAAGGAAATGCTAAAATTGATGGAGACAAATGGCTGAGTTGTACGACGTATTGTCTGACTACCCTGGGAATCAAAAGAGTTTACGGTTGTTCTGAAAGGCCACACAGGAAGACAGCTCGAAATTCCAGCCATTACAGAGAGGGGGAAGACGCCGTATCATGTCAAGAACGACAAAGCTTGAGAGAGAAGCTCGAACCCAGCTTAGTTTCTCCACAGAGGTGGAAAATCACAGTGTGAGATGGGCATGAAAGTCGGACTGTCAGTTTCATAAAGTTACAGAAATGGCACAGCCCCCTGAAGCTATTCGACCGTCTGACAAGAACTTCAGAGGAAGCATACTGGCAGCTGAAGAGTCTACAGACACACTAGTCCTGGTTCAGTCCATCTCATCTACTGCATGAAGACAGTCCTGCATGCTTCCTATTATAAAAGCTTAGGGAAGCGGTTGAGCACTGTTCTTAAGAGGTGGGGAAGTTAAGTAGATGCCTGTTTGAAAACACCTCTGAAAAAGGACAAATTTCATCTTTGTGTCGCTTGTCCAAGTGAGGTCTGTTGCATGCTCCTCGCAGCAAGCTCAGCAAACGTGTGTGCACCTGCAAACCTGCACAGACCTGGTGCGTGCCGCTTGAAATTTGCAAACTTGCGGTCTGTAATGACGAGAGCACACACCACACACACATATATGTAGCCATTAAGTGTTACAGTCAGTGTGTGTACACACTCAGGAGAAATAGCACACGGTCACACACGCTTAGAGCTTAAGTTTTGAAGTACGCTGTCTTCTTTGCCTCATTCTGGTGCACCAAGTCCTAATGGGCTCATTATCGTTCCTTATGGCCGGAGGGCGGAAAACACTGACTAGAACTATGGTTGGTGAGAACCACAGTTGTCGTGGGTGTTTCCTCCCTCACAGTCAGCGATAAGGGGCAGCAGTGACCCCATTTCACACTCAAAAAACAAACTTAGTCACACAAAACTCAGATTTCTGCTTTATAAGATGTGTGCTAGAGCACGATGTTGTGGTTTTACAAGAGAGAAACCTTCAGTGATGAGGACTAACTGGTTGGTTTGGCGAATGAAGGTCTGGTTAACTGCCCCACCTCCAGTAAACTGAAGCACACACCCACTTCCCTGAGCTTTTCAATGGGAAGCATCCAGGACAGTCTCTCACTTAATAGATGAGACATGGGATGTACTAGTCACATTCCCTGTTGGAAAGTTAATGAACACTCAAACTGTTTCAAAACTCATCTTGGCTAAATAACCATGTGAAAAATTCAGGTTATTTTTGGACTGGCTGCAGTTCAGGTGAACTTGCTCCCATTGGAGTGAATGTCTATTTTTAGCCCATTGACACACTGATGACCTGTCCATAGTATACCCTGCCACTCATCCAGTGCATGCTGGGATAGCCTCCTGCTCAATAATCATTAGTACTTATTTAACCTGCAACATTTCACTGTCAGCGCAAGGCCTCTTGTCTGTCTACTGCATATCTAAACACTGTCAGTCAAGTATAATATTCCATCCTCATCTTAATTCCTCTCCCACAACAATATGACATTTATTCAATATAAAGCCTGTGACACTGAAAGCTATCTGTAAATCTGAAAAGCAGGGTGGTTCAGAGAAACCTGACCTGAGGGAGAAAGGGGACCAGACAGAAGCAATTTTTCACAAATTATGACAAATAAGATCAATGTTCCCACTAAGTTAATAGCTTAGTGGCCTGATGTGAGTCTAAATAAATCTCAAAAAGAACAAATAATCTTATCAGTCAATCCTCCAAATCTGTCCCTGAAAACCAGGATGTCTTAGATTGTGGTTTGGTGAATTTCCTCAGTATTTCTGGGTTTGTGTGTGATCGAGATGCTGAATTTTGATTCGCACACAAACTATTCCACTCAAACATAATCATGATCACTTTGTCTGGAACTTTTTAAAGATTTGAATAAACATCATTTCTGGCAAGACGTAGAGGTCTAATCCCCCATAGCCGCTGAGATGTTTAATCATTGAGTAAATTTATTTACTTTTCAACAGTCTGAAAACACTGCTGTAACTCACACACACAGCACTGGCCTCGACCCAAGCAGATTTGCTGCTTGTCAATATGTATTCATTACAAACGGTTCTTTGGGGAAGGCAGGAGAACTTTATGGCCACTGTTTTCTCTTCTATGCTGGACAAAATTATTTTATTTCTTTCAACCAACCAACCACAGTCTTTAGCAGCTTTCAGAATACATACATGCTGATTCCTCTGGAAAATAACAGACACCTAGCCCATTAATGCTCCCATGTTACCTGTAACTACTGTTTTGCTAATAGCTTGAGCTCTGAATTTGCACTTCTGGACACATAATGCATCGTTCTGTCTGTACGCCTGATAATGGCATGGCTGATCAGCAGGCAATGCACTTCAACCTGCAACAATAGGAGCAGAGTCTTTACCATACTCTGTTATTCATGTCACGTTCTCTGCTGCTGTGACAACCCAAACAAGTCATTACAGTTTCATCTAACCTAAGCTGATCTAAAGCGCTGTTGATATTAATGGCTGTCGCCTGACAAGTGTATGCTCTCACTCTCTCTCTGCCCCCCAAAGTTAAAATACACCACTACAGGGAGAAAACAATGGAAATGAATAGAGTACAACTAATGAATGAAACAGTGATCTAGTTTCAACACCTTGTGCACTTTTTGTACAGGGTGCTTTTACTTCATTGTGATTTAGCAACTGATTTGTTCCAAACAGCTCTTACACCACTGTTTCAGCATAAAGCCATTACAGGCAGCCTTTATTTGCATTAACATTTATGAGCAAGGTTGATGCAAGTCAATTGGGCTGAAAATGACTGATGTAAAAAAAAAAAAAAAAAAAAAAAAAAATATTTTGAGTAATCTTCCAGTAAAGCAGAACATTTGGACTCGAGCTAAAAACTCAGCCTTCTGAGATTCAAACTCCTCTACATGTTTTGGTTAGATTTTGGCCCAACTGA
>JBBMJY010000005.1:16819758-16939953 GCA_037833715.1 Toxotes lorentzi
TGCAGAGAATTATGTTACGAAAAAAAGGACAGTGTGGTTATGTTCTTAACAACCAGCTTGTATCTCTTGAAGAAGCTACCAAAACATACCCAGTCTGTGTGGGTGGTTGGTGTGTGGAAAAAAAAAAAAAAAAAAAAAAAAACATATTTTGAGTAATATTCCAGTAGAGCAGAACATTTGGACTCGAGCTGAAAGCTCAGCCTTCTGAGACTCAAACTCCTCTACATGTTTTGATTAGATTTTGGCCCAACTGAACTCTCATACCCCCGGAAAATGATCCGTCAATATCCTTCATCTTTTCAACACAGCTAAGTGCTTCCTTTGTGGTTACTTTGGAAAAAACCTATTTTTAAAATTTTGGGTATCACGGGACGTTGTTTCAGTTAATGGCAGACTACTCTAGCTGAATATGTTTACTAATGCAAATGCTTCTATGGTAACAGGAGGATCATTTTTCTAACCTCTAAGTCAATCCCTCTTCATGTGTTGAGAGGCTGTTCAGCTGGGTGTGCTTGCAGCTCCGCAGGGAGGAGCAATTAGAGCAGGCACAACTGGAGCATTTTTCTGTTTGCAGTAAGTAACCAAAGGGCAGGGAGAATACATTATTTAACCTCTTTTACTGTCTGTTTTTGTAGTTCCTCAATTATACGTGCATCCAAATGGCAACGTGTCAGCCTGCTGAATCACAGGGAGGAAAGCTTGATACCTGTGGAGGTAAAAGCTTGAATCCAGCCACAGCTGTTCTGAAAACCACGTCAGAACGGGAGTTAGATTTTAAGGCAGTAGTGCCGTAATGTGATCAGAGCAATATTAGTCTTCAAAGTTTTAGCCAAATTTTTATTGGCAGAATGCATCCACATCAAAGACATACCGTCAAATGAAGGTAGTGGTGTCAGGCCATAAATCAGTGGAGGCACTGAGACATTCTCTTGACATTTTTGGCTTCCAAAGTCCTGTATTATAATTAACTACTGCTGCACTGTTTTCTTTCTCAGAAACACACACAGACACTCTGAAGGACCACTATGACCTGGAAGGCAAGGGTCATGTGATCAGCTCAGACAGCCAAAAGCAGCCATTGTTTTTCCACTGCAGTCTGAATACACCTGTATATGGGAGTTGGTGAGAGCCACAGGACTCAACCATACAATAAATGTGTGGGGCAGAAAACCAATAAAGTGAGCTAAAAGCTTCAAAGTGGGGTGGTGTGTTTTAGTGGGATCACTACTTAAAACTCATTCGCATTACTCTGAGAGATCTGATTCAGTGTTAATGTTTTTTTTTAAAAAAAAAAAGGTAATTTGATGGTACTGTGCGGTTAAGCAACTTTTACTAAGCCTATTTTAGTTGCCATTTGCTTTTAGTAAAGTACTATAATGTTTACAGTAACGGCTTAAACCATTTTATATTGTATTAAATTTAGTGTTAATCCTATCTCTGTATATTATCCATCACTCTTTGAAGCTGACAGTAGAAAAGGTTTGCTAAAGTTCCGGCATAAAACATGACAATATTCCTTCAGGGATTTACAGTTTGTACTGCAGGAAAGAAATCACTCCTCGACTCACCAGGAATTATTCACCAAACACTGGATGAGAAACATAAATTATCAACACCGTGATGGGTTACGCATTTTTCTGAGCATGAACAGCAGTATGTCTGACTCGCAGTCAGGAGGGATGAGTACACCTGCTATTTTCAGCAAAGACAAAAACTAAATTCTCTCTATTTTCTTACAGCATTTGCACACATTTCTCTCTTCCATCCGTCCACACCCTCTGAGCTCTGGCTCCCCCATTCCCCTGTGATGATATATGGCTATGGTTGGGATGTACTTTATACTGGCTGGGATTTACATCAGAATGGAGTGTTTGTGGCTGTGAGGCAAAAGCAGAGTCAGTGAAAGGTTAGATCCATAGCTGGGGCTCTAGCAGGAGATAAATGGGACAAGAACACAGTTTTCAAAGATGCTTATGTGAACAGAGTGAGCAATTCTGAGGGAAGAAATCAACAAAACACTTGAGATGTTTAATCCCCTATTCATCCAGAGTGTGTGGATGAGGGACCATAAAATGTGAAATGCAATATAGCTTCTTTTTATTTTTTGCTTGCATGTGTGTGTGTGTGTGTGAGAGAGAGAGAGAGAGAGAGAGAAAGAGAGAGAGAGACGGGGGAGAGAAAGGTCTCTCAGCCACTGAATGCTTCTCTAAGAGCCACATCAGATTAGACAGACAGGCTAAGTGCTTTCCATTGCAGGCAGCGCCTTAAAAACTTCTGGTTTCTGCCTGCCCGGCTCATGTGACCGAGTCCAAATAAGTGGCTGCTTCCTGGGTTTATATTGCGTTGCCCTCATGCTTCACAGTGCAATTTAATTTACGGTGGAAACCACATATCTGACAGCTTCATAACACGACTTCATTTACCGGCAAATAAAAATGTTGAGATGCTTTGAGAGTCTAGGCAAGGACATATTTTTGTCAAGTAATCCCACTTGAGCATGTTATTCAAGCTGCTAAAATCAATATTTTTATAATAAATCATGTCTCAAGACTTCCTGTTTGAGCAGTAACAAAGCCACAGAGAGGATTATCAACTGACAGTTACCATTGGCTCTGCGGAGTCTTTTAGTGCATTGTTTTGGTTTTCACAACTGGAACCACAACTCCGCAATAAATGATAATGTTGCTTTGTGACTGCTAACACATTCATTCTCACCACTACAGTCATAGTGTTGTTTCCCTGAGAATCAGGCAGATGCTTTCAGTTAAAAAAAAAAAAAAGAACTCTTAAAACTCACTGTATGCTGCCTGCCCAGCATCAAACAGAGTAAGTGTCAAAGTTAGCTACTAACTAGGAACATAGTGGAAAATATTTAGCTATTAAAGAGCTATATTTCCCTTAGGAATTGGTGGAGACCAAAACAGAGCTAAAAGGGAAGTGAACACGTTTCATATCGTTCATATCTTGCCGAATTTAAGCAACTCTTTGCTAAAAATTTAGCTACAACAAATTAAAAGGAATATGTCAGTGTTGTGTTCACAGCTTGTGCTGGATTTAAATGGCCAAGAACTGCATGTTTCGATTAAAATAACATTAACATAATTCAGTGGTCTAAGAGGCATCATTGGTCCAGTCAGCTTTAAATGGCAAATGTGGCATCATATAGCAGCTAACACGCCATGGTAGTTTTAGGAAGGTCAGCGTTATAAAGCAGCATCTAACATGGAGCGCTTTGCTTCCTTCTTACTGCCAACACTGGAGCTGAGACTGAAAAACATTATACATAACAAATGCACAATATATTACTATCTCTAAATGGGTATCTGAGGAAATTATCATTTCATTAGTTTCATTAGTATAGGGAGGATCTCTGCAGATGTAAATGGTGGGCTATCAAAGCTAATGGATATTAGGTTGCTCTGTAACAGAGGAGGATGAGTGGGTGGATTCAACTGAAAAAGATGTGGCAATTAGCAAAAGCAATTCACCAAGTTGAGCTGGATTCAGAGCATTCAGCTACACAAATGCTTTTCTTGACATTAGCGTAAATGAAGACAGTGCAGGAAGTAGTAGTAGTAATGCCCATACCCAAGTTTTCAGGCTCAGGCCAAACTGCTCTCCTAACATGGTAATGAAGAGAGGAGATGCTCCACAGCCAATTCTGTCTGACACCTCAGTACACACCATGACTGCTGGGAACGTAACAGCAGGAAATCACTGGACATTTCTTTTTGAAAGAGGAGACAGAGAGAGAAAGTTTACTTTGTCTTTTTTGTGTTTGATTCATTCATGAGCGCATGGCCCAATTACTATTTAACCAAAAGTTGTAAACAAAAGTGCAGTCACAAAACATTTAGGACAAAGTTTTAGATGTGTCTCCTTATAAGAGAGAGATTTCAGCATTAAGGGGTGCCACTTACCATCTCTGGTGTTCATGGCGTGAAGAAGTGGCAGACTGCGGTTTGCCTCCCTTCATTTTGTTATGCAAAGCCTTCCAAGAATGACACAACCACCTCATTATACCCATAAACCCTTGCATTTTGGGGTTTCCTCCCATGGTTGGTTCAGATTGGGTTCTCACTCCTAATGAACCACCACCACCTAATGTTCTCCTGGAGGAGGCATCTCTGGGTGGTTAATTGGTGCCACAATGACTGTCTCTGGCTGTCCAGAGCTTCAAACACAGTGTGTCCTTAATCATACCTGTTGCTCATCTGATTCAAATGATTAAAGCTGCAGATTCATATAGGCGTGTAATGACAGATGACACTCAGTTAGAGATATGATGAGACTTATGTTTATGCCAGTCCATGTAAAGCTTTCAGTCACTTTGTTTTCCTGATTGACGTCCCCCTGGAAGCTCACACACTTCCCACCAACACCCCCTCCCCAGCCTGCTAATGAAGCCATATCTCTGACAGAGGGAGAAGCTGCAGGGCTCTTCTTTAATCATACTCTGGTCTGCTGATGTCATTCAAGAGGTGAATTAGCCTGATAGAGAGACGCTCTGGATCCAGATCCTCAAGGCTTTCTGAAGTCTCCAAGGCAGAGGCAGACATGAAAAGGCTCAGAACTGAGACATTGTCAGCTTTAATATGTTTTTTTTCTCTACTTGTCACAGAGCAAAAAGTGGGGAACAAAAGCCTGAGGTAGCAATATTCCTCTTCCTGCAAGATGAAAGCTAAACACAGCAACAAGTGGATGTGCTGTGCTCTCACTTTCAGACCTAATTAGAGACCAGAGATTGGAAGTTATGAATATCATCATTTTATTTAGAGTTTTCCACCCAGCAGGCACCAGCTCTGGCTGATAATCACCCATGTTTTGTTTAAATTGGCAATACAGTACATCATGTACAGATTCTTCAGTCACTGCAGTTAAACGAATAGTTCAGCATTCTGGGAAATACTCCTCTGTACGTGAAACGAGAAGATCGACATCTCCTGTCTGTGCAATAAGTACAGACCTGGAGTAAGGATATGGTTCACCCTTTAGCATAAAAACGAGTAACAGTGGAAACAGGGAGCCCGTCTCTCTCAAAAGTGAAAACATATGCCACCTCACCACCACAGTGGTATCAAACTTTGAAACCTCACTGTAACAACAGAATCTTTGGATTGTATCATCAAAGGTGCATCCCAAAAAGCCATGTATCATATAGCAGTTAAAAGCCATCTGCTTAAATCAAGCATCAACTGTAAATTAAAGCATCTTCCTTTTACAGCCCCCATTTTGTTTACTGGTCAGCTGGTCTAAATAAAGTTTGGGTAAACAAGCCTTTAACTGTACGGACTAAGATTTCATGGCTACAATTTGCATAATCATCGTGTTATATAAGAATAATGAACTCATTTCAGATTCATTTGAGCTTATTTCACATTCATTTTTGGAAGCAGGTCAAGTGAAATCAGCTGTGTGCAGAAAATATCTGTTGGATTTTGCAAATACAGATCCACGCACTCTTCATTCATTCAGAATGTGTGTGACAACATGGCCTTTCATGTTGTATATGCACTGTCAATTATCACATACATGGGATCTCATGTTGGTATGAGGGAAGGTATGCTGCTGCAGCAGTGAGGGGAGTTACACAATAATCTGGTATTCAAGTGAATGGCGAGGAGGCCTCGTTGTCCCTGAGCCTTCGCCTCTGTCTCTGTCACAATGATTTACAATAAAGCTCAGGAAGACTCAGTGTGTGGGCTGCATCAACATAATCTGAATTTGACTGCAGCAGCTGTAAAGCACACACATCCCTTAGGCTGTTGTGAAAAAAAAAACAAAAACAGGAATCCTGAGACTGAGGTTTCTTTATAATTATGTGCGTTGCGTAAAGCCCTAACTATGGTGTTCCTCATGAGAAACTGTTCAGCATGTGATGATTTTAACATTTGTTCTACAATTAGACACTACTGAGACCGTTTATGAGATGCAGTGTTGGATGTCTCACACAAAAAAAGTAACATTCATAATTTCCTTAGATTGGTTTTTGGATTACTTTACTCCCTGGGAGATCATTCATGATATTACGCTACTTGTCTGCTTTATTGTTTCTCTAAAATTGGTAATTATATCCTGTCTTATCTTTTAAAATTCAGAGATGTCTTGCTTTTACACCTCTTTGTTTTATGGTGATTTCTAAATGATTTTGCTTCCCAGTGATGCTGAATAAAAATCCAGCAACTCAAAAGAACCTAAATATGAAGCACCAGAAACAAGTCTGAATTTTTTGGTTAATTGAAAGTCAATCTGTGCATAAAAAAAAAAAGTTGTTACTGAGAGAACTCACCCTCTCCTCCTCCTCTCTGATGTCAGGCATCGTGCTGACGCACAGCGTCACAGCAGTGATGGCTACGAATAACACTGACAGACAGGCGAAGATCTTCCCTGGTAGGCCGGAGTGGGGGTTCTCCACCATGTCCCTCAGTCTGCGCATGCAACTCCCCACACGCATCTCCTCCTGTGGCCCCGCACCAGGAGGCTGCTGGCTCTCCTCGCAGGACTGCGGCGCCGTGAGCTCGGCCTCCTCCTCCTCCAGCCTCTGCTGCTCCTTGTACTCCTCCTGCCTGAGCCGCAGCTTCCTTAGGCAGCACCAGTCCAGGTTGTTCTCCTCCACCCCCCAGTACATCAGTTCCTCCTGGAAGGACATGGCGCACATCTCCCTCAGGAGCCGCAGCTTCCCTGCCGCCAAGAAAGTGACAATGGTGCGGAAAGCCGAGGGACTTCTGTCAAAGAAATACTCATTGCGGCTGCCGTCGTAGTCATCACACACGTCCATGATCTCTGCCTCGTTGCTGCAGCTGCGCAGCTTGCCCAGCCTCGATAAGGGAAACTCCTCCAGCGTTGACCAAGGGATGCGGTACTTGATGCCCCCCACATTGATAATGGCTGCCCCATCAGCCAGGCCAATCTCATCCCCATCCTGTTGGCGGGGCTGAGGGTGGAGCAGGAGCTGGGCTCGCTTGTAGAAAAGACCCTTCTTGGAGGTGACCTCCTGTGGGTTCTCTACACGGTTGAAGTGGAAGGTGGTGAACTGGTGCTCAGTGCTGCCTGCTAGGAAAGCTACCTCCTGGTACATCCCTGCCACTCTGATGGGGGAACCTGTCCTGTAAAATGCGATGGGAGGGGGGCTTCACAGGGTACGTGAGGTGACTGGGAGCTCGTCACCCATTCAGCAACACAGCACTTCTCTGTAGGACACAAATGACAAGTCAGTGATTGTATTTTTCAGCATATTTAAACACTTTTAGTATCTCAGGACTTAATTCTATCACGTTCCGCATAAGTACTTTCATGAAAGGCATCAGTGCACCTCAAATGAAGTGCTTGTTGGATGGTTGAACAATGTCTGAAACCAACTCCCTCCACATCTTTCAGGCATCAGAATTGTGGGAGCTGTGTTCGACAAACATTTTTTAAATTCCAAATCTCTCTCAAGCTCCTCAATGTTATTCTTTGCATTACTACTTTGTTGTGGGTTTCATGTGTATAAGCAAGTACAACAACATGCAGCAATGTGCACCACTATCCCCATTTGTATGATTATCATGCATCGTCCCCAAGCCTCTAGAACCAAGTATTTTTCAAAGATGCACTGATTACTTTTGCTATGCCACTTTCTGGTGAGACCTTTAGACCACAGGATCTTTGTCTAGTCTCTCAGTAAGACCATTCAGATGACACACACCACAGTCCTGCACCAGGTCAGGTACCCACAGGTATCCGGTCTGAGTAAGAGATAATTGCAGGTAAACAGGTCAGTTCCTGTACCAAACTTTGCGGGTGTGTGGTGGGTGCAGGTTTGCATTTAAGTGTAGCCGTGCAGGACTCTGTATCTGAGTAACGTTTTTTTTTTTTTTTCAGGGGCACCCTGGCCTTAATTATGATTTATGTCTCCAAACCAGCTACGTCTCATGTCTTTAGGCTGTGAGGATAACCTGTGGGTTTGTCTTTTTTATAAAAACACAAAGAAAGGTGGGATCACTATCATTCAAAAATATGAAATATGAATATGAAAAGCTACATCTGTAATGCAAAGAAATGTGATTTGCATTTAAAATCACATTCATATTTGCTGTCTTTACATTAGCATTTCTTATTCATGGTTTGTGAGTCATAGTGTTTTCTTTGTGCTTAAATTTCTTGATTTTGTTGAATGATTTGAGTCATTTTGGTTTGCACTGTATGTCGGCTGGTTTTCAATTCCACATTTCTTTTATTAAAGGACAAATTTAACCCCATAGAAGCACAGTAAGAACAGGTAATCCTCACGCAGGAAAGAAAAATCCTTTGTACTAAACACATTGTACTAATTAATGTGATCCACAGAATCCTAAAGTCATTGGTTTTTAACTACTTTTCTTGTCGGACAGAAAACAGAACATAGAAATAAATATTTTTCAGAGAGAAACGTCAAATTCTACTTCTGTGGTGTCTGAATGCAATGGAAGAACATGGAAAAGCAACCCGGTGATAAGTTGCGGTCTGAACCCAATGCAGAGAAATTAATAAGGTTGTTTTTCTATTTAAGGCGTCACCAGGCTGTGGAATGAGACAATTTACCGCACTGTTTAACAAACTGTAATGGACTAATCACAACACAATGAGCCGAATATGAACTAAAGGAAAGTATCAGTCGGAACATAAAACACATGTGATGTTAACATATGTTCAAAGTTTAATCTATGTGGGAATGGTTTATTCATTTTTCATTTCACATGAACAAACAGCTGCTGTATCAATGCATTATTCAAAACAGGCTTGTGTTGTCAACACTGAAAAATAACCTATATTCAGAGGATCAAAAGGACAGTTACTGTAAGCATCTCTGCCTAAACGGTTTGAGTTTTCTTTCTAAGACACAAAATCCAAAATAAAAGCCCTAACATGCAGAGCTATCTAACAGGGAGATAGGTACATTCCTGCACTGGTTACTGATGTGATAAAAGACTGAAGAGAGTTTGAAGTTTTCAGTGTGTCATTGTGAGCTGTTATTTTGTTGGTAGTCGCGAAAACATTTCAGCCAACAGTTTATGAAAAAAAAAGAATTAATAGCACAAAATGGCACAGTAACAAGGAGAGAAGGGAAAACTTCACATGAAAAGGAAAATGATTTCCCCTTGGATGCACTTAATGGTAGTGTCAGAAATACAAGAGAATATGGTAGAAGAGCTAAAACACTGCGCTGTACATGCTCAGATATTCATTTTATTCATGGCTAACAGCGTGATATTCAGATGGGACGCATGTTTCTATAAAGGCGGAGGAAACAAATTACCTTTGTACTTATGAAATCTTTCCAAACAAAGTTGGACAAAATGTTTAAAAAGCTAAACAGACCCAAGGATCAGTGATGACGATGAAGCACAAATCATCTGCTTTTACAAGTTTTGGAGTTTTTGAATCCATCAAGACAATGGCGTCTCACAACCAGCTATTTCCCTGAGTCAGACCAGTGTCATCACTGTCAGATCAAACAGCACAGTGTGTCAGTCTGTGTGCACTGGCTATTTTCACTTCTTCAAAAACAAACTCTTTAGAGCCAATTACAGATTTCTGAGGCCATGCTGTCTTAACAAGCTGAGACATTCTTTTGTTTTATTCAACGTGGGCATCTGGATAGACAATCCAGATAACACAGGCTGTAAGTATAGCAACAGGCCAATGATCCCTTAGTCTGCTAAGGATGAGTGTGCGGGGCCTGAGGCAGTGGAGCTGATGGAGGCTGGGCACATCATCGCAACAAATTAAGAGTGAGACCCCTCCAGCTATCCTCAGAGTTTCCTCTTCTATTGTGAGGCCAATCATTTTGAAACAGGCCGCTTTCTCCGAGGGAGGGGGTCAGAGAGCGGCGTCTCTACAGCGACTCAGCAAAGTGCTCCTGACAGGAGCAGTTTATTGAGCATGACACTGCACCCAGAGGTGGCTTCAGGAGCACAGAGAGAATGAATTCAACTCCTAGAGGAGAAGCTCAAACCACAGAAGAATAACATGTCAAATAAGGCTTGTTGAGTCATGGAGATATTACATTTGTGATCAGATAAATGTAAGAATAAGACATTTGCAGCATAATTGTCACATGAAAAGCACGTTTGGTTTAGTATGTTTAGTCCTGATTAAAGGAATAATTTGACACTTAATCAGACACTTAACGAGATCAACACCACTCTCATGTCAGTCCATTATGTATAAAGCTAGTAGACAGTTAGCCTAGCACAAAGGCTGGGGGGACCTTGGCTGCCTGGCTCTGTCCAAACAAAATACGCCCACCAGCTCCTCTAAAGTGCACTAGTTAACACACATATCATGTTTGTTTAATCCAAACGAAAACTGAAAAAATGACTTGTGGTTTTAAGGCATAGTTTGCACCTCCTTTACCAGGCAGACTATTGTTTGCTGAACAGAAAGCTGTTAGTGAGCTCTGGAGGTGCTGGTAGGTGGATTTTTTTCAACCTTTGGACAGAGCCTGGCTGTTTCCCCTGCCTCCAGCCTTTATTCAAAGCTAAGCTTACTGTCTCCTGGCTGGATCTCCCACATCAGAATCAGTGCTTTGTATGGAGTTTGTACTTAAAGGGGGACTCCAGGTAGATGCACAAGGTCTGATAAATTGCCTCAGGTGATGTCACTTGAGTCAGTGTCGACTGGGGCTGACTCATCTCTCATTCTGCTTGAGGCGTACTAGCATAACACACTTAGATCTCTGACAGAATTGCCAGTGGTTAATTTTTGCATTGTGAGTAATGCAAGGGCCAGATTTGGGCAAGGGAGAAGAATGTGTGAAACAAGAAAAAAGCTGATATCTCTACATCCATATCTATTTTGATTCATCAATTCTGATCTTTCTGATCTATTTTTTTTTCAGTCCATCATGAGAAGACAGCATCACAGGAGTTCAGATTTAAATTCTTAAAAAGAAAAAGTTCAAGAGCTTTAAAGTTTAAATACCTATCTGACTTATAACGTGTGACTGTACAGCAGTTTGGGAGTTTCAGGAGAAAGGTGCTGATCATCTTACCTAAAATTACCCCGTGAAACGCCTGTATTTCAGATTGGTACACACATTCATGGTCCCAAGTAGATGAATCTCAGGCTTGTTTCTATCTCAGTCTGTTTAATGGATGGACTTGAAGCAGTTGAAATATCCACAATTACTCAAGAACAAACCATGTGTTAAGTGTCTATGTTATTTGTCTTTAATATTAAAGCAGTAAAACTCAAGTGCAAGCAAGGCTTTGACACACAAAAACAAATTTTCTAATTTATGATAGCCTCCAATGCAGCAATCGATCTTTTATATGTGATTTTATGTGGAAAAACTTCTTTTGTTTCAAGTATTTTACATCCCTTTCATCCTCATTAGGTGAACCGAGCGCACCTTAAGAGGTCATTTTCTTTCTTTTCATCTTCAGCACATGAAGCTTTTCCATAGACCTGTGTGTGTGCTTGTGTTTGAGATGCTGAATATGGATCTGTGAGAAAACAGTCAATTAAAAGCATTTCCTGGACTAAACTAGTCCAGGAAATGCTTTTTAGTTTGGAGGTATTTCTTTGAGAAATACCTCCAAGGTGGTTTCGAGACATCTTGCTCTCCTTTAATCAGAAATAGAACCTGAAAAAGATGCATTGCTTTTCAACTCTGCATTATTCTTTTACCACCAGTTGCTCATGTAAATATAACTTACATGACTCTTTGCATAAATCTGCAGCCCATGCCTCACTGATACATCTGTCTTCCCACAGCCACTCAATCATCGGCTTTGTAAAAGGCCTGAAGCAAAAGTCTATTTTGG
Organism: Toxotes lorentzi; assembly: GCA_037833715.1. Lineage (NCBI taxonomy): Eukaryota > Metazoa > Chordata > Actinopteri > Toxotidae > Toxotes > Toxotes lorentzi. Next base: position 16,831,548 of record JBBMJY010000005.1, read on the forward strand.
GACACAGAGATCTTTAATGACGCTGAACTGTCACCTGACCCGCTGATTGATCTCCTCAGACCCACTTTTTGTCGGTGACAGTGAGCACTCAAAAATATGAGGACAATTAAGTTTCTTGCCTGAAGAGGCAGCTCTGCAATCAGTGGAGAGAAAGCGATTTCGTAATCTACAGTGATGCAAAACGTCTCTCTTGAACTGCAATATCAGTGGAAAGAGTACTTCTCACAACATAATCACATACGTAAGAGTCTGAGGGGCTGAGATGTAGAGAACCATTTAGATTATGAGTCACGGGAAGTGATGATTTTGTTGACCAGCCAGGTTTTGACTCACTAAAGAGATGCTTTATTATTGATTCAATTCACAATGTCCGTAATTTAAAATGGCAAAGCGTCATGCTCTGCTTTCTGCAGTATGAATTATAAATGCGTTAAGTGGGCTGCTCAAAGTATACAATACTTTCTATACCCCAAATCCCATTATTTACTTGAAAAGACATTAAACGCTTAAAAAATAGATTTGGGTCCTTAATTCATTCAGTCTGGAGCTGTGTAATTCTGAGTTATTTGGAGGTTTGTTTTTGCAGAATACACTGGAGACCAGCAGTGAAGCCAGTAATGGGCTAGGCGTATCTGATCAAAATCCACTTTGTAACACTACATATTAAAAACTATATAAGAAAATTAAAGAAATATAAACTTGATTTATTGACCCGAGCTGTTGTTTGTGTTGTTTTTGTCGACTTTAAAGTGGTGAAGCAAATCATGGGAAGCTAATGTAACATTATCAGCTGCAAATGATACTTTCAGTTGGCTATCTTTTGTGTTGCTGTCCGAAAGTACATAATTAATATCGACAATCAACCATCTAAATCTTCCTCTAAAATGTTCCCCCCAGAAACATCACTGCATTATACAACGTTTTAGCTTCCCAGACAATGAACAGCGCTGTAGCGAATCCAGCTTCTGAATGAGCCGCTGCTCTGCAGGCTGCTGCAGGGATGTTAAAGCTAATGCTATGTTCAAACAGCCACAGTGTGGAAAGGATAACTGGATTTACGGAGAAGAGTCGTGGACATTGTGTGTGTGTGTGTGTGTGTGTGTGTGTGTGTGTGTGTGTGTGTGTGTGTGTGTGTGTGTGAACAACACTGCCTGTTCCACTAACGTGATAGACAAGAACAAGAACACATGTAACCATGGTGACTGCGCACAACAAACACGGTTTCTGTTGACTAAATCTAATTTCCACCCAAACACTACGACTAAAGCCACCACCTTCACAGCCAAATTTGAACGTATATCCTTCCCCAGTCAAGAGTGGAAAGTCGAGGCGCTTCTCATCAAAGTGGTTTGGACAGTTTTTGTCTTTGTTGGAACACGGAACAACAACTAAGGATACAGATTTCTGTGAAATGTGCAGGAAATTCCCAGAGAAATGTGTTAGTGGAAGCATTTAGCTTCACTGGACAAGTTTTAAGGCCACCTGCTAGGGAGAAGTGTTAAATCAAATGAACCATGATGCCATGGACTATTCCTTTATTCAGAGGAATGTATACAGTTACTAATTCCAATACAATTTCCTGTTTATTTGTAGGAGTGAGTACAGTAGAGCCTATGTGGCCTCAGTCCAGATTTTGATTTTCAGATGCATTCACCTGCTGCTGTTGCAAATAAATGTTTTGCATATTTAAGCCTGGATGGGCAACAAAAGAAAGGTTCTTGTCACGTGTGCACAGCCTGACTGTGTGCCACAGCTTTATGAGCGTGCTGTACAGGCAGTGTTTTGCTGATGTGTATGGCCCTTAAGAGGCAAAATGTTGCAAGTTAAAACTGTCACTGTTTTTTGAGTTTGTCTGTTTGTTCATTTCCACCAATAATGAATGCACCACCACATTTTCATAAGTTTGTTTTTCAGGGAAAAGCTGGCCCACGTTCACTTTTGTAGGGCCCATCCAAAATACAATTTCTGATTTCAGAAGTTTCAGAAGCACCGTGACAATCTCTAACAGAAAATTAAACCTGCGCTTCCAGTCTGACAGTCAGTGTCAATCAGCTGATTCAAAGGGCTGTGGATTTAACAAAGTGTGAGACAGGGAGGAGGAGATAATGGGCTGAATAAATCGCTTCAAGGGAAAGGATCTATTTGATGGTGAGCTTGAATGCGGAGAAAGTGATGTTTGTGTGAAAGCACAGTTATTAGGACAGCGAGTTTAGAGATCACAGCAGAATACAGAAAGAGACGTACAGCCACCTACTTACAAGCACATGAAGAATGTGGCACATCGCCCCTATCTCTTCTCTCTATTTTACGTTCTCATTATGTTCCTCTCTTTGCAAAAACAAGAAGTAGAGCAGTGGCTTTCTGCGACTCAAGAGTCTGCAGGTTCTCAGCCCACCTAACACCTTCCTCCCATTAGCTCACCTTAAGCTACAGAGGAGGAGAACTGCTGAGCGAAATGAGCCGCTGTGGTGTTTAGCTGCATGGCAAACCTGATGCACAGCACGTTGAAAACCTTTGCGTTTCAGAGCAGATTGCCATATTTGCCGCAATCTGTTCTCATTAGTTTGTTCTCTGTGGTTTCAAGGGCCCAACGGCGTGCGCGCTGGTACGTGACTTTACAGTGCAAGTGAAACATGAGCAATCCATCTCCACACATCAACAGGTTAATGATCCCAGCACAGGGAGGCAGTGACACTTATATGGCCAATCTATACAGAAAAGTAAGAGTGGGGATGCCTCTGAAAAGCGTGATAGCTTTTCTAAAAGCTTCTCATCTACTTCCTTTACTCCAATATTGACAGGAAAAATCCAGTTATCCATAGACAACCCTCCAGAAACATATGGTTTGTGTAATGAGAGTGGGAGCTGGACAGTTTGATCAAATTTGAAGTGGAGCATTGTTGGGAGTCAAAAGCCTGCCTGTACAGGAAAGATGATGACCGAAGCTCGTGTAATTATTCAGAGAAACATCCCAAAAATGAAAAGAAACAGCCTATAGTACTCCTCTAACACCCCCATAGGTGTAGTGCAATAACATAACAGGAGGAGATACCATTAAGCACCATAAGGACACTTCTGGAAGCACTGAGAGTCCCTTCAGGAAGATTATAAAACTGTGATAATGATGAATAAAAAATACAGTGAGGACAATATGAAAGCATTAACTGAGAACCATTAGCCCCCGTAGCCCTTTTACTACCCCCTATAGGAAAACCAGGAATGGAAGAAGTTTGTCAAATTTATGAAACAGAAAAAAGAGAGAAAATAGATGGTGCTTCTCTTATGGAAGTCTTGAACCTACTGTGTTCAGTATTTGATTATTAATATTTGATGTTTTCTCCGTTATGATTTGTTGCTCCAATAAACCAAAAACAACCTGTGAAATTCTTACGTTTTTATTTTGATTTGATTTAATTTTTAAATCCTAGGTGCCAGACTCACCCAGTGTGTCGTTGGGCTTGCGTCCATCAGTTTCAGCTTGCTCTCGCGTTCGCCCCCCTCAACATGCAGCATGCCTGTAAGTTTTCCACGCAGATGGTCTGGGACATTGTAGTACAATTAACACTGAGACGAATTCGCAGCGCTCACATGCCGCACGGAGTTTCCGGGCTTCTTAAAGTCGCCGTTTAAACGTTCAACGTAAAAGGAGAGAACCTAAAGAACCATTTGGTCCGTGGCAGACGCCAAAGAGGTAGAAATGTTATTCCACATCAAAGACTCCCGTCAGAATCTTCTTCTCTCCATCGCAGACGACGTGGCAGATGTTGCAGCGGAGTGTGTGTGTGTGTGTGTGTGTGTGTGTGTGTGTGTGTGTGTGGCTCGGAGCAGGTGAAAGGCTGTTTCCAGCTCACTTCTGGTCGCACCGCTCTGACTGTTCAGGTGCGTCCGGAGCTGCGCGCTCCGCGGTGCGCTCCGCTCTGCCAAACTGTGTTTCTGGGAAACCACGACTGCGCTCAGTACAATTTCACAGCGTCAGGGGGAGTGTTTGTAATGGATTTCTACTCACTGTTATGTGATCAGCTTGAACTCTAATTATCTTTCTTGCCTCGTGATTAATTGCTGGGCTGCATTTTCTACAGTCCTCATTTGGCACCAGAATCTGCTCATAAGATTTCTGGCTTGTTGAAGTTGATCAGTTTGTCTACATATGGTTGATATATGTAGACTTATATAAATCATTAAATCTCATCTTAGCTCAGCCACAGCTTCCCAAAGCGAAGGAGAACTAAAAGACCCAACTAATGAATTAGGACAGATACAGTATTTACAGTGTGGCTGACACAAACCTTCCCATCCACCCCACTGGACACAAAGTCAGACACACCCATCTGAGACAGAAGGTGTGGCTTTGCAGACCAGCTGAATGTCTCACTGGCTGCAGTTTCTCTGTAATTTCAGCCCGGTCTGTCAACACGATGTCAGCTCAGCTGAGTATATTCAAAATGAGAGACAGCAGAGAGGAAATAATTGCCGTGGTCTGATTGATGTTAAAGTAAACAGTGGTGATGGCAGTAGAAGCATCCATTTGCAGGATATCTGGTTTGCTAAATGCCTGCTAACAGCTCAGGGTCAAAGCTGCAAATGTGGTGACATAAAAAATGACTCTCTTTGGATTTTTAAAAAGCAGCAGTTTTCACAGAGTAAAAATAGGAGCAAGGACAGGTGGCTGTTTTACAGAAACTACCTTTAAGCCAAATGAGGTTGAGTTAAATTCCCATTCATCATGCTGAAGTGTCCTTGAGCAAAACATTGGACACCCACCTGCTCCTGGGGCGCTGCTCTGTGGCTCAGTTTGACCTCTGACCTCCTTATTGAAAAGCAAGAAAAGCATTTTCCCTGAGGAGAAAAAAAAATCAAACCTTTATTGACTGAACTTCTTTTGTGAGAGAATTAATTAAGTCCATTAAGAGATATGCATTTATTTAACATTCACTTGTTTAGTATGGTACTTGCATAAACTGGGGGGCGAACTCAGAAGAGACAGATTAACAAAGGCATGGTCAAAATCAAAGCAGCAGAGGCTAAGGTACCCTGACATTTAGTCCTTGCTGTGGGTTAAGCACCAAAAACACCTACGTGTCCCATAATGCCATGCAACACTCAACTGCTTCAATGTAAGTAACCAGTAATCACACTTGTCATTCAAACTCAGCGCTGTGATCCCCAAGACCCAACAGAGATGACCTCTTCGCTCCTACACAGTTCAGAGCACATTAAACAAGTGTTTTCACAGTGAGGAGTCCTCTCAATGACCAGTGAGCTGACATGTCAGTGTTAATAAGGTGGACGTCTCCTTTAATCTCAGCCTATATTTCATCTGAGCACATCTGCTCTAATGATGTCCACACCACCAGGAACCATCAAGGTTCTGAACCATCAAGAATGACTGGACATGATGATACATGGAGGCATAGGAAAAAATCAAGTGAAGCACCTGCAGCATGCTAGGGATTGGTCAGGGACTGGGAACTGGCTAAATGCATTTCCCATTAATTTACATTCACCATCCTTGCGAATGATTTTCTTTAAAGTGAGCCTGCAACTTTTACTGAACAGCAGTCATAAGTGACAGCTAAGGGCTAATGCTAAAAGCATCAACCTGGACTTTGAGTGTATCTCAAGAAGAAGTCTGTTGAATCCTGTGCTATCTGCAAAACCCAGTGAGATTACTTTGGAGAGAAAGAAATCATAAGGATTTGATACTGTGAGATACTATCCTTTAAATTTAGGAAAAGCTAATTGGAATTTTAATGGAGTGAGGGAACTCACAATCAGCCAGAAAAGAAACTCTTCATTTGTCCCCCTCTAGGAGTCATGAACTCTGTACATCCTTTCCTTTCTTTGTTAGTGTCTCTGACTCCCTGGCCCCTTTTGTTGGCCAACAGACATTATTAATCTGCCACCCATTCCGCTTGTACTCATCTCTCGCTCTCACAAGCCAGACTCCAGACTTTTTCCGTCCCAGTGCTGGAAGTTGCTACTCAAGGTGTTCTCAGTTCACCTCGCCTGATGAAATGAAAACGGAAGTTTGTTATTGTGCGAAATCATATTTAATTTAACCATTCTGAGTCAGGCAAGCTATTCTGGGTTTTCATCCATCACATGAAAAGCTTACCTAATCATGGCGGACAAAATGACACGAAAATAAAACACCAGCACAATGAGTTTACAGTCTGAGATATGAGTAACTATGAGTTGCACTGATACAGCTATTAGCCACTCTCCACAAGCATCTGACATTGATGAATTACCATGCACCGAATATGCTGCATCAGCCATGTGGGTACATAATAAACTTTGACTTCATCATCTCGGCTCCCCACTCTCTCCCCCGCCCTCCCTCTGCAGGAGGATGAAGTGACTGGGCCGTGAGTAACGAGCTGCTAAACCTGCGATTATGGTCACAACGTGTTTCCAGCCTCGTGTCCTCGCAGGCCTGAAACTGTACTGGAGGACGAGATGAAAAGAGCCATGAAAACACGAGGCCTTGTTTGCTCCAGACAAAAGCAGGTCTAAGAAGTGTTTGCAGTTGGTTAATGATGCTTGTTCCACTAATGTGCACACAGAAAAAACAGTCTTTCCTCTGTCTTTAAGCAGCATTAGCCATGTTTTTATCTCTGAGGGCTTGTTGAGCTGTATTCTTTAAATGGCCTGTCAGATGAACTCACCATCTGTCATGTTCCATTTGAAATGTATACTAACTCATAAGAGTGGATATTACTACAATATTGTTTTCATACAAAACTGACCTGTTGTTTTTAGGTTGGTTTTTTCCATCTGTACTACTACTACTTCAAGTGGTAGTAGTACAAATAAACTAACGATTTCAACTACTGATATATACATTTAGCCACTAATTTCAACCATTTATCCTTAACTAATTCAGTTACTACTTGTAGCTAACTATTTCAACCACTGATCCATTACAGCCAGCTTTTTCACCATTCATCCATCATCTGTTTCAACCATTTCTTCATAAGCCAAGCTATTTATTTTAGCTTTAGCGTAGCTTAATACACACCACAGCTGATACTCTGTGGATAAACTTTAAATCAAAGTTGAGTTGAGCTACTCGACAATCTTTCCCCTGAAAACTGCAGAAGTTCCCCTCCACAGATCAGGACTGGAATCACTGGTCTTTCTGACCCAGTATGTGAACAGTTCCACTCATGTTTTCTGAGGCAGATGTTATCGTTTTTTTTTTTTTTCTATATTAATGTTTTCCTCTTGGGAATGATTAACTATATCGTTGCTTGTAAAGGCCCTGCTGAGGATATTGATCCATTTTTTCTACACAATAGCTTGTTTCTCAAGGATACAGCAGCTCTACCTGAGTGAACATGTTCAGCCTCCTTGCACGATGTAAATTATGAATCAGCTAATACCAGGTTTTGCCTTCTGATTATGACCTGCTGCTGTAATGCCATGCTCACCTTGTGCACGATCTCATCGTGATTCAAGGTCAGCAGTGACGTCTTTCAATATTAATGACTCTGTTGAGGCTGTTGATGTGTATCTACCCATCAGTCTCTTGGAGCTCAGCTCACAGCTTGTTGACATCACACAGAGCAGAGAGAGTCTGCTAAAAAATAAAAAAAATAAGAGTGAACTCAAAGTTCAAGTCCAAAGACAAGTCCTTGGATTTTGTGAGTAAAGTTGAAGTCCAGACTAAGTGGATCCGGTTTTGGAGGGAACCAAACTTGCCTGATGAGCACCATCAGGCAAGTTTGGTTCAGATTGGGGCATCTGGTCCTTTAGCTTAGCGTGTGCTCTGTTAAACGAAATCAACTTCAGCTGAACAGATGGAACCAAACAAAAATAAGTTCAGAGCCACAACAATATGACTGAAAACTTCTGTCTTCTTTTAGGAGAACAGCAGTGCCGTTTGCAGAGAGTGAGACTTTAATCTAAACCAACAGAGGAAGTGACCCCAAAAAACACAAGGGTTTATGGGTAGAAGCACATATATTTGTGTTCTGAGCTTGGAAATAGATGCAGCCTGGAATGATGATTTCTTCATGTGACTCTCGCCAAACACCAGAGATGAGATGATTATAACAAACAGATTCATTCAGTTTAGTTAAAGTCAGAGGAACAACAGTCTGATTTCTTTCACCTCCTTCTGTGACAGGTTGAATATGTCAGATGACGTTACCTGAAATCTCCCCACTGAACAAGGATCTTGTTGATACATTGGGCTTTTGCTTACAATAATGTTGTCATTACCAAATGATATGAATTACTTACTTAGACCTGATCACACCTGTTTAAACAACCATAATAAAGTGATATCTCATCAACATGTCTTTAGAAGCATATTTTGCTATGCTACAACCTACGGAGCACAAAACATGAATAAATAAATGGTCCGATTGTTTATAATTATTTAGAATTAAAATGCAGATTAAATCTTTTTAAACCTGGATTGATTTCATTTTAACTTTCAACCTGATTTTAGGATTTATTTGTAACCTTTCTTTTAATCTTAGATTAATCCTCATTAAGCCTTCAGAATATTGTCCAGTTACTTCATACTTTTATAATATTTACCTAATATTTTACCATTCTTTTGCATAAAAATCAAGTGAACGCCCAGTGAACACATTTAGATGGTACAATGCAGCACAGCGAGAGACACAGAGATCTAAACAGAAGTAGACATGCAGATATAATTTGTCAAACATAATGGAATAGAGCTGTTTCATTACTTTTTCATTCTGAAGACCGCGGCCAGACAAGCAGTCGCTATTGCAACAGCTAATGAGAATCTGAGCAGAAATAATGCTGTAAAATAAAGGCTTAAACTGAGCGGGGATAAAAGCCAAATGTCACCTCTGAGTGGCATTTATTCCCATAAAAGCCTTTCAGCCATTTACCTTTCTCCTACATTTCCCTTTAAGTGAAAAGATACATTCCTCCTTCTGCCGAGGTTTGAAAGGTCTAGGTCTCCAGTATCCTGAAATCATTATGAGATAATGAGCCATAATGGTCAAATCAATTTAGAAAAAAAGGCACTTTAGAGTTGAATAAAAAACATAAATGCATTTCATTGTGCACTTTTTTCTCTCCTACAGATTTTTTCATAAATGTCATTCGACTTTGAACAGGAGGTGGGTTCAGGAAAGTATCAGTCAAGGTCAGACTTTGTACCTTTGACGGAAACACCTGAACGCAGCTCTGTAAACAACATTTTGCATGGTGATTAAAATGTTATTCATCCAAATGCAACATTTAAAGCTGCACTAATCAGTATGTTTATGGTAACAATGGATCAAATGACTGTGTGATATGAAAGGGGGTTACTCATTGTGAAAAACTCATTTGTGGTGACAAATCCACACAGATTTATCACACGATTCTGCTCAGCTATACAGAGCTCTTTGGTTTCTTTTAGCCCATTGTTTTTGTTTTGGAGCACCACTCGTTACTAATGTGGTTCAGTCTCACTGCTCATTTCCAGCCAGCTGTTATCAGCAGAAATGCTAAAACCCACTGTACTCTACATGAATGTGAAAAACAATTTGGGAAGCAGAGGCTTTAATTGCCAGGTGTGTTATAAAAAAAAAAAAACAGTGTTGTTGAGATTTAAAATTTGTATGTTGGTAGCTCTCTAGCCTTAACCATTTCTTTTTTTTTTTAATGAATTCTTATTTTTCAGGAAATGTGCACACACTGAAAAAGAAAGTTATATGTAAAGTGCCAAAGATGTGGATTTCTGATTTCTGTTTGTAGGTTTGTTTGGAAAGAGTAACATGGCTTTGAGGGGAAATAGAAGAGCAGAGCAGTTTGCAGTAACCTCAGTGAAGCAGATTGTTTCATGTGTTGCAGAGATGAGTGTGTCGGAGAGAGTAAATAATGTAGAATCTCCTGGTGAGCTTTCTTCATGGTATCACATCCCATCAGGCCTTTCTCCCTCTTTATTGGTCTCATCAGATTGACAAGTGCTCTGCTACTGTTGTGCAAAATTGAAGAGAGGGGAGAGGAACAGAGGGAAGAAATTCCCACTCCACCCACCCACCATCCAACTATACGGTGATATCTTTTTTTCCTTTTATGTCACTATCACGTCTTCCTCAGATGGAAAAATCAAATCTTTACAGACCCTTAAGTGACAGAGGATGAAACAATTCCTCCCTCCGCCACAGAGAGAACTGCAGCAGTTGAACTTCTCAAGGCCGCCTTAACAATGCCTGAATGCCTACTGGCGTGTACATGTACACATGTGCGTTAACATGCATGTGATTTGATTTGCAGAGAAGAAGACAGGAATTTAAATTAGATTTGAGCATGTTTTGATTTGATTTGGAGAGAAACAGGCAGGAGAGGAAAATGTCTCCAGCATCTAAAGAACAGGGAAACGCAACGCTTACTGCACAGCTTACATCAGCTGCTCTTTCAGCACGTCATCCACAACAGCCCCACAAGTCTGAGATGAAGAAGGTGCTGTGTTCAGAATCCGACTTCCCTTGTCAAACAACATGCACAAAGAGGAGCCCTGCTGGCATCGGAGAGCAGCCTCGCCAGCAGCTGAATCTCTGGATGAACCTGTGGCCACTGGCACACGTGAGAAAAAAAATCTATACGCTACAAAAACATCTGTCTGAACAAGTCTCACACTGAACAATGAGGAATGATTTGTTGTCAGTGTGATAATTCCACTTGCTGCCAGTGCAGTTTCTCTTGTTCTTGAACATTTGTACAAATGAACACAATATATATCTGTAATAAGGCATATAGGCGTGCTAGTAACAGGAAAATGTCATTTCACATCAGTGGCTCCTTCATCAGCTGATTGGTTTTCCAAGTCAGCTACTGTAGTAACAGTCACACTCCCATCGGTGTACATGCCAACCTTTGTACTGTAACGTGACACTTCTCATTGACTGCTCTGCTGACTCCCTCATGCCAACACTGTTTGCTGCCACACTCCAACCTCCACCTCATGTGCTAAGCTTTTGGCTCAAAGAGCAGGGTCTTTATCGCCAAATCTATCTCTTGTATGAGCGTTCGCAGTAAGTATAGCGAACTGAACTCAAACCACAATCCCATCATTTTCACATCAGAGTTGAATATGACTTGACTCAAGTAGTTCCTCCTGTCTTTTCTGTAAAGGAAATAAACTCTAAGAAAAGCACTGTTTCAAAAAAAATCAGAAGTTGTTAATGGTTGATATTTGCGCCTGCTATAACACAACATGGTGGCCACTTATTCTGTTTACAGGGAAGTAAAGGTAATTGGATTTGGTACAATTACACAGCAAACTAACTGCTTTCCTGTTGAAAGAAAAAAAACAACAACAAGCCCATAGATCATCTGCGCCACCAGCTCATGCATTGTATTGTTAAGCGACCTCTAGTGGCTGTAGTAATTATGATGAGAGTAAAAGAGGAAGTTAGAGGACATAGGATGTAGAGCAACAGGAGACCACTGTTTGTTTCCCATGTGAAACCAATGGCTGTACCACAACCTTAACTATTCATTACTGTTATCCTGACAACAAAGGTCCAGAGGTCTGGTATACCTGCGGCTGCTATGGTTTAATGTGTCCTAGAATAGGAACCAATTGTCGATATGTTTGTTCAGCTTGGAGGACTTGTTGCAAACTAAAAAGCCTTGTACTTTATTAGGCCCACTGGTTGTGTAGCTCTGGCGTTGGTATTGTTGGTCACACCACGACTGTATTTCAGACTGAAATATCCCAACAAAAATAGGATAGATTGCCTTAAAAAATGTTATACGCATTTAGGATCTCCAGAGGATGACTCCTGCAGGAGGTTTACGTTTGTGGTTTTGAGTGAAATCTCTCCCTAGTTGGTTGGATTTCCATGAAATTTGGTACGAACATTCAAGGTGTTCAAATCTAATGACATCCCTGTCATGCTCAGATCTACTTTGTGTTTGGTGCTAATTATCAAATGTTAGCGTACTAACACACTAAAATGAGATCAAGAATTCTGTAAACATTACCTACTAAATATCAGCATGCTGTCATTGTGAACATGTTAACATGCTGACATCAGCATTTAACTCAAAGCACAGTATAAAAGTAGCAACGTTAGCAGCTCCTTTGCTGCTAACGGTCTTGTCTTGTTTGGCATCTGCCATTTCTCTGTGACTGACTGCAGACGAGTCAAGAAACTAGCAGGTACACAAGAATGATTTTGGTGTCTACATATTCTCTGTGTACGATGTATGTTATTTCAGAACGTAAAATGTAGTCTGAATATCAAAGCTAACACAAATGATATTTAGTGATTTAGTTATTTGAAGTTCTAGATTCTTCAAAGTCAAATGGAGAGCCGAGTTTTTTTTTTTTTTTCTCCCTAGCTGTCAGAGCATCTGTGTCCGATGCCCTTCCTCGTCAGCACCCATCCACAGAGAAGTATGCAGGGCGGATTCATGGGATGGCACTGTCTGCCACATTTGTTACTCCTGTCACCAGCTGCAGGAGACAACTCATAAATGGAGCGGGATGTGGGTGTCAGAAGACGTCCATCTTGTCACACAGCAATATTCAGCTTTGCCTACGCCTACCCCCACCTCCGATCTCCATCCGTCTCCACACTGTCTCCTTCCCTGCTCATTCGTACTGTATGACATTGAAAGAGGGTCAGACCTGCAGAGAATACAGTGGAGTGATTTGCAAACTATGAAAAGAAGCAAACCAACATGCAATCAAAGAAACATATTGACCCATTTATTAGGGGAGTGCACCTTATTCACAGAGGATGAATCCTGCTGACTTTGGTGATCCACTGACTTTTTCTCTGGAGTCACCAAAATGTTGATATTTTTGGATTTTGAAGTGTTTCATCAGATGTTGGTCTCCAGGGGACAAATCCTTTTTGGTCTCCTGACTTTTCCTTTTGCATAATCATGAGGATGATATTTGTGTTGTGGGTTTGTTTGACAATTCACAACAAATAATGGAAAAGTTGCTGTGAAATTTGGTGCAGACATTTACATTCACCTCAGGATGAGTTGCAATAACTCTGATGATCTATTAACTTTTCATCTTGCTCCATTGTCACGTCTGGATGTTTAATGTCCAGCACTTTGGTTTATGACCAAAAAAAATCTTGCAAAACTAATGACATCTTCATCAGCCTTAGCTGTGCTTTGTTTCTAGTACTACTTTGCAATTTTTTTAGCATTTTAAAACACTAAACTAAGCATGTGAACATAGAGGGCATTACGCCTGTTAAACATCAGCATGTCAGCATTGTCACTGCAAGCATGTTAACATGCTGATGTTAGCATTTGGCAAAGGGCTGTTGTCTCTTAGCCTTGTTATTCTTATAGTTAATCTCATTGTATGTCCTCTTTCTTTTTACTTCTCTTGTGCAATCTTAAAAGCTGTAACTCAGATGAAGGACAAAGTTCCTGTAAAGATTTTTTATTTATTTTTAATCAGGCTAATTTATACAAAACTATGAAATGAACCTGCGGTTAACCAGGCAGTTTGCATTTTGTATTTACGAAGCATTAAATGATCTTTTACAGCGAACCAATAACCCTGAGCAGAGAGCAGGACTTGAATTGCTGCAGTAACATTAACCTGGTAAAGCCAGCTCCTGATTAATTAACCCTGACCTGCACACTTTTCTCTTCATTGCTGAGACATACGAGGGCACATAAGATATAAGCCTGGGGCCACTGGTTTTATGAGGACTGTATATCAAAGTGGCACAGATATGTAATTTTTACTAAGTCACAAAGTCTTGCTTGTTATTAGAGAACTGCGATCATAAATTGTTCTGGTAGTGAACCTACTGCTGTTTTTGGTGACAATACAATGAATGAAATATAAACTTCTCTGTCTATCATTAATGCTGCGGATGATTTAATTCCCCTTGTTATCAAGGCTGGCGGCCAGCTGCTGTGCAAAATCATGATTAGCAATTTATATTACCGCCAATATGATTATCTCATTAAATATCAGCCATCTAATCAAATCATAATGATGTTTGTATCATTGAGGGGAGTGCAGTTAACTCATGAACTGTAAAAATGAACTCTCCTGATAGAAGGGCTGCATGAAAACGCAGATCGGATGAAAATAATATTAAAAAGCAAACATTATCTACTCCCCTTACTGTTAAAACGCTTGTTAGCAGGATCATAAACCGTGTCTTATTAACTCTGAGGGAACGGAATAGGAGACCCAAATGATATTACACAGACATCGGCATGGACATGATTGGAATATGTATGACCCATGATATTGCTGATCTTCCTAGATCCTGGTTCTAAAGGTCATCGGAAGCCTGGCTCGTAGAAGTCAGTGAAGGAGCCATGAGTCAGTGATCCCAGGCTGAGACTTGCATCTCACAGACAGAGAGGGACAATTGGCTCGTCATAAAGCTGTCAAGTGAGGCAGTCATCCACATCGGTGAACACAGTTACATATCACTGCCACAAATAACACACTTGCCATTAATAAATCCATCATGCTCAGAAGTAAACACAGTAGCAGGGACCAGCTTTTCTTTTTGCCTTGGGATGGTGGCAGGAACCATTTCTCTGGAACCAAGCCTGATCATGTTTTTCAACAGAAGGCTTTCTTTTAGTGCTTCATAAGGGATATGTACTTGCTGCTGGCATTGTTTTTTGTTTTTTTTTGTCTTGCCTCCTACGTCCTGCTCCTTCAGATCTGTTTATTTGGTCATTAAACATCATGTTCAGCTCCATCTGTCGCATCAAATGTCATCTTTGGAGAAATCTTGATGCAGCAATCTTCACACGTACGAAAAAGAGCTTAGGCGCAGCAGTTTTCAGCGCAGTTTCATCTGTTCTGCAAATGCTCACTGTGTATACAGTGAAGCTTAAGCTGCATGAAGATAAGGAAGGAAATCCTTTGAAAAAACTTTAAATTGAATTGTAAGCAGCTGAAACAACCCAACCACCTATAACCATCTTTCACATGTTTTAAGAGAAAAACATTTTTAAGACTCATTACTGGACAAACAGACATGCCAAGATGGAGATTTTTACCCTGTAAGAAGCTCAGTCAAGCTTTGTTTCTTTGCAAAGCTCTGGTGGTGTTTTGAAAATCCCTGTTACATTAACAGTGCATAATAGCTCTCAGGGCCATGAAGAATCTGCCAGTACAATATATAATCTGCAAAAGCCTCTGATGTTTTCAAAAACAGAAGCTGGAGAGATCAACTACAGTACATGGCAATGGACAGAAATACCCTGGGTGTTAGTGAGTGCTGTATTTCTGGAGGAACGGAAATTAGCTGAGGTGTGGGATTTTGATTAATATTCTCAGTCACAAGCAGAGAGCTGATAAAAGAGCTGGTAAAAGCTAGATAAGCCCGTGAGAGGCATATGAACTGAATATATGGAGAAACATTCAGTCATTATGATTTGTTAGAGTCTTTAAGAGCGTTTTCCTTTTTCATGATACTAATTAAGTCCAAGCAGTGAAAGACTTTCACTTTGTCACAGATTTCAATGAGAAGATCAACACCATTGTAACGTCTGAACACCAAATATAAAGCTAGAGCTGGGAGATAGTTAGCGTAGCTTAGCACAAAGACTGGAAGCAGCCTTGCTTTCTCCAGAGTAGGAGACAGCTCCTATCATTGGACAGAGTCAGGCTAGCTGTTTCCCCATTTCCAGTCTTTATGCTAAGCTAAGCTAATCATCTCTTGGATCTCGCTTCATATCTAGTATACAGATATGAGAATGGTCTCATCTGACTCCAATCATTTTTTTTTTTTAATGTCACACTATTCCATAAAAATGTGAGATCACCATGAAAAGAGAACAACAGGACACTATTTCCAGTAGGACGTGCTTATCACAGTAATTGAAGTTGGCACATAATGTGGGCCTGGCCCAGTTATCAGCTCTACATTTCATAGATTTACACACTTTATTAAAACAGTGTCCCTCATTTATTTCTGGAGCCCATTAAAACCGAACTTTACTGGTAACTTTATTGACCTGTTTTATAAGTGGGCCTCAGTCAGTCAGCCTGTCTCTGTCCTGACTTACAGCTACTTTGAAAAGGGACATATCCCTTGTTCTGAACATGTCCTCAAGCGTCAACGTGTCCTGAACATCACATTTGACTTGATTTATCATGTTTCATTATGCAGCTTGGAGCTCATGCTGTTATCTGTCTTGCTAACTTACAGTGGGGATGATTGATTATCATGTTGGTGGACCTCGTATAAGGACTTTCAAGTATAACTACTTCATTCCAGTTTTGAAGGATTACATGGCTGGAAACATATGTATCATGTAGGGTATGTACAGTAATAGTAATGATGATGGAGCGATGTAATCCAGCTGCCACTGCTCAGACAGTATCTGCTGCTGTTGAAGCTCACAGGCCTCTGTGTGTTTCCTACAACCAACAATAACCTAAGATGGGATTTGCTGTGGTGTCTTTGGTGTCTGTAATTTAAAATAAGATGAATGATGCTCTGATCCCGAGTTTGTGACAAAGTTTACCTCATTTATTTTCATGATAAGTCATGCTTATTTAACTAATTGAAGCAATAACTGTGGACGCTGGAGCCTGTAATGGCTCGCTAAAATCAGAGTAATCAGTCCTCTTCATTCACTTATTAATGGAGGCTCTCACCTCTTTACAGCCACTTCCTCCTCCCTCTGCTGCCCTACATACTGTACTCAAATCAAAGGTGTGAAAGGTTTGGACAACCTTCGATCTGAGCCCGGTTATTATTCTTCACCTTGTTTCACCTTTGGAGGTGCTTTCACATGACAGAATTGAACTACAGTATATTGATCATCACAAATAAAAGAGGCCTGTTTTTTTCTTCTGTTCTGTTATCTGTCTGTTTTCTTAAAACAAAACAGAATAAAACAGTAGTTAGGGCCAACTCTGTCTTGAACCATCCCCTAGTTATGCTGCTACAGGCCCTCTCTGCTGTAGGCTCTTTCTTGCTCCCCACCACTCACTTACTTTCTTTCTCTCTCTCTGAGCCCAATTTGTTAAGGCAGACAGTCGCCCACCTGAGCCGGGGTCTTTTCAGGGTTTCTACCTGCTAAAAGGGAGTTTTTCCTCACCACTGTTGCAGTGCTTGCTCATGGGGGAATGTTGGGTCTCTATAAATAATACTGTAAAGAGTACAGTCTAAACCTGCTCTATATGAAAACTGCCCTGAGAGAACTTCTGGTGCTATATAAATAAAATTAACTTGCCTTAAATAAAAGCTGTTCCACTGTAAATATGGGCATCTGAATATGTTTGTAAGACAGAGTAACATACGTGTGACAGTAGTAGCCACTATGGGGTCTGTTCTATGGTATTTTAACCAGCTTGGTCTCTCTGAGCCACTGCATTATGTTCTACTGCTAAATGTGAGTCTGTCAGTCTCTTCTTCTTCTTGTACTCCCCAAAGGTACATGCAGCAGACAGGACACAGTGCTGGCCTCCCCTGTCAGTCTCCATTACAGTGTACATATCCTAGAAGGGGCTGATTCATTGGAAGGTATTATATAACTTCTCACTGGGGGACATCGCCCAAGTGGTACAAACTGTAGCCCGAATTATCTCAAGGCACTCAAATCCACTGTTGCCGGCCCCAGCACATGAACAGTGGCTCCACTTGGCTCCAAATTTGGCAACACTGCTTGTAGATGCACACACAGGTTTTTTTTTTTTTAACATCTGCTGCACACTGTACCTAAAAATCTACTCTCCACTAACACTGTCTCAGCTAACAACACTATTAACTTGGCAATGAGGACAGTTACAATGACATGTTAGCTTTAATAATCACAATCATAATGATAATGGTGATCAAGATGATGACCATCACTATCATTCAGATTTTTTATCACGTTTATCAGTGTGTACATAGGATAATATTGTATGGAAATGTTTGGATGAGGATGAAAATGATGATTTTAATTATTATTATGCTGTTACGTCATTACATTTCATTTTCAAAATAGGTTGGTAATCTTCATTACACTCAGTCCAGACTGAAGATAACTAGGTACATGTACACTCCCATTACCTATAAAAACAGAGCAGAAGAGAAAAGGCTTTGTTTATTATGTGATCTGAGTGACACTGGAGATCATTTCCTGTGTTATCGCTCTGATTTTAGGGCAATACTTTTTAGTATGGCTCTGAATCATCAAGGACAAAGGAGGACTGTGTGAAACACCAGTCGTTCTTCAGAAAAGGAGCCTTTTTGTGGCAGATTTTCTTTGTCCTGCATGTTATGTTATTTATTTAAGAAGTTTCACAATTGCAGCAGTATGCTGGTGTCTTATAAGTCACTGTGAGCTGATGTTTGTATGTGCATATCACACTAACTATGATTATAATACACTGACAGAAAAATAGACTATTAGAGCAACTAAACACAGCTGCACAAACACATTTGACAAATAAATGTATTCTATTAAACGTCTATCCTTTTTTTGTGTTGTTCTCGCTGTGTCTTCGTGTGCACGCTCACTTCTCAGGACCGGGAAAGAACACCATAACAGAGTAATGCTGCAGCACATTGCAGCTGACACCTCTGTGAAGGTGGGATCCAGTAGAAGGTAAATGGCTAACAGACCTTTAGGGGCCCCTTTCTATTTCTTGTGTCAAAGAAAGACAACATTCCTCAGTAGTGGGGCTCTCCTCCCAGCTCTGCTCTACAGACTCCACCTGAGCAGACATTCCAGGTGGAACAGAGATCTGACCTGCCAATCAGACCAAAGCCTCTCATTGGCTTCATGGCTCATCAATCGCATCCGAGATGTGAAACCTTAGGGATGAAGACAGAAGAAGAAAGTCAGACTCAGCAGAGTTAGGATGACGGTGTATCCTTGGGAAGGGG
This sequence comes from Toxotes lorentzi, assembly GCA_037833715.1. Classification (NCBI taxonomy): domain Eukaryota; kingdom Metazoa; phylum Chordata; class Actinopteri; family Toxotidae; genus Toxotes; species Toxotes lorentzi. Next base: position 16,850,369 of record JBBMJY010000005.1, read on the forward strand.
CTGGTGAGCTGTCACTCACTAATGAAGAACGTGTTTTTCATGTTGTACAACCTTTAGGATGAAACACGGCAAGATCTACAGCCTCATCCGCATCTTTACAATTTCTCTAAACAGCAAGAGGGAAATAAAGCAAGTCTGACGCAAGGTCCACTTGCTAGCCTTTCAAGAACTTGTGTTGACTTCAAAGCCTGGTCAAACCACTGTTTAAAATAATGATTTTCACAGAATCAGTATATTTCATCTGAATTGCCACATTTAGCAAATTAGATCATGTAGCTGAAGCAAAACCAAATCTTTCAGATCATGTCAGCTCTGGTAGATGTTGATTTACAAATTCTCACCATTGACTAACAGCAAACCATCTTAACAGTGCAGATGTTTAATAGAGTGGAGAGCTGAAGAGTTTTGAACAGAGAAAGTTGTCATATTTTATCAACTGTGTTCCACTATACTCTGAGGGAATACTAATTGCTCCAGGAAAGAAGCATTTCTAGTTTTCTGTATTGTCGTGGAGGCAGCAGAGCTACCAACAGCTAGTTTACTGCTGACCATTTGGAAGTCTAAATTAAAGAACTATAGTGGCTGAGTAGAGCAAGAACGTTCCCATGTAACCACGGTGTTAGGAGTTAGCTCACCAGCTACTGTGACTCTCCAAGCAGGAAAAAAAAGCTACGATTTAATGATATTGCTCTGTTTGCTACTACAACCTATGAGGTCAGGTGTGGTGTTTTAACATGAGCAGTTTCTCAGCTATGCACAGTCAAGTTAAGAAAGTGGCAAGAGACAATTGAACCAGTAACACAGGGACCAGTTACACTGGAAACATGTAACAAAATCACCATAACACCAAAAACAAAGTCAATCACCACATCCAGTTCGGCTGAAGATGGTGACGCACTCCTGGATTATAGTTTAGAGTCTGATCTTCAGTTTATTATGAGGAATTAATTATGCCACTAATTGCAGCCTAATGAGTCATGACAAACCCAAATTACTGAAGATGTGCTTGACTCACAAACATGCCCTATTTTATTATTTAATATTTTTTTGGACAATAATATTTTATTTACATCAAAGGCTACAATTATGAACTGTGTTCAATACTTTAGATATTTCTATTGAATTCAGTGTTCAGCCACTGAGACAACCACTCAGTCATGGTATTCATCCACAGTTTACTGCAGTTGCTGCCCATAAAAATGTTTGTTTGCCTGTAAACTGACCTGGCCTCCTACCAGGCGGGACAAATAACATCACTGAGCAGTTTGTGGGTTGTTCATTTCTTGATAAAACAAAGTCCACACTTTTTTCAGATCACTTCTTATACCATATGCTTCCTTTGATCCTACAAACCCCCTCCGTTTATTAAACAACTTCATTTCATTTCAGACCCTCTGTTCTACATTAGAATCACTGTTGCTGTTCATCAATCAACAAACCACAAAAGGGACATTTATTTACATTCAAATGTGGAATCAAACCTCTACGGAGCACTATGGTCCTGTGTACGTGAGAAAAATTCAGTGTGGAGGTAAATACTCGCCCTCATCACAAGATAAACAGCTCTACCATTTACTGCTGTTTGCTTTCGCTTTTTAAGGCAGTGGATTATCAGCCGTTCCAGGAAAGAAGCGCACCGAGCAGCATGAGAGAGCTGCCAGAGTACACGCTTTTAATAGACTTTATGACCGCTGATTTATCCTGCTGTTTCTCCTGTAATCAGCATCACACCTGAAGACCCATTACTTTCACTGAATGACAAGATGACAGAGTAATATCACAGATGTCCTTCTTTTCATGGCCGCCCACCCTCCCAGGCGTCGCAATGCCCCCAACAATTTACACCAATCATATGGTTATATTTGGTTTAGGTCTTGTCTTGATTTTAAATACAGAATCCCATTTTTTTTATTTCTGATGAAAAGGCAGCTGAGATGGAAATGCCACGGTTTTACTCTGCACAAATGATTCTTTCGGTCTTCTTTCTTTTCCCTCCTGCATCTAAAATTGCAAACTGATGAGTCGTGCTGTCCCGTGGTGTAATAACAAGGGGGAAAAAACAAAAACAAAACAGGTTCCATGCAGGTTGCAACACATTTTCTCCACACGTATGAACCCGAGCGACAGGCTGGAACCACGCCTAATGGTTCTGGTACGGTTTTCATGACACACAACCCATTAACTGAGTAGCATGTCCTGGTGTGGGTCTCGTAAAGCCACACACATTATGACTGTAATGTTTAAAACCCAGCAAAGAGGAGGCAGCAGAAGACTAATGGACTTTCTCTGGGGTGTGATTTAGTGATAATGTTCAGGAAATAGAAAATATTTCATGCACATCATCCTCTTTAGGATACAAAAAAAAAAGAAAAAAAAAAGAAGGCGGCTAAAAGTTCTGTTGTGTTGCTTAGAAACATCTTTATTTAATGAAAGTATCTTTTTTGTCAGGGTCAAGTAGGAAATTTACAAATATGTTACATGTCAGTTGTTTTGACTGAAACTGGTAAAACCACCATGAACACAAAAACAAAAATGGGAGTTTATCGAGTGAAGTAAGTGGAAAACATTTACTGGACAGAGATCCAAACACACATACACAGAGTCACAGTCGGCAACTTTGTGTGATTTTTTTTTTTTTTTTTTAATCATAAGAAATGGAAGCTGTTCATCTTCAATACCCAGACGTCCTGTAATGTGTGATGTCAGTAAAGTGCGGTCACGCAGTGTTGGCTGGTCTGTGATCGGACACCAAAGGGACGATATGCTGGTGAGTCCTGCTTTCTCTTTAACTTTTACTTTATCACTTTTTGAGGTAAACTGGTTCAAAATGTCATCTGGGGAAAAAGCTGCAACTCCAGCTAATGTTAGACATTTTTAATTCTGTGTTCACATCTTGCCTCGTGCAGATTTTAAGAGTCTGTTCACCCAAAATTACCAAAAACAGATTTTCTCACTTACTTCTAGAGTTATCTAGCCATGCAGGCACTTTTGGGTTTAAAGATATCTGTTTGAGATTTCTGCTGCCAAACCAGTACAGTGAAGGTGACTGGAATGAAAACAGTCATAAACAGTGTGTTCTGTAAACAAAACGTACAGATTGTACTGTGAAAAACTGCAGGCACATGTCATTTGGACTGCTTCAACTTTTACACCAACAGAACGCAACGTCATCCAGAAAGATGCTGTGTTGGCTAATCAAGTCCGTGTAAGACAGATCACATATGAAATGTGGATGTCATATTTCTGTTTACCTCACCATAGTAACAACTGAAGAAAAAAAAATGGCGGTAAAATCCTTTCTCACAATAGAATAAACTGCCGAACAGCATTTTAACTCTGAAAATCAGCTCAACACAACAAGCATTCACCAACGAAGACTCTTACATCTTTAAACACACAAAACACCCACTACAGCTTCCACAATAGACATCTGGAATTTAGATTAAAAGACCCAGAATTATAAGCCTTAAACTGAACTGTCATACCAGCCAACTGGTGTCAAAGACTGGAAGCAACAAAATGACAGTATTCAACATTTTATTTCCTCGGTCCTGTGGACAGCACGAGTTATATCTCAATCCATTTGCTTTGTTTAATTCTATCTATCTGTCTATCCATACATTCATCCATCCATCCGTCTATCTCAAGGTTGATGGTAGGCTGTACCATTGTCCTGGGGTGGAGGCAGAAGCCTCAGACACATATCTTTAAGCCTGCATAGTTACATAACACCAAAGATAAGTGAGAAAATATGATTTTTTTTGGGGGATGAACTTACCCTTAAAAAGGGTCTCACCATAAACAGAGGCCTAGTATTAGGAGTTTCTGTTCTTCTGAACTGTAAAATATTGTAGGATGAACGGAAGTGAAAATACACTGGTAGTTACTTAGTTGGATTCAGTTTACAGTGATAATGCACCGAGTGTCTGGTCATCACAAAAAGAGAAAGTTTCCTTACCATTACGTCATCAGATGGACACTGAGGAGGAAGAAACAACTCGAGAGAACACATTCAAACGTCTAGATCCGCTGGTTGCATTTATGATCCTAAAAAACCGTTGAGGAGGCCAAAAGAAAAATAAAACTGGAAGTCAAGAGTAAAACATTTAGCTGCACACCTTGGCAAACCTATTCCAAACTCTTTGGCATGTACGACCAGCAAAATTTATGGTTAATTATTTCATTTATCTTTTTTTTCCCATCAATATAAAAATTGAAATAGAAAACGGTAAAACAAAAAACGTATCAAATTTCATGTCTCCTACAGTTTATCTTACAATAAAACATTAACAACAAAGTGTTCTATGCCAAAAAGGCTATATATCAATACTACAAAAAAATCTAAGCCTTTATTTACACTGCAACAATTGTAATTTCTGTACAGGACATTCAATTTTATTACAGCACACATTCATGGCTCATACATCCTAAGTACACACCAATTCCAAAGCAGAAAAATAAGTTTTTAGGTACCACTTGCAGGCTGGGGTTTGATAGTTCGTTGTCCTTTTCCTGTGACTGAGTCTCTTCAGGTTCCACGTCACATAAAGTCATTGAGCTCTGCCTCCAAGGCGGCAGCCATTTCATCTGCCTCTGAGCTGCTGCCTTCTTCTTCTTCAATGGAGTCTTTGGAGGACTCATCGGCAGATTGCTTATTCTCCACCTCGTCGTCATCCTCGTCCTCCTTGGCTTCTTCATGCTTACGTTTGTGGCCCCTAGAGAAATAACAAAGGCTGATTTAAAAGGGACTCTGTAAGCCTAAATCTGTGGGACTCCTCTGCTCTTCTGCCTCACATGGGATCATCATAAACACTGATGTCCCATTTAAAACTGATGCCAGAATGGTTCATTTATTTGGTTCTATGTTTCAACATGGAGTGAAAGTCAAACTGAATAATGATAACGAGATCACAGACTCCTTTACATGGTCTGTTGTTTAAAGGAATAATTCAACATTTAGGGACATTTGTTAATGGTAACAAAGTCCACAAGCACAGCTAAAGCTCACTAATTAGCATCTTATATCTTGTTTGTTTCATATGTACAAAAAAATGATGCTACGGTTTTACAGAGGGTTTACGTTCCAAGTTTAAAGAGCTATAGAGGTTTAGCCAGGTTTAGGTTTAGTCTCCATTTCCAGTCTTGTTACGCTAAGCTAACTGGTTGCTAGCTGCAGGTTCAATATCTGCATAAAGATATGAGGGTAGTATCAATCCATTGTGATTTGGGAATGTCTTGGGTTAAAAAAGAGACAGCTTGCTACCTGGTAAGCCGGCAAACTGCCCTGGATTTGGAGCCCTTTATAGTTCGCTAAAATTGCTAACCCAGTCATCTGCTTTCTGTGTTTACTTTTGTTTGAATTCAGGTAAATGTATTTGAAATTCTTTAAAATCTACTTGGAACAGTTGCAGGCTCGTTATGTTGTTTTTTCAGAGTCACGTTTTCAGGATCTCAGAAATGGAGGTGGTCAGTACAAAGGTAGAATAGCATGAACCATTAGTCAGCATGGCCAAAAATATGAATAAGATCTGGGTCGATCTGTTTTCTAACTGAAAAGACCTGGTGGCTGGTCTGGAAATCAGTTTTTCTAGACTGCCTGCAGAAGGAAATTTTCCTATGAATGTAAGGCAAGAAAAAGCCCTAGTTTTAGTTGTGCCAGGAATCTGTGGATATACCATCAACTACACATCTGTCGACTCTTCTTCTACATATCTGAATAGATTCTCAAGTGGCCAGAGAATAATTTACCGTACTGCATGTTCAGCACAGCATGGCCCCTTACGAATCCCACAGTGCAATTAACTAGGGCTTGTTCTCCATACAGACTGTATCCATCAGATGTAAAGGCCCTCCGCTTTTAAAGAACAAAACAGTGCTGTTGAGGGATTCAGAACAATTGGGAAGCCCGGGATACGGAGATGTAGGAGGCATGAATCGAGAGACAGAGGTAAAGATGGTTAAAAAAAGCAAAGAGAAAGGGATAAGATGGTGACGCCTTCGGGAAAAAGAGGAGTTGAAAAATCCCATAAAATTGAAGATCCTAACTAATCTGGAGATGGTCACATTTAAATGGAAGTGAAAACCATGTCTGTTCACAGGCAGTATTGGCTGAAATTTCCCCACACCAGGGCTAGGTACCTTAATTTCAATACCAATACCAAAAGGACACATTACTTTGAGGAATATGAGCATGTGTTTCTATAAGAGCCTTTAATGTTACTAAAAAGCTCTCAAAAATTGCAGGAATGGTTCACCACTTAGGGAAATATGTTGATTTACTTTGTTTCTGATACTGAGATGAGAAGATGGATATCAATCTCATGTCTGTGCATTAAGTTAGCATTGATTAGCATAATGACTGAAAGCAGGGGGGAACAGCTAGCCTCAGTCTCTCCAAAGAGAAAAAAATGTGCCTACTAACACTTCTAAAGATCCAGCTGACTGATTAGACGAGTATCGTGTTTGTTTTACCATAAAAAACGAGATGTAAAAACAAACTCAGGCTATGCGCCTTCTGACTCATGCACTTAACACACATGTGAGTGCCATCTATCTTCTCATCTCACTCCTGGAAAAACACAAGCACCCATAGAAAAACTCTGCCTAAATAAAATACAAATCACAAATCAAAGAATAAGAGCCAGAATTTGAACAAACATTCAGCTCTAGTGTTTAACACTAAAATGTGCCTGTAGCACAGAAAAAAGCTAAATAACTTTGACTGTGTCGACTAAAGCATAAATTAATTTTACACATTTACATGGCTATTGTGGAGGTCTGATGGCACTACTGAGAAGGCCCCTCTCATTAGACTACACAGCTGTCAGACAGCCTCGATAACCTCCCGTAACAGCAGGATTTTCTGGTCGTGTGTTCATTAAAGGTCAGATGTCGGCTAATTTCAGTGGAGAGGTTCGGTGACATGACGGTAACAGTGGAACCCTGCAGGCTGCACGGTGTGGTGTGTGTGTGTGCGTGTGTGGGAGGGAGGGAAACAGTTGTGTTTGTGTTACAACAGCACAGCTCTGATCCTCCAAATTGACAAGACGTTTAATGCTCAGAGCCATAAAATCAAGGCTCAGGGGTCAGCGGCTAATCTGAGGCTAAGCTATAACGGCAAGAGATGAGATGAGTGATCAATGATTATTTATGTGGTGACAATGTGAGAAAATGAGGCAACCCCCCCTCCCCACCCACGCGTACCACCATCAGTGACACTGTTACTGCTCCCTGGTTGTTGACACTGTATGAGTCATTACAAGTGAGAGTGTGTAAAAGGTTAATGGGTTTTCTTTTTTTTCCTCTTTCTTTTACATCCGTTCCCTACCATCCCATTTCCAAATATTACCAGTTGAGACAGCAGGGGTGAGTTGGGAGTGGGGGATGGGGATGAACTCCTCCATTGCTTTCTGCTTCACATCATTACATCCAATCTAAATCCTCGTCTATTAATCCAACCACCCACAGAAACACACACTCCACACCATGCTCACTCATGTCAGCTCCAAAACAGGCTTCAAATGTAATCCATTTTTATTTGGTTTTTGCTGGTTTCACATGCTGTTAAACTGCACTGATTTAAAAGGAGCTTCCTGCAGTTTGCTAACTTATTTAACATTTGTCCATTTTAACTTAACCACACGGCAGATTTCTGCTTGACTTGGAATTTGATACTTTTTACTATTATTATTTTAATGGTCATAGTTAAGGCTTCATGCATAAACTGCAAAGCAGTGGGAAAAATGGTTTACGAGGGAACCTTTTTTTTTGATAAATTATTGTAGTGATGGAAGCATGTACATAAAAAGTCATTTCTTTGGCTTCAATACGAATGCAGTGTTATGTAGATTTCATATACACAGCCCTGCTAGAGACTGTGGTGAAAGAAAACCAAAGACGATGAATGTTTACACCAAATTGCATAGCAATTCATCCAATCGATGTCAAGACATTTTACTAAAAAACACAAATGTCCACGTAGCAGGAAATGAACAAAGTGACTAGGGTTCATCCTCTGGGGATCACAAACATTTGTACAAAATTTCACTGTAATCCACTGGATACTTGCTGAGATATTTCAGTCTGGACTTCAGTGGTGGACTGACCAATCAACTGAGTGATATCAAGCCTCGAGCCACACTGCTAGCGATGGTGATGATGATTGCTAAAGGTGTTACTTCAATTACTGCTCAACGATGAACAGTCCATGGACACATTGTACTTTTTGAGCTGATGAGTCCAATTCAAAATGTTCTCATGAAAATCTATGTATGCTCTGAGTATGCAGCCACTTTTTGTTCTGAAATATTACTAAACAATTACATAATCACTATTCACTAAGCCTGAATCTGTACTCTACAGTAATCACTACCATCTCACCTTTCCAGTGGCCTGGGGGTTTGTGGGCTTGATGAATTTGCCCTTCAAAGCTTGTACTAAAGTCCCACTGTTTTGAGTGGCTACCCAGGAAAAGTTGAGAGCTATTGGGGAGAGATGAAATTGAGAGGGTTCTCCAGCTTCACAGACAAAATAAGTGAAACGTAACACTTACAGAAGCAATTCTGCTTGGTAATTGAAAAGTTTCCCCATTTTCTTTCATATATTTGGCACAGTGAGTACTGGGATAATAGGACCTTATGAGACACTTAATTTAAAACTGCTCATTAAAGGATCTCTTATGGGCCAGTAAAGTTGAAGATGTAACTGTGGAGGACAATGTGCCATCAGGACTTAAAAAGACATTTGCTAACAATGGAGCAGCTGTGGCTCAGGAGGTAGAGCTGGTCTTCTGCTAATTGGACGGTTGCTGGTTTGACCCCCCCCCCGGTCTGAAGAGTCCTTGGGCAAGACAACGAACCCCAAACTGCACCCCCCCATGCATCGTCAGTGTGTGCGCGATAGAAAATCATGTATGTACAGAAAAAGCGCTGTATGAATGTGAGTGTGGTTTGTAGCGCACAGCTCTTTCAGTGGTCAATAAGACTAAAAAAAGTGCTATTTAAAAGCATCCATTTACCATTTTTAAGTGTGGGGGATGAACCTTTGGCTATATTTGGTTAGAAATACAGAACTGTTGGCTCGTCCAGTAGCTGTGAAATGCTGACAGATGAATGAATGCCCTAAGCCCTGAGAGAGCACTTAAAATCAAGCTGCTGTTCATGACACAACAGGCAAGGCAGGCCTGACCTGTCAGGTGGTAATCATCAGCAGGAGCTCCAGCTATTTATGCAACTACTAGCGCCTCGAAATGAGTGAGAATGTGAACCCTATCAACTGATTTCTTTGTGAAACCTCACATTTTAAGATCTCTCCTGACGCTTTTGGTAATGAAACTAAATCCTGCTCCTCAGAAAATCACAGAAATGTCAGTTATGAGGGTGCAGGAGGTTATAATTTGCCAATACAGACACAGATGTTGAGGTCATTATGTCGAGACATTATTATCACTGTGTACTGTGGGAGTGTGTGATTGCATTAAAGGTGTCGAGAGGACATGCTACAGAGTGCCTGCTGGTGAACAACAGCCTGCAGTTGCCCTGCTACAACACATCATTAGAGATAAATAAGCGATATGAAATGTCTAATATAAATCAGGAAAACTGCATCTGCCCTAAGTCGAGATGCATTTTTATTAGATTCTGTGTTTAAGTCCAGACAGCACTAACGTCGCCCAAGGGAGAACTCAGTGGGGCTAAGCTGGGGAAAGAGTTTACAGAAATGGCTAGGATACAGTTTAATCTTGTGATGCAGAATAACTATCCCTGAAGAAGTAAAAGCTAGAACTCTACCCAGGGCATCCCAGTCTGGAACTGGTGAGGAGGGAGGCAGAGAAAAATGAGGAGAGGAGGAAGCCCTGTAAAAAGAGGAGACTTCAAAAGCTCCTGACAGCTCCGTTCACATCAAGAGAGAAAGACGGGCCGTGGGAGAGAGGGAGCGAAAAAGGCAAACAGAGCAAATAAAGTGTGAAAGAGGAGGAAACAGAGCACGCAAGACAGAAGAGGGAGGTAATGAACTACGTAATGAAGTACACTTTTAGGACACAGGCCAAATCTTCTTGTTCTCTTGCAAGGTTTCTACCATTGTAGCACAACCAAATGTCTCATCCCAAAAGAACATACTCAAGCAAAGAACCAAAGAACTGACCAGGACTAACATCAATGTGGTGTCAATTAGTTACGACAGCTGCTACTGTCTCTGTATCAACCTCTGTATCTAATGGATCTTTACTGTTAGCAAGTTGTCGCTTTAAAGAAGTGGCCTAACAAGGGCAGAAAGGACACTACTCAGCAATGCTGGTCACCTGTTTCATGTTTCCATATCATTTACAGCAGATGTGTCTAATGCAGATGCTTAGATATGTATATTCCCGTCCTTGTGGATTCACCAGCACCATATGCAGCACGCTGATAAGCACTGCAGTTAAACTATTGTTTTTACACAGACATTATCGTTCCCTGCCCCTCATTATATTATCTTACTATGAAAACTGACAAACAGAGGAGGATAAAAGGACATGCACTGATGTGGGGGTGGGAACGGATATATAAGGGACGTGCCAGCTTTGCTTGGCTATGCTTCAGAAACAATCTGACTTTCAACAGTGCTGGAAGGAAATGAGAAACACAGAGAGGCATGACAGTGCAGCGAGAAGCACTCACACAATGACTAAGTCTTTTTTCAGGCTGCATGCTTTCAAGCCTCACTTGTGAAAAATACATGTTGACAAAGATTTCAGGCAGGATGCACACATAGTGGAGATGTTCTTTGCGTTTGGGAGCTAAATTGTTTCGAACTGTTGTGAAGTGTCGCTTGACAAATCAGAGAGGGTTAGGATTCTCTACACGTCTAGTGGTAGAAAAGCCAAAACAAAGTGATGGCATTTATCTCAACATGTTTGGTACATGTAGTTGATGGTTTTAAGCAGCTCCAGCTACGTATATAGACAGGCTAGTGAATTTTTGATTTGTTTAAACTGGAACCTCGATTGGCTCGGCAAAATGATATTAAACTGTGTTAATACTGAAAGGGTCTGAAAATCATATAGTTTTGATTTAAGTAGATGCAGGTCCAAGGGATGGCCAGGAATCAAAGAAGACCCTGACTGAAATCTGACTGGTCAGCCCTAGTGCCCTGCTGTTCTCTAAAAGAGAGACAATAAAGCTACTTAACAACAAAACAACTGATTACTTTATGTCTCTGGCCTCTGATTCTTTTCTTTTTTGGTGACGTGGGGGCAATGGAACAGGTTGTTAACAAAACACAGACATATTATCATATTATGAAGTTATGATTGACATCCATAAACAATTGCTTAGTACACATACAGAACATTAGCGTCCTTAAAAATCTGCCACCTGACAAATGTAAGTCCAGTATTCCCTCTCCTTGTAGCTCTGTTTTTGCTCTCCACCAACTCCTGAGGGAAATATCTGTCTCTTCAGCTGCTAACATTTGCCAGTTAGTTACTGATTTTGTCTTCCTGTCATCTGGCACCAGTCATCTAGAACATGGTTTTATCTAAGCTTTTCCTCTGTTGAAAACACTTCATGCACCGTCTGAAAAACTGAACTGAACTGAAAAAGTAAATACCAAATCAAACCAAAACAACGAGCTGAAAAACACTAAAACACTCCTTAAAGCTGAGGGGAACTGCAGAGTCCCTGTGGGTTTGTGCAGCTAGACACAACATAAAATACTGAATAATTTTGGTTCTATAATACAACCAAACTATATTCTTCTTGTTTTTTTCTATCCCCAAGGCCATTAACCTCTGTTCAATGTCAGCTGCAACATGTAGCTCATAACAGGAAAGTCTGTCCTTTGCAGCTTTAACGGTCATGGCTATTTTTCATACGTGAGGCTTCTGGTTCTGATACTTTTGATCACTTTGATTCTAAAAACAACTTTTTACATAAAATACTGGCAAGTTAGGTAAAAATTTTTTTCACAAAGTTTAATCAGAGGTAGGACACCTAGATGAAAAAAAAAACAAAACAAAAAGAACTTGCTGACTGTGTCGTCTCTGAGCAGCAGGTGTGACAATGGTGTGATGCAGCGTGTCAACTGTATAATTCACTGTCATTTATACAGTCACCCAAGCCTGCATCAAGACCAGAGAATCAGATTACATCCCCCAGGTGTCCTTACATATAATTCACTTCTTTTCCCTGTCTGTTTACTGGTAGCACCACCTTTGACAAGGTTGTGAAGATCTTTCTACAAAAGACTGAAACGGATCTGGACCCAGAGCTCTGGATCCTGCAATTGGTTTAAATGGTCTCCTTACTTTATACTGATTGGCAAGGAGGGACATTAGTTAAAAACATTCTGGTCATAACACTCAGTTTGCCAATAAACAACCGTAAAATGTCCAACTGTCCTTGCGAAAGGACAGAAGACTCTTAAAAGACAAACTTATTGGACTGGGATAGTTAAGACTTTTCTTTTAAAGAAACTTCTGTTTGGACCAGTTCCAAAGCTGAGTAATTCATTTAAGAGCTCAGTGTGTCCCTGTTCATAAAATATTTGAGGTGCTCCATCTCTACACTCTACCAGAGATATGCGAACACCCGTTTTGCCCCTGTCGTCTGCTTTCACTCTCATATCTTACAAATATTAAAATCTATTGAAGCGAGCTAAATGTGACAGGTGACACATGCGAGGTAGGCTGACGAATGACTATAAGGTAAAGTGAAAAATGTAACGCCTCTATCCTAAGCTCAGGCAGCTCTGACAAATTTCTGCATGAGTGCCCTCAGTGACAATTGAACCTCTAGCCCAGGCAGCGTGAATGCCACAGTGAATAATCAATGCATATCATCAAAAACAGCACGCTTCACTTGATTTATATGTTTGTTCTTTCACTGGAGAGTGACTCTGTGTTCATATGTTCAGTCTGGTCACTTGGAAAAGTTAATCCTTAATCTATTTGCATGGGAAGAGTCTGGAGTCCAGTCACCTGAGCAATGGAAAAGGAGTCTGCTAGATCAAAGATAGGTGTGTTGGAAAAAGTTTGTAAGAATGTATTGTGTGAGGAAAATGTTCAAAAGGGCAGCCCGATGATTTAGTTTTGCTCTTTGGAAAAGCTGTAGGACTTAAAAACGACATTTAAAAAGTTTTAGAACTGTCAAAATTGAAGCAGCAAAACCTGGGATCTCCTGACTCTTGGTATCAGATATGGGTCACATTCCAAACACACTGGATCCTACATTTCCCATAATGCAACACAGCAATCAAGAACACAGCAAAACCGAACATTTAGTTTTACAATTCCCCAATCTATATGGGTGCACTGATTGAGAACCTGGTCTTCTGCCTACAAAAACCTATGTAACTGTAGTGTTGCACATGGGTAGAAAAAAAATAAACACACACAGTTCAATCAGTCAGTCTGAGGTAATATAGATGTGGATTCACAGTTTTAATACTGAAATCTGCTCCACTGAAGCCTGACTGATGCAGGATACCTGCTGAGGCATAAACCTCTGATGGATGTGGTTTGATTGCACATGAGACAGAATCTGAAGCCTCTCTTCAAAGAGTTGAAGTAAGGAAGGCAGTAGTGTACAGATACCGAAAGCACAGATCCTACATGAGGTTTACAATACTGAGGCTGCATAAAATTATAAAGTACACACTTTAACGCTTCAACGCTGGCAACAAACATATTAGTCTTCACTAGGAAATTGTAGTTGGAGTGAAAATAAAGCTGCATTACAGCCCTAAAACCATGACTACTTTTATACTCCCACCTTCCACGTTCTGCTCATCAGTCCATGCAGTGGGTGGAGAGCACTGAGCAGTGTCTGCGCTCAAAGCATTTCCTCCAAAGCCAACTAATTGCCCCAGTGTTACGAGGTGGTTCCTAATGAGGCACTCTTCTCTTTATGCCTCCGTTGTTGACAGCTGTCTACTGACAAACGCAGTAGTGGTCCACCCCTTAATATTAATTATTATTAATATAAGACAGCTTTCTATTGGCCAATGGAGAAAATTTGTGGGTCAAAGTTCACCAAAGTTGAACTTAATGCAAAACAAATTCCATGTGTTTTCTTTAGCACTGCGAATGGACTTTGTGAAGCATATTTCATATTCTTATTGGTATCTGAAACCACAGGCCCACACCAAAATAGCCCCCTTGTGTTGTTTTAACACAGTCCTATTTTCCCTTTTTGTTCTGGACTTAGGATCACTGGTGCTAAGAATTTGGGGTATGCATCTTTGTGCTCTTGCGGTTTCTGTCACTATTGCTCTTTCCACATACCCATTAAATGTGCGGCTGAAAGTAACAGCATCTCTGGGGACACAGAATGTTATTCTGGGTATTGTGTCAATCATGTTCTAAAGTAAAAATATGCGAGGCGGGTTGAAGAAAAATGCGCAGACGACAAAAAATAAATTCAACATTTTATCTCAAAACTGTTCATATGCACTTCATATCATCACCTGGCAAATTCTAACAGTGACTGAAGATATAAAATCCATGGAGGGTCCTCACAATCAGATCAAAAGCTATATTTCCTCATGCAGAATAGGCGTACAGTATACAATTTCCTGTGTCAGGAAAAATAGCTTATGCATGTGTGTATGGGTGGTGAGAAACAATGGCTATTAACAGGCCAGCCTTCCCCTGAGATCCATCTCTTTGCCTCATAGTGAGATCAATGCGAACAAAGAGAATAAATAGAATAACTGCCTGCATCACCAGCTCGGAGCCACAAGCCAGGAGGAAAAAAAACTGGGTCAGATTACTTGCAGTTTTAGTTTTTCCTACTTATGCTTTCCTCTTCCCTCCTCTTTTCATATATGTGAAAAGCCTGACTAAGCATCCCTATTTCTCACAGTCTGACGCTTCTCTCACACTGCTGAGCTGTGTTTATCAGGGACAAGGAGCACAGGGATCACTGTGCTGTTTCTCCCTGCTGCTCCGCTGAGAAACACATAGTGGTGGGTTCAGTACACTCACAAAGGGCAGTCGAGCAAGGCGGACTGCTGTCAATGTCTTTTAAACCCGTGTTACAATCATAATCCTCCTCTCCTGCATGTGGCATCTTTCAAAGCACCTTTGGGATTTAGGTGTCAGACTAACAGCTGGGTGTCACTTGACAAAAGACTTTAAAATTGTCCCTCACAACACATGCACAAAATTTGGTTTACTTTGATACCTTGATAGCTCATATTTTTGGTGCTCCATGCCACTGAAAGTGAGTGAAGATGACAACCTACATCAAACAGCATGTCAGGAGTGTAAGTACAGCAGGCTGAACTGGATCAGACAAACACATAGTGGCCATAGTGATAGGCAGCTATCACTATGGCCAGGTAGAAAGCCAGATAGTCTCCTGACTCAGTCAGATTATAGAAGCACTAATATCAGCAAAGTTTATGGACTGTTACTCCTTTGTTCTGTTCAGACCTGGCATTAGCAGGTAATGGCATTAGCAGGTAATGGCATTAGCAGGTAATGGCATTAGCAGGTAATGTGGTCAGCTCTCAGTATGTCAGCTCACACCTGGCATCAAAATGCATCTCCACATTCGTTTTAAATGAGCACTTGTGATCGGACCCACTTCCCTACTCTATATACCAATAAACATGAACATCAATTCCATTTGCGAAGACCAAATGTGCTGTTGTTTTTAATCAGCGAGAGGCAGCAATGTACCTGCCATGCCTAGTCCACCAGAAAGTAAAAGAAGAAAAGAAGGGAACCAAAACAATACAGGTTGGGTCTATTCCTTGGTTTGCTCCAAGCAAGGAATACAACATGATATTTCTCTAACACTAACTAGTTTTTGTGCCAAAACCACAGCAGTGTAAGACAAGATAAGGTGCTTTTATGTTTTTTTTTAAAAACACTGATTTGTCACGCTTTTGGAGGGCATCGGCAAATAATGTCCTGACAAAAGGGACGTCAGAGAACAAAAAGTTTGTGCACCATTGTGGAGTGCAATTACAAACAACAGTCTCTGTCATATAACTGAAAGAACTCTTGTAACATATTTAGATGCAAACGTCACCCAGCAAGTTGTTCACCTACATATTCTACTGACGCAATGACATTGGCACCGTACAAAAATAACATGGATGCTACATCCCAACCAATACTGGATTTTTGAGGCAGATTACTGATGCTGATATTTAAGAGTTTAAAAAAATACAACGCAATAAACTTGTCAGTATAACTGGACTATTTCCATAAAATGTCCAAGGTTACTGAACAAAAGAAAAACAAACCAAAACCTGCATGATGGTGAAAAACACACACCAGAAAATATTCCCCAGACACAATTACTGCACCCTTCACTAACATTTGATTGCAGAACCTTTGGCAACAATGACAGCCTCTACAAGCTTCTTGCACCTTCTGCTGGCGGTTTCTACCCCTCTTCCATTGCTATGTTTACAAGCTCTTTTAAGTTTGCAGGAGTACTCTTTACAACAGCAGATTTCAGATTTCACCTCTCTCCAAAGATTTTCAATGGGATTTAGGTCAGGACTCATTGCTGGCCATTCAGACTGACCCATTGCACTATTGTTATTTGTCGTTGTTGCTCTGTTGTATGTTTCTGAACTTCCTGAGAGCAAAGGAAAACCGGAGTCAAATTACTTCCCTTTCCAACCAATTTTTTGTGCTACTGGAAGCATGCTTTGGGTTTTTGTCCTGCTGAAAGACTCAAG
Organism: Toxotes lorentzi; assembly: GCA_037833715.1. NCBI lineage: Eukaryota > Metazoa > Chordata > Actinopteri > Toxotidae > Toxotes > Toxotes lorentzi. The sequence continues at coordinate 16,867,049 of JBBMJY010000005.1, forward strand.
ACCTTTGCCTCAGATCTAGTTTTCTCACACTGAGAATCACATTTCACTCTAAAATGCTTTGGTAATCGTCTGATTGCATCATTTCTTTGATACATTCAAATTCCTCAAGTACAGCATGATAAAACCTCCACCATGGTTTACTGCAGGTAGGGGGTTCTCTTCCTTAAGAGCTTTATTTCACTGCCTATAAAGAAAGTGTTGTGCTGCATTCCCAAAGAGCTCCATTTTGGTTTCATCTGTCCATAGGACATTATCCCAGAAAGATTGTATTTTACCTATGACAGTTTTTGCAAACATTAGTCTTGCCTTTTTGTGCCTTTCTTTAAATAGCGGCGTCCTCCTTTGCTTCATCAAAACCATCATTCATTGGTTAATTCAGGTCATGTGAACACTGAATATTAAGCACAGGTGAGTCTTTTTATTTTAATTTAAATTCATCAATAGGGTGCCAATAATTGTGTCCAGCATAATACATTTTATGTCTATTTTTTATTTCACTGAAAGCATTTTTTGTTGTTCAATAACATTTAATTGAATATGATTATTTTATACGAAAATTGGTTTATTTCCGTTTCTTTCTGAAGATATCCTGAGTTATGTACTTAAAATTCAAGGGTGCCAATAATTTTGACCAGGACTGTTTACTCTATATCTGCAATAAGCTAAAATTGGCCAGTGATATGAGCAATGCACATGTATCAGTCAGACTTAATGGGCACATACAAGCTTAGATTAACCAGAAAGCACACATGAGCAGTGGTGTGGTACAGAGTAACAGATTTCTTACCATTTAAACTCCCAATGTGCCTATGTACGCCTGTCTAGTGGAAACACTGTGCACACTCACACTCTCACAAACCTTACCTCCTCAGCTTATGTGACAGCTGACCTTATAACGACTCCAGCAAACTCTTAACTCACCTTTCCAGCAGCAGTTTGTCTGAATACAAACCCTGACCATGATGGCAGTAAGAAATAGGATTTGTTCACTCAAACAACTGTGCTGGCTACCGCTGTCTAAGAATGTTTGTGTCTGACCAATCACATAATCACAAAGACCGGTCTAACAGAAGCAGCTCTGACTACATGTCAACAAAAAAAAGAAGAAGAAGAAGAAGAAGAAGAAAAAAAAAAAAGAAGAACAGAGTCAATACAGCCAGCTGTGTTTAGATATGAATCAGGTGGCGAGGCAGAACATTTTTAAGTGACAAGCTAAATTCAATTAGGGTGTTTGTTTCACTCTCACCCTGAATGTCAGACACCTGCATAAATTCCAGCTGTAATGGTAGACATTTCATTAATCTGCAGCGAGAATCAACATGCCCTGCAGCAAAGGACAGATATGAAAGCTTTGCCTTCACAGAGAAAAGAAAAAAAAAAAACTGCTTTGGTACAATAACAAAACTGCATCTATCTGTGAGTTGAAGACAACAGCTTTCATAAATGCAAACAGAATAATTTGTGCACATACTGCAGAGATACGGTGCCATTACAGCAGTCTTCAGGGTATCAGCCAATCCTTAAAAACAATTACCCACAACAGGACCCTCGGGTGCAGACGTTCTAATTGGAAAGCTCATGGAGCCTAACTTACAATAAATGCATGGAGATAACAGCCTTATTTTCCCCTTTACACCCTGTTCATCTCCACAATTAGAAAATGAGGAGTGAACTGTTCCAAACACCAGCTACTCAAATGTAATAAACACCACAACGAGCCTCTCATTCTGACCGTGTTCCATAGCTGTTTCTTTACGTTTAACCATGTCAACGAGATTTAAGCCTAAACCATAATCTGCAAGAAGCGACAGTGTTCAGCATTAGACTATATATATAACCTGATGAAGTGTATGCTGCAGCTTCAAACATCCACTTCCTGACTTTTCCCTCACATATGAGAAATGACTTGTATATTAATGTGCAACTGTACTTTCAGTGGTGCAAGTACAAAAGGTAAATCCTGCATAATTCACAGAGGAAAAATTGATGCCACAGTAAAGTCACCATGCAGAAACATTAGACAAACTTCAATTCAGTCCTCTAAGATACATGCCTAACTGACATGGGTATAAACAAATGATGTCATTCTTTAACTTAGTTTGCAAGGAAACTGGACACTTTCAATGTTTGTCCTTTACATCAGTGTTATATTGATTCTATCATCTTTTTAGGGAAATTATTAATTGGGCTATGTATAGTTCTAACAACCTCCAACAAGAAGTATGTATTTAGGCTAAGAGATTAAATGTGGGGCAAGAAAAACGCCAAAAAACATTTTTCTGTCATTTAGTGTTCTTGTTTTCAAAAACAACACGACTCCATGACAGAAAATTGTTAATTATTGTTAATTTTGGTTCTGTCTTTGGACTGACTTATTCACTAATGATTAGTGTTGTTTTAAAGCCAAAACAGATTCAGGCACAGAAGGCCTGCCTGGGAAAGATGCATATCAGCTGTGTAGCTCAGCCAATGTGCTTTCAGCTGCTCTGTTAACTGGCAGGAGATTTCACTGTTTATCTGCTATGTACTGACAATTTAAATGGAGCTGTCACTGTTGGAGGAAGGTTTCACTGGCCTTTTGAAACTGGATCTCTTACTCTTTTCTCACAAAATACAAAGGACAGGACCTATAGATTGTTGCATATTTAATTCAGTCGCTTTTTAACACTGACTCAGGAGGAAAAACATAGTGCCTCCCAAAAAAAAAGCTAATAATTAGTCCATTTAAGAAATTAAAATTCTTCTAAGCCACCGTATTGTAGACAGATACCTGTTATTACACATCTAAAAGTATAATGCCCACAAATAACCAGTGTAAGACAGGAATAATTAAGACCAGCAATAATTACATAACAGGCTCTGTGAGGGAATTGAGATTTCACACTGAATGATTAAAAGCAGTAGAACAAAGACATACATCTCATGAGAACATGTAGTCCATATACAAGGCTTTGTGTTAATCCCCAGTATAAAGGCAGGGTGTCAGGCTAGATAGCCAGCTCCACACAGAACTATAGCCTGGAGAAGAAGAATGAAAAGGTACCGAGGTGGGAGAAAAGAGTAAGGCAAGAATGAGAGTGAGAGAAAGAAAGCGAGAGAGTCCAATTCACAGTACGGCAAGATGAGCTATATTTTTATTTTTCTCTTTCATCTCAGTCGAAGCGCATACACACTGAACAAAAGGCAGCAAACGCTGATGAGACCAACCAGCCTGAGCGTGTTGTTTCTGTGCTTGGAGAGGAGGAAGATAAGCAGTGGGATTTAAATAAACAGGTTTTCCACTGGTTCTACAGTATTTCATCCTAACACACCGACATAAGGGTTTGACATCATGGTGAAGCTTTTCCCCCCATTAATCAATACGATTTGATCAGATTATCAGAAATATGCTCACCCCCACATGCAATTACCAGTGTTTGCTTACAGATGTGTAGGGAAAAATCTAAATACTGCATATCACGTTATGTAACCAAGTCATCACTAAGCAAGGCTGAGGTGTTTTCACAAGGCAGAGCAGCTGCAAACCACATGAATGTATTACCAGCAATCACTGTGTCTGTGTGTTTATGTCTGTGTCTCACCTGTCTAGCAAACAGCAGGCCCTTTAAAAAAAGAAAAAGCAAAAAAAAAAATCTAACAATAAATCTTGCACAGAATGTGGTAAGCTCATTTAATCTTATTTTTCTAAGCACCACTTATGTACAGGCCACAACAAAATCAACTGAAGCCATATGGGCTAAGTCGTGAGGGGGCAGCTGCATTGCAATTCAATGAGGTGATGAATGTCAAGTACGGTAATTTACTGTAGCTGCACAAACTGTTTACTGAGAAAAGTTGACACTGGACTTCTATGGTGTGAAAGCATCTATTATTTAATTAGGGACATTTGAGTTCTGGTGGGTGGTCAGGGTTCACTTCAAACAAGTGAGCCATCACTGACAGACAGTTTACAGTCAGGGAGGTTTAGAAACCCAGCAAGATGACACTGAGATACTGGGCGGGTTTCAGAACAGAGGTGGAAGTTTCCATTGTGTGCTGATTTTTAGTTTTGGGCTTCAAAATGGCACTTAGACATGTTAAAGTGTAGTTCTGCTAAGTGTTATATAATTTGGAAACAGCACTTTTCTCAGTACAGCGCTGTCAGGTGCAGAGAAACATGTTCACCGACTTTGCTGACTGAAGTAAAGAGTCATTTACAACGTTGACTTCTGATTCACATTTAGTCCCATTTTGCATAATTCCATGCTAATGCAATAAAAGAACTCAAGACAAAACTGCCCTGTGGAAGTGATGGCAGTACAGATCTCTGTAATAGCTCTGTGTCATTATTACAGTTTGAAAAAGCTTTGAAGTTGCCATTCTAACACAGTCCATTATACCACTGATTATGTCTTAATGAATACACATCTGCACAGACCCTGCTTCAGTGATTAAAAAGTAAGAAAGAATTAACTGTCTTTGAAACATTACAGTGTGTTTGTGTTGTATGTATAATCTGTTCCAATCACCCTGATTCATTCACTGTCAGTTACACTCTCTAGTTTTGGGGGTTCCCAAATTACTTTTGGAACCTCTGTTCTAAAGCATGATGCAGTCCTGACTGCCAAAGAAAAGAGAAAGCTAAAATCTTGGTCACTGAACAACAACCGTGTTCACCAGTCACTTACCTAAGTGTGGCAGCTAGTAAAGTCAATATTCCTCAAGGTGACAGACAACAAATCACTATACAAATGCTGCAAAATATCTGGTACTGCAACATGCTCCAACACCAGTTAGCCAGGTAAGCCTATAAATCATAGACAACCATGTTATCAGAAAACAGGGCTTATGGGAAAGGTAACCTCAACTTTTGCAGAGTGCAGCTGCTGAAAGAGACAGATAAAGCATCAAATATTTAGATCCTGTAAATGTGCCTTCTTTATCCAGAAATCCCAGCAAATCACATGTAGAAAAAGAAAAAAAAATCTCAAGAGTGGAATACAAACTGTCTCCTAAACAGACCACAAGAAAGAGCTCTGTCCAGTCAGACTGTTAGATCTTTTGCCTCACTTCTCCCTGTGGTTCTTTCGCATAAAGCATCACAGACTGACTGGGTTGGCAGACATGAGCATGCTGTATCTGGCTTACTGTTGGATGATTTCTGGAAACAAAGTTAAACTTTTTTCAAAGAGTTCTTGGAGCCACCTGTTTAAAACTCTGCAAATCGATTTTGTGGGTCCTGAACTGAAACGACTAGACGAGAGACAATGGGGCAATCAGCCAGAATTGTTTCATCAGCCCAGGTCTAAAGCTTCACCAGGTTGGAGGTGTGTCGTCTGAATATCCTGAGCTGTCACACAATATAGAGGTGAAACATTTTCCCCTGCAAGAAAATCTGCACTTTAGAAAGAACAAAAAAGTGATGCTGAGTTATGTGTTCAGAATGAATTGGCTTTCTTTGGAACATGGGAACATCTGAAAGCGTAGCTGAAATAGGAGCATAGGGTGGATTTGGCTCTAAATTTGGTTGTCAAGAGTGTGGATGAAGAACCAGAAGAATAGGTTTTGTGTCGCTCCTGAGCAGGAGAATGAGAGACCCCAACATCAGGCCTCTTATTCAAGAGAAATGAGCAATGAACAGAGTCAACAAACACCTGCTGCCTCTTCTTTCACTGAGTATCAGTAGCATACACTATTCAGCCACAACATAAAAACTGGAAAGTGGTTTTTAATGTGTGGCTGATCAGAGAAACATGTAATACAGTGGAAAGAAATTATCTCTGCAGTAATCTGCGTGATTTTCTCGAAGCTCCTGACAAACCGAACATTGTTACAAGCAATTTTACTCCAATGAATGAAACCGGTTTGCTCTTGCTACTGGAAATACCCCCCCCCCCCCCCCCCTAAAAAAAAAAAGTTTTAGTTATGATGCCAGCATGAGAGCGATGACAAATGAATCCTGGGAAGCAGAACTGCTGGAAGAGAGTGCTTATTCTAGTTTATAGATACAGGAGAGAAAAATTACTTTCACACCATGGGCCTCATTCATCAAGGTGTGCTGCTTTACACAACCTGTAATATGTTCTTCTATGCCATGGCACACCATGGTAGACCAGTTGCAAAGAGATATGGACTCTGCTTATACAACTTAGAGAGTTATTGGAGTATAAATTCTGACCACGGATTTACATTAGAAGTGTAACATATTGTGAAATTTACAGCGGCCTTACTTCAGCCTCTGCCACACTTTTAAATGAGACTACAGCTGAGTCCAGACCATCAGTAATACTACATCAGAAAACACAGTCCTCTCCAGGGTATCCGAATTGTTCTCCAAACTAAATTTAAGACTTTTAAAGACCCTTTTAATACCACACAGAATGCAATTTAATCTCCACTGTCCAGTAGGGACAATAAGGCCTGCAATTATTTATAAAGTACAGGAATTTATTGACATTTATAATCACATTTTTGTTACTCCTTACCACCTGCATATACCAATAATGTATAGTAATATAATTAACCAATTAATGTGACCTGGACCCAGATAAGCGGCAGTGAATCTCTGGAATAACCTGTTGAAAAAAGTTAATTTAAGTTCATTTAATGTTTGGATAAAACTGACACTTCCATTAGCCTCCTAGCTAATGTGCAACCGCGTAGTCTTTGCTACAGGCCTGATGTTTCTGACTGAAACTCCACGACAAAGAATTAAAACAATTAAACTTCCTGCAGCACAATTCACTGACGCACCAGTCTCACTTTGTAGTTCACAGATGAAAAACGCCTCTAAACAGCCAGCAACCGCATACAAAATAAAATGTAAATGAAAAACTATTCAAGAGCTTTGAAAATTTTAATTGAAGACTTTGTTAAATATTAATACCTCCTAAAGCCTGGGAACTGAATTCAATGCAAACAACAACAAAAAACAAAGCAAAAACAAAAAAATGCACAGTTGATTTTGCAGGAACATTGAACCTCACTAATTTCTGAGGCAATGTCATGCAATGGCAGCGTCTGACAGCACAAGCGTACATTCCTGGGAGAATACTTAGTAATGAGAACTTGGTAAATTCTAATGCTGCCGTCGCTGAGATGAAGGATTAAATGACTGTCAGTATAATAACTTCCCAGAGTTGTAAAATTCTGTCTACAAGTATTAAAAACTGCTGCTTCGTTTTGCTGTCTGATAAGCCTTTAAACTTATGGATATTATTATTCAAACCTATTTCACCCTATTTCATCTTTTCACCAGTAACTATAGAAACACAGGACATGTTTTATTTAAATCAGTCCTATTTCCATCTGAACACCTGCTCTGACACTGCTAAAATGACCACTGTCGTGATTTTAATGGCAGAAATCCTTTCTGTTGTTCTGGCTTGCATGGAAACCAACGTTCAACCCCTCTGAAGTAACAGGCCTAAGCTCTGAACAAGAAGTTCAGACACAGTATTTATTTTAGACAGTAATGCATTCATCCTATACAGCAGGTCAGTGTTATATCTGAGGACACCTAAATCAATCTAATCTTTAAACAGTGAGAAAGAAGCAGAACATTGTTCCTATTTCCAAGGTTAGTGTCACTACTGTAGGTATCTGAATGAAAGAAATAGCACAGAGCCTTGGAGAGCATGACAGACCAAAAGAAATCTCATGACTACTTATGAATGCAAAAGGTAACCCCTTATGTAGAAATAAAAATGATGTTAAAGCTTTAATAATTCAACTAAACTTACTGTAAAACAAATACTGCTAAATCAGCACAAACAGTACATACAGTAACACCGCTCAAAATCTGTTAAGGTGCCTGAGGCAGACCTCATCCCATACTGTGCTGTGTTCCCTTTAGTTGAACAAACATGGCCCATTTGGTTGAACCCATTTCTAAAATGTGCCTCAGGTTTATTGCTGTGGCACCAAGAACATCCACTGAGAAAAAAAGTGGACATGCACCATTATGTGAAACATTTCCCAGGGCGCCTGTTACTTACATGTTACTTAAGAGCAGCCTCCACGACTGCTTGCAGCACCAAGAAAGACATTTACATGAGCAGCTGCTACAGAGTGTAAAGTATCTGAGAACTGCAGAAAAAAAACTTTCCTTTTCTTAGCTTTCTTTTTTCTTTTTTTTTTTTTAATTTATAAAGCAGACATCTTACATTCTACCAGATTCATGAGAATTAAATGGTACAGTGTCAAACAAAACCCATTCACAATTACAACCCACCCAGGGGAGAAAAATAGGTAGTGAAATAAGGCAGCTTTTCATTATTACCATAAGTGAAGCTGTTTTTTTTTTGTTTTTTTTTTATATTGACTTTTTTTGAACTGACTGGTTTGAGAACAGGATCCTTGGTGTGACCTTAACAGCAAGTCACAACAAGCAATGTCATAATTTAATCTGATTATTTTCATGTAGGAACAAAACAGATTTGCAATTATGCTTGGAATAAACTTAGCATTTTAATACTCAGTAAACCAAAACAGGCCTGGAGTTTAATAAATTATAATTGCAATTATAATCCTGGCCAGGAAAATTGCAAATGAATCAATTATCTTACACTGCAAGGAAAGTAGGACATCAGCAGTGAAAAGCAGCGGAATTTCCCTGCTCTTTTCATAGCATACAAACAAAAACTTTATTCATGACTGGGCCTATTCAATCCAAGTCTCCAAATTTGGGAAAATATTTTGGGCCAAATGAATTAATCCATCAGGGGAATATGGGGCATTGTAGCGGCAAAAGATGAAGAACTAGGGTGATGCAGCAAATTGCATACTGTAATTTGGGTTGCAGTGGGGAAGAGGAGGCTTGCTTCATTATCAGTATCCTTCAAAAGCGTGCAGCCTACAGGTCTGTGATTGTGCTGTTTATAATCTGAGGATAAAATAATCCACGATAGTATGCTCGTCTCAGGATCTGTCTATCTCAAGGGAACTACTAACAGAAAGCCCTCCTTACCCCCAAACTTCAAACTTTACATGAGGAGGATGGTAAAAAGCGAGGGGATCTCAAGTGGCATTAATCTTTCAAATGTAAGAAAAGTAGAGCATCATCAGCGCTTATTATTCACTGGAGTCAAACATCAGTTCAAACGTTTTACACTAGAGTCCAGCCTGCAACAAGAGAAATGGACGATGAGTGACTAACACGGAAAGGGCACGGAGGCGGGGAAGTAACAGTGTGAGAGAAAAAAAAATGAGCCTGAGCTTCCTGGTAGGTCCGGGGCGTTTTGCAGCTCTGTGTTTCATTCATGTTTAATCGGCTCTCAGACTGCAGCACCTCTTTGATATCACACAGTGGGTGCAGTCAAAAAGAAGACATGACTTCATGCTCCGCCGACCCGATGCACAGCTACCCTTTGATTAATGAGTGGGCTCATTTAATCACTGCCTTCTCCACAGGAGTCTTTAAAAGACCAGAGCTCCGGCTTAGGTGGGGGGCTTCTCTCAGTAGAGGAGCACTGTCCACTCTCACCTACTTGTGAAGTGCAGTTTTAAATATTTTAGTATAGAGTATAGTACTGGATACAGGTGTCTTTTTCAGACCTGAATTTATGCCACTTTTAAATTAAAATTCAAACTGTGGTTGAATGACAAAAAAAAATTAAACTTTCAATTTATAATGATGTTTTCTAATTCAAAGTTTACAGTGTATACATTCCCTGTACGTGCCCTGACAATAAACAGCTTACTGTTGTTACCTTAGCTAATGCAAAGTAGAAAACTAGCAAACAATGCTGCACAGACTCACAACACTAAAGCATTTGAGAAGGAATGTGTGCGAGCATTTTGAATTCAACACCACAGATGGAAAAATCGTGGATACAGGTAATGCTGTTTGCTGGATTGAAACATCCAGCGCTATTAGCTCTACTGTCTGCACTATACAGAAGCTACACTAAAGCAGCCACATTCAACCTTGGTTACACTGCAGTCTGAGATTCACAGAAAAACATGCTTCAGACACTTTCAATGCTATTGTCGGTGCATGTTATATAGGGAATGGATTGTTTCTCATCTTCTTTAGGAGGCCCACTGTTCTATTAAGCAGGACATTGATGGTAAACACAGAGAAGCTCCACTGTTATAGTCATTTAGTTATAACAAAGACACAATCCACTAAAGCCACCGCAGCAAATTCCGGTTAAAAAAAAAAAAAAAAAAAAAAACGTCCAGCAGAGGAGGTCAGAGAAGATGAAACACATTTTGAATTTCACACTTTGCTGTCTGACAACCTCAATGGAAAACTTTACAAGCCATTTGCCTCCTCCATCACCTCTGCCGTGGCAATGTTATAATAACATGTTCACTCAAGCTGACAAGTTTCACACTTTCATTTTCACTCGGAAATAAATACATTCCAGAGATACACAGCACAGGAAAAAGAAGGAGCGATGGAGCATCTGAATGACTGCGTATCACCTAGAGAGACAGGAAATTAAAAGTGACGACAATTGATAAGAGCAGATGTGTTTGAGGAGTGAATGGGTCCAACTGCTGTAAAAGGTAAAAAATAAATAAATAAATAAACGTAATATAGTCGGCAATAAAAAGAGAATGTTTAGGTTGGAATAAGTGAACGGTGGGAGACGGTAATTAATGAAGGCTTTGCAAACTTGCAAAAATAAACTTCCCTGGATACGTCATAGTGCAGTTAACACCGCAGCATCTGACAGTAAACACAAACTTGATGTTAATAATGTGACTGACTCAAAACAGTACACTTCCAAAGAAAGGCAAACATAACTGGCACTTTAATTGGATGTCCCTTGGCCTCTGTGGCTCCCTAATTAATTAGGTACCTTAATGTTTATTCAAAAGACTTTTAATTGTTTTAATGATGAATGAATTTCTGTCTCTGATGTTCTTGTTTAAACAAGGACACAACACAAACTCCAAGTGAGCATCTGCAGAAACCATTCAAAGACACATTCAGTTGTGATAATCTTGGTGGTAAAAGTGTAGCAGTAGTTCAGAGTAAATCCCTGAGCCATGCATCACTTGGCACCAAAAGTTCAACTCACTAATCCTCAACTGGAAGCCTCTGTTTGTTGTTTGGCTACAGCTCCATAATCAGGCTGCAATGTACTCATTATTTCTTCCTTATAGACTGAGCATCGAGGGGGTGGTCACATATTATTTCAAAAAAATCGTATTAAAAATATACAACATGATATTCAGTACAGTATATGAGATGTATCTGGTTTTATTTTTAACTTCACTAAAGAAATGCAAAGTTAGGACATTATACAACATGTATATTTATTGTAGCTCCCATTCAGGGATGATAACTACATAATTATAATACTTAAAATGAATTTTTAATTATTCTAATAACTGCACTGAAAAACTGAATTTTGTTTAGTGGTGACTACAATGCAGTGATTCAACTCCATGCCAAGTTCACCTTGTACTCACAAAACTAAATGTTCATGCAGCTTATAAAGTAGAATAATATAAAGCCCACTAACAGCATTGATTCTGCCCTGGTTTTAAGAGGGACAACCGGGCACACTCTCTTTGCCCATCATGCTTCTCCTTGGTAAAAATCATGCTGTTGTTGCCAGATGAATGGTCGGCTGATCACCATAACCAAGTGCACATAATGTGCAACTGAAATCAGTTTCACTGGTATAATGGATAATAATGGAATTTGAGCACACAGGCCCAGTTGGCCCAGCTGTTATCCACAACAAACATCTGGAAGGAATTAGAACATAAATCTGGTCTTTCCATCTGGTCTTCTAAAAAGAAGAATCTCACGGACCTGATATCTAATGCATGGGACACATGGTTGTACACTGAGGCACTGGTTCGGAAACAAAAACCAAACCACTTGTTGAGTGCACAACAGTGGCCTGGAATTGTGACTGCGCTGCCTCAACCACGATGTGAGGAGAGTTTCCAACAGCTGGTGGGAGATGAAAAGTTCATCCACCTTTTATATCCACCCTGCAACATACTTGTTAAATCTTAAATCTGTTGGAGCCCGAAGTTCCTTCACTCGTCATAAATCATTCACCACCAACACATCCACAAATGGGCTGAAATGACAGCTTACATCTTTTTTTTTTCCCTGAATCTTTAAGACATATCCGGATTGCATTAAAGCAATTCAATATCAAGATAGACACTTTGAAGTTAAGATGGTTGGGGTTAAGCAAGTTCAAGGCTGATTTGGATTGAACAAGTTCAGTATACACTTTCTTTTTGCTCTGCAGTTTATTAGAGGAGACAGTGGCTGTTTTCTCATATGAAGTACGGACATTGTCTGAAAAGTCAAGTCTGGACATTTTCCAGAGTTGCCCTTTCACACATGTAGCACACAGCAGGTGAGTGTCTGTGTCAGATGCATTTTCACCTACTGGAAATACTCTGTTTGGGTCAGGTGAGGGTCAGAGTCTGGGTAGATTGTGCAGGAGACAGGATAGAAACGTCACCAACACGCCCACTAGCTTGCTGTGAATTTTCTGGACAATTACCTGCTCTATTCACACATGGGCTCAAGAGGACATTACAAGGCCTTTGGACTAGGGAGCTGTCAGGTTAACTGTCCGGTCCAACTGATTTGGGCATTTGCGTTCACACATACAGCTCATCCAGGTAATGTGTAGAAAAGTTCAAGGCTGCAGTGCATGTGTGAAAGCACTAAGTAATGGATGGGTTTATGCTCGAAAAAACATTAGCCATGACTCTGCCCTGAATCACACGAATTCCCAAATGCAATCATTGTTTTTATCTTCAAGTCATGCAAGGGGATCTTTGTGGGGTACAACAAAGCGTCTTCATGTATCTACTCAAAAGGCATCCAGAACTGAACCTAAAACTTTGAGCATTTCTTTCTTTGAGTATTTATTCCATTTGAAAAAACTTTATATGAAATATAATAGGGAAAAGTCTTCGACAAAGGTCAGTAAGAATATATTTTGTATACTTTGTACATATTTTGATACAAGATTTTTTTCCCGTTTTCAACAAGTCCACATACTCTAACATTAGCCATCAACCATTTAACGATTTCACCTGTGTGTCCATTTCAGCAACATTCAACATTTGGGATAACCCATCCGGAAGTTAGGTTTGTATCCCGTTCAGAAAATGGAAGCTAGTTAGCCTAGCTTGCTAACGTTAGCACTGATTCCCACTAGACCTTCATGAATTTCAATAGCTACTGAGTCATTGAGAGCTCCAACAGATTCTGTGCTGTGCTATGTTCATGTTGCATCATACAGTGGAGGAGGGTCTAACTAGGCCTTCATGGGTCCAGTTGTTGTGAAAGTAAATGACCAGACTGTCAAAACAACACAGGAACCGGTGTAACATCAACACTTTGTATGTTACTCTGTGATTCAACTCACAAAAGACAGCAACCTACACAGACACGCAGTAATGTAGGGAGCAGTCAGATCATGAGCCCTCGATTTTGACCATATAATTATGCAAGTCAACACAAACACTAAAGATACACATACACTGATTTGCAAAAGTGAATTTTAATTTCAGTTTGACTGTAAAAAGAATGATGAAAGAATTCTGCTGAAACTGTAAAACAGTAAACGTTGATCTACTGTGTTACTGGAAACCTGTTGTGCTTCTGGAGGTTAATTATTACACGTGCTACATGCTTGTGGCAGAAAACTGATTCACCAAAATATAGGATTTTAATTGGAAAAGCAACAAAAAGTCCTCAAGAAGTGGAATCACTCCAGATGATAATCTTGTAAGACGATCATGCATTGTTGGATTTAAAAATCATCCAAGTGCAAAGATTTGTGGGACTTGCACAGTAATGTGCAGTGATGGCAAAGGAGCTGAGAACTGCCTGTGAATGTGACTTGCGCTTTTCACAGTGCGAAGGAAAATAAATCATCTTTGACTGGCATTTGTTGAGGCTAATTATTTTTGATTTGCAAACAGTGGCAACACAGTACTGCTTCATTTCTTCATAAACCACTGTTACCTGACCCTGTGGGTGTAAATTCTTCCGTGCTTAGTAGTGTGGATCTCAGCTGGGAAAAAAAATCATTTAACAAAAAACAAGCAAGACATTATTTGCCTGCAGTTAGCTGTCTAAATCTATCCTAAATTTATATACGATAAGCAGTAAATCATGTGAGTGTGGATATGGTTGCTTTTGCAGTGCTAGCTTTAGTGTTAGCGGTTGAATGGATTACAGCAGCACAGGTAGAAACAACAGAAATAAGAGCAACGCTGTTTTTACTTTAGACAGAAACAGGAAAGAGAGGCAGGAGCAGATACTGAATGATGGTGAGAGCAAAAACACACAGTCACATCACTACAGTATCTTAGCAACAGATGTGTGTCTATTTGGTGCCAAATGTAAGAAAGTGCTGAAGCCAGGGATGGAGTCTGACAGAATGGCAACTATTAAGCCAGCTCCTGAAGGAGTGGAGGTCCCACAGAGTCACATCTAAATCAGGAAGTGGCTATATGACTTATTCTGTAAATCACAGATAAAAATAAATAAATAAATAAATAGTAAGTATAAATAATAAATAAATAAGTAGTCTCTAATGGCCTGCTGGGAAACTATACAGTCAAAGCCTCTTCTCTGACAGACAAGCGAATTACATTATTGCAGTCTGGCAGGAATTTAGAGGTGGATGCCAGACAAGGCTTATATAACCTTTGTCAAGCTTTACAGTATAGACAGTATACTTGAAAATTCAAGACCGAACAGAACTGAAGTTATGTAGAGAGTATTAAGTTTCTCAAATCTGACATTTAATTTATGTGAAAGTGTTTTATTTGACTGCACTGTGGTGATGATAAAAGTGTTTGGAAATCTCCTGAAAATGTAAAATGTTTATCTGTGGCATGCATCCTTAGTTTGACAAATCTTTACTCCTGGTTTTATTTTTGTTGTTTTGTTAAAGGGGCACTGAACCAACTTTATGCATAGAGTTATGTCACGAACAATAGTACTTTAACATCAGTATTGATGACATCATCAGGGTTATTGTAGTTTATGTAGAATATTTATTCTATTCTCCATGAAGGAATAATACTGCAAACTGTGTTTGCACAATGAGTTTTCCCATTGAAGCCCAGTATTTATGTTAAATGTTCTGACCCATCATTGGGCCCTGCTGTGGGTATCAGGCTGTGCTGTCATACAGGCGACATAGTTTTGTACCCCTGACCTAACGTACCTTTAAACTCCCCTTCAATCCTGCTCTCACGTAAACAAAGAGCAGATACTCAGCAGGTTGACTCTGCAGCTTAACTACTGCAGGCCGGACCTGCTGCCATCACTGGCATCTTTATGTGAATATCAAGGCTCACACAGTTGTCAAGCCACCATCACTGGGTCCACTAGACTCACAAAAATGCACTGCTTCCATTGTCTTAGCAAAGAAAAGAACACAGTTTAAATATGAATTTGTGAGTGTAGGAGGGCAGGCAAGTCTACAGGGCACTCTCTCAATAACTGGTGTTTGGTTGAGTTGGGCCCACGACACTGAGAAGGCTCAGCAGTATGTTCCAGTGTACCGGAACCAACCCCCTCTTCAGCTGCACCCACACACACACACACACACTAAACACAGCCTTCCATGGCAAGGTAAATTCACTTATATCTATAACACGAGCCACCCTCAGCTAACAGCGTTCCAGCTAAAACAACCAGCTAACAGCATGTCAAACCAAGTAGCCTGTAGCCATCACTACCAGCATCCTGCTCAATCCACCAAGCAACAACAAACAATACAACATATCCACCTGTGATTTGAGATTTCTTTACAAGCAGCGCCATAGTAATTAAAAAACTTCTACACCTTAGAGAAAGACAGAGGTAAAAGGACAGTGGTCACAGAGGAGAGTCATGACCAGGTAAACTGTGATATTATTAGACTGTGTGTCAGGTATCTTTCCATGGAAGGGCCCCAAGACCCACCTGCCATTATGAGCCCACACTTGCTCTCAGAATTGAACTTACTGTCTTCCACTTGTGTGTCAAGCTGTCTAATCATGTGCCGCTCCTCTGCACCGCCGCACTGACTGGAGTTGGACTTCCACAGGTTTTCAACAGCAAGTAAACAATGCAGTGGACAGCGTATTCCAGGCTTGACTCATTAGCAGCAACCAAAGGTGTCAGACCAGGTGACAGACAGACTGACATGTCCAGAAGAGGAGAGGAAGGAAAAACTCATCATGCTGCTGCCTGCTGATGCCTGGGCAGCCCTGGATACTGAGCTACAACCAAAAGAAAGGTGTCTAAGAGTAAATACGGGTGTAGAAACACACTCCAAACAAGGCATCTCCTTTTTAAAACTCTGACAATCAGAGCAGTGAAGCTGAACAGACAGGAAACCCGAGTCTGGAAAAAGAGGCGCGGTGGTCTAACACTAGGGTTTGACCACATGTGGTTTAACAACTAAATACAACTAAATAAGAACTAACAACTGACAACTAAAATTACAGCTCCACAAGTATCAGTCTGGCATATTCAAACCCATCACACACAACTGTGCTGTTGTAAACATGGCTACAGCCCTAAGGGCACCCTAAACACTCCCCCAAGAGAGTTTCAGATCAAACGGCATTATGCAAAGTTGTAATGGTGAAGCAAAGTAGTAGGTGAATTGAAATAAATGTGAGAAGATTAAGGGATCTCTGTAATGCAATGTGTTTGGATTCTGGACATTCAGGGGTCTATTTCAGTGTTTTTGACATTGAGATATTTTTTTTTATAAATCTAAAATTAACTCAAAATGGTGTTTATGGCAAATTTGTTATTTCAAGTAATCAATATGAATTCCATTCTAAGAACATTAAAAATAATAATAATAATAATCTGTCAATAGAGACAGAATCCTGGCAGTCTAACAGCTCGACTCAGCTCAGGCCTGTCCTTCAGCAATAAGAGACTCTCATATGTTCAAAGCTCTTCGACTGCCTGCTGTCTGTTTGGAATTTGTCTCCGTGGCAACGGACCAGACCGTCTGGCTTCAGCATAGCCACGTTGATGAAGTGGTGTGTTATGATAATACTCGCTGGAGCAGTAAGACCTGAAAATATGCAGTACATTTAAAAAGATTCTCAATGGATTTAAATCCTTACCAACTGCAACTTAAGAGTGCCAACACTGATGACACTGAGAAACCGACAAAGGAAACATGTCATGAGAAGTTATATGACATCCATGTACCTCATTTTACTCAGATGGACTGCTGAAGCTGTAGCAGTCAAGACACAAGAGAGGGGGCAGTAAAGTGATGATACAGAATAATTAAAGGAAATACTACACTAGAATAAATGGTGGTTTTTCTCATGGAGTTCTGTGTCTCACCTTGGCACACCACCTGGCAGACTGGCCTCACTGGATGGTGTCTGAAGCTTCTCTTCCATGCTCAGTGCCTGGGGACCGAGCCCTCCTTCTGCCACCTGTCCAGCTTCTGGCTGCTGTTGCTGCTGCTGCTGCTGCTGCTGCTCCTCATTACCTGGCTTCTCCTTCCCTCGCCCCTCACTCTCGTTGTCGCTCTCCTCACCTAAGATGTCGTCCACCTGTTTTTTGTTTTGTTTTTTTTAAAAGAAAAAGCTTTTGTGAGCTATGGTTTTGGTTTTTGTCAGGATCAGATCGCGGGACTTATTCATGAAGAAAAATCCATCCCTTCCTCTCTCTACTTTCAGTTTTCTTTTTAGTTTACATATTAAAACTTAGCTACCAAAAATATTCTTGTATTTTACATATGGACCACACCGAGGTGTTTATAAGATGACTTACTCTCTCTTCTTCCAGTGAACACCAATCATTACTTCATTACATTAAATAGGGCGTCCACCAAATCAGAGCCAAAATATACTAAAGTTAACTTTTTGCAAATTTAATTACATAGCTTTTATTTGTAGGTAATCATTAAATAGAAATAATGAAAGGTTTTATCAAGTGAAAAACTTCTCAAAGTATCATCAAGAGGAACCGCATGCATTAGCTAGTTCCCTTGATGCACTGCAGATTCCAATTATACATCTAATTATAAGAGGAAAGTGGTTTTCCTTAAATAAATAATTGGGTTACATAATGTACTGTAAGCTTGGAAGGTGATTAAAGCTGGGGCCAACACTTAGTCTGTCACTTAAGCAACAAGAGCCTCACTGATACATGATTGTTTAATGGTGAAATGCTGCAGGGTATTTAAGCGTTCTAAAACATCAACAAATCATATATGAGCCAACATTCATTTTTCCATGAACATAAACAACATAACAATGTTTGACAAGGAAACATTATGGAAAATATATGAGTGTGGTGAGAGAAGTAAAACCACTGTGATAACTGCAAATGTGATTCTACAGCTAGCAGTGAGTTAGCTAAGCTCAGCTCAAGGGTAGAAACAACAAGCCTTCAATGAAGAAATGGCCGGGCATATGATCCCATGTAAAAACCAGGCTTTCCGTTTGAAACAAAACAAGATGCAACGTGTTAACAACTGGTTTTAGATGAGCTAGTTGGCGGATTTCCTTACCTTTGGACAGAAGCTAGCTGTTTCTCTGATTCCAGTATTTGTGCTAAGCTAAGCTACCTGGCTGCTGGCGGTATTTTTGTTACTGTACAGAAATGAGAGCAGTCAGTCTTCTCACCCAGTTCTCCACAAAAAAGCGATTCAACAAAATGTCTAACTATTACTTTAAATTTTGTTCTTAAAGGGCCGCAGATACTGAAGTTTGGAGGATGACACCGATTTTAACATTTGAGAGCTTTAGAAAACACTGACAGTTCATTGTCTGATATTCTGTTATGTAAAAAATGCACCAAACATTTTTATTGAGGATCCCCCCCAGATTAGTCTCTTTATGAACTGTGACCAATATATGTTCTACAGCTGAAAAAGAAACTTGTCGGTTCTCTGTGGACAAACTATGTAAAGGTATCAAGGTTTCTAAACTACATGAAACTTAACTTTGGCATTTTCCTGGAATTCTAATGTGCTGCTAATGAACGCAACAATTCAGGTAACAAACAATGATTCACCTGTAGGATATAATGGTGTCCAGGATTGTACAGGCTCAAAAAAAACAAAAACAAATCTCTTGTACTTGTTAGCAGCAATGAAGGTGGCATTTATTGCAGGTTCTACTGTGTTGGTTATATATCATAATGAAGAGGGGCTGATTTATTTTTTGTCCCCTCACAACAGATGGAATAATATTTGAGGTAGGGTAATAAACTCATCAGATCAGATGTCTGCCATGAGACAACAAAATCCAAACCCAACAAAGTAAATCTGTCCAGTGGGATATCCTGCCAGCTACTGAAAGCTAAACTGTCAGCTCCACCAGCTCATCAATCTCATATTCCTTCAGCGGCTCACAATAAATGCTGCCCCAAGGTTATTGACCATTTAGAACAGGTTAGCCAGTTGACAACCATCTGAGGTGAATATTGCCACAGCAAATATGCAGCCTCCAGTCCACTGACTTATTAGCAGCTTGTACCTGGGGGAAAACTGGGATTGATGCAGAGGGACGTTCTCTTGGGGCTAGAACCAGGATCATTACTGGCATCAAGCCAGGCTCACTAAAGCCCTGTTGGTTATTTGGATAGCCACTGAGAGCCTTGGTAAAAGCAAAAAGATAAGAGCACCTGAGGCTACGCCGGTCTGGGGGGGAAAGAGAAAAAAACAAAACAAAACAAAAAAAAACCTGAACATGTTAGGTCAGTGCTGGTCGTTCTCCATTTCCATTTGCTGAATCAATTTTGAATTGGAATGACCCCACACGGCACGGACAAATGACAG
Source organism: Toxotes lorentzi (assembly GCA_037833715.1). Taxonomy (NCBI): domain Eukaryota; kingdom Metazoa; phylum Chordata; class Actinopteri; family Toxotidae; genus Toxotes; species Toxotes lorentzi. The sequence goes on from JBBMJY010000005.1 coordinate 16,886,797, forward strand.
GGTGGAATATAAAATAATAAATTTATTGGGCCTTGTCTTTCTGGCAGCTGCTAAGGATTTAAAATGATCTCTGTTTTTCTGTCAATATGGTAGAGATATAAAGAGAACTGGACATATGGGGCAGAGGGGTATAGGCTGGCCTTCACACAGCAGATCGGCCGACAGAAAACCATATATATAACCAGACTTAACTATGGTTATTCCTTGCTGATTCCATGTACTTAAAAATAAAAATCAGTGTGCACATATAGTGTTTGTTTTGATGTGTGGTTATTTGGTCAAAATTGTAATAAACAAAAAGGAGAAATTAAAGTTTTATTTATTTTTCTGCAGGGGTAGTGCCCCCTACACTAGTGTTTGACTGACAGCATTGTTATTATTGGGTACCAGTCATTTGAGTGTTGTAATATCTGTGTGGGCAGAAAATAAACATAGGTCATCGTCTGTTGTCTAAAATGCTTCTTCTTGCAGTGTTTGCTCTCAGATTTCCATCAACTTCCGCCACTAGAAACCCCACCATAGAGGCCTGAGGCTTAGAAGCTGTTTGAATGACAGTTATAAAAATTGTTTTATCCTCTTTTGTAAAATGGAAAAATCTGCCCAGCAGCACCAGTATCATCATAATTTGCATTTGTTTAAAATAGTATGGAGAATTTTCCCTTCAGGTTCAACAAATCAAGTTTAAATAGATAAGAGCACTACTTTTACATGGAGCACTCTGAGTGAACAGGCCTGTAAGCTGAATTTTCATTTGTCCAACATCTTTTCTCAACCAACAGCAGAAAAGCTGATGTACAAGAACAAAATAGATCAATATAAGAGGTAAACACTTCCATGTTCTGTGTATGAATCAAAGCAGTTCTTGTCTCCTACTGACAAGTGCCAAGGAGGCACTGTGCCATATATGGCCATGTCTGCTTCTGATCACGACATTTTAAAAACCATTCAACAGATCACCTTGTCAGGAGGGGCCTCACAGCCTTAGCAGAAATGGAAGCATTAACAATCCCTATAAAACTTTCCACAGCATCCTTTTCCTGGCTGTAATCAAAGGCCAAGCAAAGAGCACACCACGAAACTTTTCAAAGCACAGCACGGCACCATCTCAAAGCCAGTTTAGAGTCAGGCTATTGGCTTCATCAGTGCAAACTGCAAGTAGAGTTTAGTACCAGTGTGATTCCAGGGCACAGACTTTATTTTTGACGCAGTTGCTACACTGTTGTGTCTACATTTGTGGTCTACTGTGATGATTTATGTGTTTGAAGAAAGATGACAGAGAATCAAACAAGCTTGAAAGTTTTTTTGTGCTCTCAAAATGGTGTTGATTATTGTTCGATCACATACCAATTACACACAACAAAAACTGAATGGAACAAATCAAAACATAGCACAACTATTACGATTTTGCTTCAAAGGTCTGGACATATATTAGATATTTTAGTTTAGGACTCAAATCTAGCCTGAGGTGTTTCACTGAAAGACTAATGTGCAGCAGAAGAAGCCGACGGTCAAGTCATTTTAAATGAAAGGCGGCAATTAGGAGAAGCTGTTACCGTGGGAGCAGTGAACTGCTGCTGCCCTGAGCAATGAGCTCCGGCTGAGATGAAGCCAGCAGGAAGAAAATTAGTGGATAAACAGGGTTTTGCTTAAGTTTGCTTAAGAGATGAACACTCAGCATGCATCCACAGAATCACATGTATCCTACAGATCTGTAAAACACCATCTCTGCTGTCCAAAAAATGTTTCCGCTGATGAAGATGATTTAGCTGCTCGACAGATTCCTCTAATAAGCACCATCTTGTATTTAAGTAATGTTATGTATGTTATTATTTGTCACGTCATTCGGAGGGAAACATCTGACATGTAAATTCATCTGCAGTCCCTCTGAACATCTGTCAAGAAGCAGCAACTAAACAGCTGAGACAAACAGGTTTACCAGCATGGTGACATTTATAATAAGGTAAGCTAACAATTAACACAATCACATTAATGTTAATGTTACTGTTGCCAGGCAACACTTGGAAGATACCCAGTACAACCACAAACCACCTGTGGGAATCTTTAGCTGGGGTTCAGGGCCTCGCTCAAGGGCACCTCAGTATTCTCTGTATATTCTTCTGTATAAAATGCCTGGTTAAAAGTCTGGTTGAGAAACACAAACAGCAGGAGCAGACTTTTCTGTGACTATTCAACTGCATACAGAGAACACTGCATAGGTTGAAGTAAACCACAAAAGAAGTTCACTCTCAGAGAAGCAGAGGATAAACTTTTTGAAGAGCACAGGTTCACTTAAGGTACATCAGTGCCTCAGTATATTAACATATCTCAAATGTTACAGCAGAATGGGTGAGGCAGGAGCCCACAGTGAGAGCTCAACATATTTCCATGCAGCCAGTCAATCAGAGCTCATTGTCCCGGTCAATTTCTGTTTGTGCTGGGTTATTGCACAAGGAGCTTATGTCTTCACCAAACTCAGGTCTGCACAGGGGCAATTTCCACTGAAAGGGGATTATAAAAGCTTTATCCCCTCCAAAATTACTGCCTTCATCTGTGAAAGGTAGTCAGAGTTGGTAGTGAGGCAGACACGTGATTGCTGCATGGAGAAAAACTCTTGACAGGTCATTTAATGTAGGCACAGACGCAGATAGGGGTTTTGTGTTTGTGGAAAAAAGCTGTGATAATAACGGTATTCACCTGAGCTGTTCATTAGCTCATGGTCACATCAAAGGCCCGAATGACATCCAGGTACTGAGTCAAGGGCGAGTCCCATTCTGACGGAAAAAGTTGCAACAAGAATTCACATCTTCCCTCCACCTCTACACCTACTCCTACATGAAGGAAAGCTGAAACACTCAAATGTAGAGAATAAAACAATCTTTGAGAACACGAATTCTTAAGAGGCTCTGCAAACAGGAAGATGTTGGCTTCTTTTCACCATTATCTCAGAGAGACATGCTACACTGCAGCTGAGGTTAGTCGAGGGTGGTTACATAAGGCTGAGCTGAAAACATTACTTTGGAAGAGAACAACATCAAACATGAAATACTTCAGAGGATTCATTCAGAGACTCCAGGTTTCAGACAGTTTTCTATCAGTGAAAATAATACCTATATGACTTCTAGTGGAATGGATGATAACTGTTTGAGCAAGAACCAAAAGTGGACATCTTGCCACAGTCAGATGACTTGAGATATTTCTGTCAGGCTGCAGCGGGCTGTGTGCGAATGGAAAACGGAGCAGAGCGCTCCAGGTTTAGGGACAGACAATGGAGTCTGGTCTGGATGATAAAGTGGCTTGTCTCAGAGCTGTAATGTGGCGCTTGTGTCGTCATAATGGGCGACTGAACCTGACCCTGTAGCACTGGTCTGATATCTTGTGACCCACTGCTTTGCAAACTGTGAAACTCTGTGTGAATCTCTGTGAATATCTTCAGCACCACGGACAGCAGCATTCCCTCAGAGCCACAGGCTGATGGTTTCAATTCTACTGCAAAATGTTAGAGTTTACAGTTATTATTTAAAGAGCAAGTTCAATGTGGAAGTGGAAGGATTATGTGTCATTTTCGTTAAATATGATATTAAGCCAAATATCTTTTGTGAATTTGTGATGAGCATTTCTTATATTTTCTGGCATTTTGTGGAGAAAATGATTAATCCCGAAAAAAATTCGACAGCTTGATCGATAATGTAAACAACAGTTAGTTGTAGCCTTAATGCAGTGCTTCTCAAACTCCTTCTATCAGGCCTTTGGGGGCAGGTTTCAAGCACCTAACCCACCAACATGTAAATAAACTAACGATAAAGAGGAAATCAGCTTCTTCACTGGTTCCAAATGAATGGGATTCATAGACTTTTCGACAGGTGGAACTCAATTTCAGCAATAACTGCAGTTCAAATGTAGCAATTAATAATGTTATGAGTTGACTGACTGGTCAAAAAGTGTGTCACCCCAGTGCAATGGCTTTGCTCACCCTGTTTGGGAACCACTGATTAATCTATTTATTTATTATTCTTATTATTTACAGGACTGTGCAAATGTTTTTGGCACTGAAAGTAAGTAGTGAGGATACTTTCAAAAATAATGAACAGTTTTGATTTATCAGTTAAGTGTTGTTATAAATGAAGAAGTGTTTCTGAAGCCACTGTGTAATAACCCATTAATTGCATACTACCCTCAGACCAAGGTAGTATCTTAATAATTGATTGTTTTGTTTATCCAACAGCCCAAAACCCAAAGACATCCATTTACAACCCTGTCAGACAGCAGAAAGCAGCTAATATTATATATATATTGCTTCATAAATGACTGAAATTATTAATAAATTTCTACTTTCCTTTCGATTGACTAATCAATTAACAGACTAATCATTTCAGGACTAAATTACTAACTGTGGTAATTTTCATTTAAACAGTGTCCCCGTTTTTTGATCAGCTGCATGCAGGTGAGTCAATGCAAGGGCTTAAACAGGTTTAGGGACCAAAGATATGATGTTTCCAAGTGCAAACACATAGCTGGAATCTTAAAAATCCAATGATAACAGTGACAGTCGTGCACATCTAAAAGCACTCCATGCAACTCAAAGTTGACCTTCTGTCAAAACCCGAGTATTAGAAGTGTTCTAAGCATACTGAAAGAAACTATATTTGACATTTCTTTATCAGGCACGGTACAGTCCAAATAACATGACATGACCGCATCATAACCCCTAGTACTTATCTGCTATGCTCGGCCTATAAAAAGCCTCAGTTGGCATGTTTAATCTCCATGGACCTACATGCCAAACAAATGCAATTACTGCCCTAGCATTTCTACATACCACACTCTTCACATCTTATCATGGGCTCTTCAGCTAATACTGTCTGTGAAACGTCAAGTTGACAAACAGCATTTGTATCAGGCCGGAGCAGCTTGGTCAGCTGAGCGGGAGCCTTGCGCTAGAGTTAAAGTAAACTTGGGACTTTGTTTCAAAGAGAGAAATTAAATGAAGTTTTTAAATCAACAGAAACCTCCCCATCAGCTGAGTCAAATCCTTCGAACCATGCGTCCCTTTATATCTGTAGAAGCTCTGCTGGGACTGGCTGTGATTCTTCATACTAAAGCTGTAATTACTGGTCTGTAAGTCTGTTGCCGCAGAGCAATAACGGCTTTCATATACTGCATACTGGATTTGTCTACTCTTTGGTACATATTAGCCATAGCAGGGTACAACGCAGGGTCCTATGGGTCCAGCAGCAGGGGATTTGGCTAAAGCATTGTCCTGGGACACAATCATGGATGGATGAAAAAATGCCTGTTTGAAAAGAGACAATTTTTAATCAACAAATAATAGTGGTATGTGATTCTATAGCTCGAGCTACCATCATAATAAGATCAAAATAAATCCCTAATAAGCCTCTATATTCTGTAGACTCATGCAGAAGCTGCTTCTCCTCTGTAACTCCGGATGGATTTTATCTCACCAAGGACGTAAGAGATCAATACCTGCAGGTGGAGGGAGAGCTGGGATCACTGTGACTGATCTCCTATGATCCCAGGCTTAATAAGGAATGTCTCTAAGGGCCCCTATGGTGTCACAAGTGTCACACCAACACTTCCCTGTGTCTAAATCTTACCCTGACTCGGTCTAATAATCATTCACTGTTCATTGACTCGTGCAGCCTGAACTCATCAAGATTTCATTTAACACTGCGTGTGCCGCAACAGTTGAAACCCACTGTTCTACAGAAATAAAGGCACTTAAAATGCTAATTCCTCAGGAATTCAAATCCAGAGCATTTTACATTCACATTCAAATATGACACGACAAAATTAAAATCTCATGTTTTAGATATTTGAAGACCCTGACACAGAGTATAAGGAACATGGAGTGCTGACTTGATGCTGTATAGTCAAAGAATGCAGACTCAAGAAACTGAGAGCCAATTCATACTCCTTGATAAATAATGGTGGACAGTTAGGAAAACGTTATAAAGCAAGATGGAGAGAGCAGACAACCCTGCCTGAACTCCTTAGACTACACATGGTTAAGCCACTATAATTGTCATTATGATGTAAACTGAACAATAGAGTGAGCTCTCTAATAATTTTTTATACTCTCCAGGCTGCTATTCAGTGCTAGCTGAAATCACACTATTCTTTACATTGCTTTTCTAAGCAGGATGTCCTTAATGTGATGACCTGCCCACTCCAAGAAATACCAGTGAGTGGGTCAAATGACCATGAACCCTATTGCTGCCTTTATCTGGAGTTTCTCTGAACTCTATGGAGCATTTTACAGCTCACAAATGTTAAAGTTTTATTTCCCTCAGGGCTTGATGGAGACCAAAACAGATCAAAAAGAAGGATGAATACTGAACTTACTTTCATCAGGTGACCAGAAACACGACGTGAAATGAATGCTTCTGTTGCTTTGTGTCTGCTGGATGTCTAAGTGGGTAACTGTTGCTAACTCATTTGCCACATCAACTTCACAATGTGATATGACAGTGCCCCAGTTTTAACAGCAACGGCAAAAAAAGGAAGTAGTGTGTCTTTAAATACATCTTTGGGCCTGGAATAACCCTGAAGTCAACATTTTCCTCTGAAAAATAATAGGAAGAATGAAGTATTTACTACACAGACTGTTCTATACACTGTCTATATTCTAGTTTCAGTGTCAGTCCTTGCATATCAGCACACGGGCTTGATTCCACAAACCCTGTGGTACTCGTGTGTTAAATTCATGTACAGAGGGAGAAGTCTCTCATTAAAGAAGCTATCGCCCATAACGCAATACACCCACAAGGCAGTTATCTTTTAAGTAAGTGATAACAGTCATCATACAGTAGGCCATGTGAACCAATACTGTGAACGTATCTGAGGGTGACATTTTTGGTTTCAGCTGTTGATCCTGCATGGTTCGCTACTAAAAGAAGTGCTCTTTAAAGCAGTGCTTTCTACTGTACGGTAACACTTCATCAAATGGCTCCTTGTAATGTGAAAGAGTTGCTAGCACTGCCAATCCCACTGGCTACAATCACCACAGTCTGCAGCTATCAGCTGTTTTCAGTTAATTATTTTGGTTTGCTAACAGCAGGGTACATAGGGCAACCTTTCCTGACTAATAACAGCGTATCGAGGATTGACAGTCCATATGGATATGACACTCCATACGGTAATCACGCAATCAACAAGGGAACGGCAAATTCAAAGAAAGGTCATGCAGTTGGTGCACTGCCGTGATTCTTTGCTGGGCAACTCTGCACATGTTGCTTCAGGTAAACTGACACATACCACCATGTAACCATTGGTGACATTTAAATGTGAGGCTGTCTACCTGACTCAGATGTGTACCTTGTTCCTGCCAATTAAGACTGGTTCTTTTCTTTTGCCCTGAAGATCTAGAGTGTTTAAGAATGTCACAGACTGCCCTTTAGCGAAGGCGGTCCGAGGAGGATGACATTTGAAATACAGTGTATCTACAAAGGACCCTTCCTTCGACTTAATTTCTTTACCTTTCTACAGTACAAAAGATGCTGGACAAGGATTAAGTCCTGCTTGCAAGAAGGAATTAATCCGACTTCCATATTATGATAGCCTGACAGAAATTCCTGAGCCTTGGTGGTGTCATGTCATGGCATCATCTGCCACTTATCTGGGTCTGGGCCCGGGTCGTGGGGGCGAGTCCACAATGCACCGAAGCCCTACGGCACTTCTCATGGGTGGTGGGCCCATGGAGGGAGGTGCTGTCCGGAGTGGGGCTCAAACCCACGACCCCGAGAGATTGGGTCTCGTGCTCTACCGACTGAGCTAACCGGGCGGCAGCCTTAGTGGTGCTAAATCAAAAATCAAGACTTCGCCCTGTAGCTGCACCTGAGGACATATCCACTAATCTTTATTCATCTACATTGGAAAGACAAATGAAAATGTGCTCAACCTGTTGAAGCTACTGTTGTAAAAAGAGGGTACCATTACCAACCCAATCTGAAGTAGTTTTACTACTTTTTAGTTTTTATGTGCTTTACTGCCCCCTCCTGGTCATTTTGTTACAGCGTTACTGTTACTGGCTCAGTGTTAATTCATCACCTTTTACGTTATCGTTCGTTACCTTGAACACTATTTGTTCTGTATTTTAAACATCACTAAATTACAAAGAAAAGTTTTCGCCTTGTGTTTATTGGAAGAACCTGGGTTCAGTTATTTTTAACTTATTTATCAACAAAAATCGTTCCTTCTCTCCCCGACTGTGCTTTTTGTTTGCATGGATGGATATCATGTGTTGCATTCAGACTGGGTCTTACAAACGTAGGTACATGCCCAGTGTGGGTTTCACTTTCAGGCCTGTGCAGAACTAATGGGTTAAAATTCATACATTATTCACTCTAAAACGAGCATCTGAAAATAAGCCTGACATTTTCATTTTTAATATATTATAACAACAAAAGTATTTTCGAGGCCTGCGTAATGAACGAAATGAGCTTTGCCTGAACCAATGGAGGGGTCAGTGCCTTACAATATAACAAAAACAACCAGATGGGGCAAAAACATCATCAAATCCTCCCTGCTCATCGGTGAACTTCACTCAGCTTTATGCTCAAGCCATCTAAATGTCACATTTACACAACAAGTGCTGCTGGTGTTTTGGGAACAATACTCGGTGTGAGAACTGAACACCTCATTAGCCAACTCGATTTTCGACTATGATAGTGCAACATTAGCAAGAGGTTGGCCTTTAATTAATACTGATAATTAATGTTAGGGCTGTGCTAAAATGACAATGTTTTATTGCACAGTTGTACTGATTAATAATAATTATTAGTAAAAGCACAGTGCTTCAGCATTAAAGGGTTAGGCCTTTGGGGTTCAAAGGTGAGATAAATGAGAATGCATGTACTTTGTACAGTAGTTCTGGCACCTTTCTGTTGGACTGAGAGTGAGGATATAGAGTAGATAGATCTTGTCTCTGTAGCAGTTCAAAGAAGATGAATAATTGTCGCATTAGCTACATCAATTCGGAGCTTGTTCATGATCGTCTTCATAAGAGGTCAGCCCTTACACAGTTATATTTTCAGAATTAAAAAACACATTTTATATGCGGGGACAAATAAAATTGAGAATTCATTTTGCTTAGAGAAATATAATTTCTGCCCTTCTCTGTTGAAAAGCTCTAACTCATTAAATTTAAGCATGTGGTCAACAATGACCCAAAGCCATCTGTTTCCAAAGTTCACAACATATTGCTAACATTTTCATTTATTCAAATAATCATGAAAAATATGTTTTTCAAAAAGCACATTCTCTCCTTTTCAAATACCCCACATTATTCAAGAAAGGGGACAGAGAAAACCTTTTACAGTCTAACCTCCCCGGCTGACACAATCACACAAAAAGCCTGACTCAACCACTGACATAATGTACCATTTCCAGATTAATAATAGAAACAGTTTCCAGTTTGCTTCCTGCTGCAGTCGTCACGATGTCTAATAGGCACAAACACAGACCTGATCTTTGAAAATATATCCTGTTTTTGCCATAGCTGCGGTATAGGAAGGACAAATTCAGCAGTAACCAGGAACAATTACCTGGTAATAATTAATAGAAGATGAGGGTTTCATCTTCTATTAGTTATTATAATCATTGACATAACCAGAGCTACACAGCAATATAAGAACTATTTTTAATTTTTTTTATTTCCATGTTTTCTACATGGATCATCGGCTAATGCAGAAGATTCACATTTTAGGATGAAGGTTAAAAGGAGGCTGCACCTTTAACCAAGCCATTGAGCAAACATTTGCTTAATTAACGAGCAAGCTACAGGTAGCAATGGTCACGGCTTGAAGTGAGAAGCCTGCTTTTATGTACCTCTGAATTTTGAGTGGTAAATCTGCCCCCTTTATCGTTATAAACGGCACACGTGCCATGCGACAACAGAAACCTAGACAGGTGCAACAGAAACTAAGCGAGGCAGGGCTCAGGCCACAGTCTATCCTCAATCCTTGAAGCCAGTATATGCTGAATGTCAAAATTTCCAAATGTGGCGTCCCCAGTGGTAGAACCAAAACTAGGCGCTGACAGACGCTGCTCACCTCTACCCAAATACATCCCGGCTTCAGTATTAGGAAAATATGGTTCTTTGGATATGTGATGCAGCCCTGCATCATCTTCAAGCACATAGGTGTAGGCGAAAAAAGGGAGGGGAAAAAGTCTATTTCCAAAAAGGCCTGGCAAAGCAGTTCTCAGACTGAGCCGTCGCCTGCAGCTACAGATTTACTTAACTTCAGAATTCAGCTGAGTTAATAACCAGGCTGAGTGTTTAGCATCCCAGTAACAGAGGTCAGTTTGTCATGTAAAGCATGACCAATCACACTGACATCCAGATCATTAAATTTAACTTAAAGTCCCATTTCCTTGCAGGATATATAACCGGTCTTAGATCTAAAAGTTTAAGGAGACAAAGCCGCAAAGCTCCTTCATCATAAAGAACTAGAATGTCATTTGTTACAGTGTGTAAGGCTGCCCCCAAGTATATTAACTGGTCTGGTGCTTTTCTTCATTATACCTTATCTACAAAGGACAAATATATCACTCGCTCCCCTACACACTAGCCACACTCCCTAACCCATGTGACTCATGTTATACCTAAAAAAATAAAGTGGCTGAGTGATAACCAGTGCAGCTTCCCAATGAGATATTATATCGAATTCCATGAAAAAGGGACAAAATAATTACCACTAGCCAATATGTGGCCTCACGTGTCATGTCACTTGACAGGTCTCAAGGATCCGCTTTGCGCATTTTCCCCCGCTGAAGCATTAGCAGAATTCAGCCTCCATTAAAGAGTATTATCCAAGCAGGAGGTGCAGAGCTCTTAGACATTAGTGATCACTTCACCTGCTTTGCAAGGATGGCAAAAATAAATAAATAAATAAAAAATAAATGCAGAAAGTACACTGACATGATAGCATATATAAGGATTTGAGTATCAGAATATATGACAGGCTGGAAATGTAAGGACACGTTGCTCTGGTGTTTTCAAAGCTGTCTAAAGATATACATTATTTCTGTCAGTCAATAGAATTGGCCAAATGGTGTCTCCTGGGGCTGCATAATAAAGTGTATTAAAACTGAATTTTTAATTCATAACTCTAAACCATGTCATTCATACATATCAGTTTTACCTACAAGTAATGAGACTAGATAACATGGAAGGCAGTCAACCTGAAACATCACCACAAAACAGAACACGGGGCTACAAAAGCCTTTCATGAAAATCCTCTCAACAAAACCACACAAACCGACAGCTAGGCAGGTTTCACACTGATTGTGGTGTTCCTCAAGGAAGGACTCTGGGTCCTGTTTTTTTTTTTTTTTTTTTTATACATTCTCCATATGATCTCAAATATCACTGTTATGCAGGTGATACAGAGTTGTATATTTCCATTTCACCAGAGAACTGCTGCTCCTTTCAGACTCTGCTCCACATTTTATTTGCCATATTAACAAGATCACAAAGACATAATTTGTGATGCTAGGAACACTGCCAAAATGAGACCATTTTTAAGTCTGAGCAATACTGAAATGAAGATAAATGCTTCAATTACAAGTTACTCAGATTACAGCAGCAACTCTCTTTTTACTGGGCGTCAAGAAAATTACAATTAATTCAGTATGCTGGAGCCAGGACTCTGGCTAATACAAAAAAAAGGGATCACATTACACCACTGATCACGACCCTGCACTGGCTACCTATACCTGATTTAAGGTCTTTTTTCTTGTCTATCTTCCACTATCAGCAACTGCCTTTCATTTTATGTTCCAATAAGAACTTTCACATCTTTCTTTTAAAAGTCTCACCGAAAGCTCTGGTGAATCTGCTTCCTGTTTTTATGCCATTAAAGTGAACTCTCTTGATACTTTTTAAGAAGAAATTAAAGACCTATCTTTTAATCAGGCTTTTAATTTGGGGTTATCCAACCTTGCCAGCTCTCAAATTTTAATCTATAGCTTTTGTATTAATTTTTAAGTTGATTCTTTTTATGTTTTATCGTATTATATTATTATTATATATGTTTTATTCATGGTTATTGTTTATTTTCACTTTTGTTTGGGCCCAGCTTTGGTTTTAATTGTTTAATTGTTAATGGCTTTGGCTTGCACTTTTGCATGAAAGGAGTGATACAACAAGTTATTATTATTATGTAACTGTTGACCAATAAATGCCTTCCAGTAGTTTCTCAGATTTTCCAATGTGGATTAAGTAAAACCTAAGTGCTGAGTTTGTAAATAAATATTCATTACAGCTCCATCAGCACTGCAAAAGGGGCAAGATCACAAATCTCTTATCAGATAAAGATAAGAACAGGAAAGTTGGAAGTCCAAAACAACAAAGGCTTATTATGCAGGAGCTCTGAAACTACTAAAAGCTAAACACAGCAAGTCTTCTGAAAATGAAGTTGCTTATGGTGACAACAACAAAGATTCCTTGATTGTGGGGAGTGGCACAGTTTGGCAATAACGTTGGAGATAGATGTACTTGTCTCAAACTGTGAGGTAGCAATGGAAAAATAACAGACTCACTGCTGAGACAAGAGTATTCAAATGCCTTGATTACTGTATAATATGAAGTCTCTGGTTTTTTACCTGTCCTAAATGCTTTTTCTTTTTTTTCTTTTTTTTTTTATTAACAGTACACCATGTAAATTATTTCCAAGCCTCTCGGGACATTTTTATTCCTTCTCTTTGGGATCTTTCTTGGAATTGCAAATTAATAAAAGGATGAGTCAACAGGAGCGTTTCCTCCTTCCTTACCTCTTTGTCCATGCTCTCTAGATCCTCCTTGCAAAGTGTGTATAGAGGCATCGTTTCTGACATGCTCGGCTGTCGTTTCCGACGGGACGGTCCCGGCTGCTCGTCGTCTTGGCTGGGCCCTGCCCTGTCGTCCTGCTGACTCTTTGAGGTTCCCCTGTGGTAAAATAACAGACAAATAACTTAAAACACTACGAAGGCAAGCTGCTTCATTGCAGCTAAACAGAGGGACTGACAAGATAGTTGATGATATCAGGTATTTCTGTGACCCGGGCAGTGACATCTATTGTACCAGCTGTTTTTACAATCATATCACAATCTGGCAAAAATTGTAAAGAGGCCATTTTTTTTTGCCTCTTAATCATCCATCATCAATTAATGAACTGAATTAATTAAACTGACAAGTCTGTCATCAGCTGAGTCAACAAAGAAATCCACTTACATCACTGGAAATGAATATTTCTTTGTTTTGTTATAAGAAGTAAGAGATAGTTACTTTGTTTTGGGGATTTTTGCTGGTTTGTTTGTCCTGCTTTCCAATGCATTGTTTTTCAAAGCACTCTTCACAAACACTGTACATAATCAGCACTTTTTTTCACCACATAGACAATTTGCAGATGTAGAGTGCAGGGTGGAAGAGTGAAGGTTGACCTGGAGACCAATGATAGGAGCTGCAAAGGCTTTATCTCTATAACGAAAACCCATTAGATGCAAATCTTATGCAAGAGGGAAAAGGATGTTGCTTCCTCTTGGCAGTGCTTAATTGAACAGATCTTCTTTGATGATTAAATCCAAGTTTATGCAACTCCCTTAAACCTCCACACCGCCTCTAATCCATGAATACAGTGGAACAATTTCATGCCCGTGATTATTAATTACAGTGTATCATCACAGATATATTCAATTCAAAACATTTTAAGCCAGCGTGACTGTCCAGTAAAGAGATGTGAAGACGGAGTTTATATTCCTCTAGTGAAAATCAGACAGGCCACAGCCTCTCTGTGGCACCCCAGTGACAAACGAATACACACAGAGACACATGAACGACAAATCCAATGGAAAAACACAAAGGTGACTTTGACGAACCGTGAGGCTTTTCTTGCACCTGCCGCATTATTCTTATCAAACTGAGGGTGGAAATAAAATTAGGACATGACAACAAAATCAAATATTTATATGACTGGAAGAGTATAAAACATTTTTAAGATGAGTATTTTACACTGTAGTAGTGTAAGGCAGCCTGGATTTTATTGTGCTTTTATTTAAGACCTAACGAGGAGATGAAAAGATGTGAAACAGGGGCTCTGAGGCTCGTCTGGGAGCAACACGCTACACACTCAGCGGCTGACAGGTTTCCCCAGCCACCAAACGCTGTAAAGAATCCATACAGTAAAAGCTTTGTTGGGGTTTTTTTTTTATTGGTCTTCAGTTGTTAGCTGAAGATACTGCATGTCTCCACTGGGGGTAATTCATATAGTTCAGTAGCAACACACCTACAATGGAAATGTGGCCCAGATGACAAATCCATACATTTAAGATGTGTTACGAGTTCCTCTGCAGTCAGTGCTAAACAGAGAAACATTAGTAGCATAACACCCACTTTTGTACATGAACACTTTCAGACTTCTTGGTTGACAAGATGTAAATGTTTAAAAACTGGTCGCAAATATAGTTTCAATGATTTTCCTAAACAGCGTGAACTGTAGTTTTTAGCAAAGGGAGTAAAAGCTGTATTCACTGAAGAGTATGTTCAGCAGTGGATTAATACACATTTGCACTAGTCAGTTATAATGGAGAGCGGATGTGGGATTAACTGAAAATAAGCTGCAGTGGCTGTTATGGTTTGATGATGTGGCAAATTTTTATTAATATCACTTAATAGGCTTACATTTTTCAAAAAGGAGACTCGGAACCTGTAAATAGGCTACAAACAGAAAACCTATTTACATTTACACAAAAATTAACACAAATCCAGCCCCTTTTGAGTTAGTCTCATTCACTGCATATTTGTATCACACAAATCTGACTCAGTTCTTGCAGTACCTGAGAGAAGACTGCTCCCTGTGATCAGAGAGCAACAAAGACCCTGATGCCTGGAGGTAGGGCGGCGGCCGTGACACCTGAGGGCCCCTGCGGATCAGCTTCCCCGTGACGGGGTCGTAGGTCCGAACCTCGAGGGCTGGAGGTGAAGGTCTGTGGTGGATGGGAGCTGGGTGGAAAACAGGCTTCTGCAGGGAGCCCTGGTTGTCAGGGAAAGCTGCTGGACTGTTGCTCCTGTTAACAGAGAAGAAAAACTGATCTCAGAGTGAGAATTGGAAAGGATTATCTGTAGTATCTAGTGGGTTTGGTGGGGCCTGTAAGACCACAGCTCACTAGACAGCTCCTTTACCTTGGCGTCTTGGAGTAGTCCTCCTTCAGTGGGTACAGCTGCTCCTCCACCCGCTCCCAGCGCTCCAGACAGCTCCACAGCCAGTCGGGGTTGACAACATGGAGGTGCTTGCAGCCCTGTGCTTGACGAACTTTCTCAGTGCCTGGGTGACAGGAGTGAGGGAAAGGTTTTGACCTTACAATCAAAAGCTATTACAAATACACACTCTCTGGGTCTGTTGAATAATTCAGATCAATGATCAGATTTTCTTCCCTGGAAGAGAAAGGAGGTCTAATAATCGCCCGGTCAATATTATTAGAAAGATGGTAAGGAGGATTTGTCTTTTGGAGCCAGCGTCCTTTCACTCTTCTGCCAGCACAACAGTTCTCTAAGAAATCCAAAGAGTGGTGCTTTGTTTGGGTGAAATCCACAGAGAGTTGCGTTTCTGCTTGAATAACACTTATTGATGTTTGACACAAAGACACCAAAATAAATCTGTGTGAGTGTAGAGGCTCATTTACCCTCGGCCATTTTAGCCATGCATGGCCCACAATCAAATGCTTGTTCAGATATTGACTACTGCTGTTTGGACACATTTTCAATTCAGCTGGTGTAGTATGCAGAGTGGCTGTTTGCCATAAACTGGCAGACTGGAAGTTTTTCATCAAATTACGCAGCAAAACTAACATGTGCATCATGATAATTATTCATTATTCCATTATGATTTAAATGAGCTGAAAGAAAAAAAAAAAAACATTATGTACTCTAAGAGTCTACAGTCATGCTAACAGCTCTGTGAGGCTGTACTTACGCTAAATGCTAATTTTCACTGACAAAGTATATTTATTAGTTTATATATGTTTAGCAGGTACAATGCTTATGATGTTCACCAAACATTTTCTAATTAGCATTATAGTCAAAGTGCAGCTGAGGCTGATGGGAATGTTATTAGTTTGTGGTCATAACACCAAAGTAAGTGTCAGATTGATTTGGTCAAATTTTGATTTGTCAGTGACGCTCGGTGAAAAGTCGTGGGATCACCAAACGCACTTGGATTCATCCTGCATGTGTTAATAATGTCCAAACTTTCATGCCAATTCTCTTTAACAGATCCATGTGTTAAATATGAAGAGGATCTGGTTGTTAAACACTATAATTAATCAATTACCTTTGTGAGATGCATGCAATGAATATCTAAATATCTATCAATTTTGCTTTTCTGGCAAGAAAACAGGCATTTTCTTCAGTTCTTTTTCCGGTCTAAGCAACCTCCTGCTCATATTGCCCTTATTCCATCTCTTGCTGATTTTTCTCTCCTGCTGTATGAGGTGAGTGATTGCCAAGTGCAGCTCTCAGCGGGGCCGGCTCCCAAGGCAACGGTGCCACTTCCTGTGCTTGTTTTCAGAAGCTAATCTGGATTGGTAGCAATACAGTCATCATTTTCAGAGCCACGGAGAAGAGCCCTGCGATGTATTGTTTGTATCTTGTGAACTACCAAAAAATACATAAGGACATTATGCATGTTTCTGCAGATGGCAGCAACAGTTGACAGTTATGTGCTTTGGGAGCTTAATAAACAACTGGCCTGACCAACACCACAGCACAACAGGACAATTTGCAGCCAGCATGTTTACACATGACGGTCTGAGCCCATCACAGCAGTACATTATTTTAAGCCTCAGCGTTATCCAGGTCTGACAAGTGCAAGTCCTCAGCATTTGGGGAAATACAAAAACATACAAACACAGCCTCCAGCATTCACATGGTTCTCAGAAGCAGTGAACCGTGTGTCTGTCAATCAAGTAAACCTAATTACAGAGAAGGAGCCGTCTCAGGGAACTATGAGAAAATCAATTTTAAGTATTATTATTTAAATGAATTAATCCATTGTTGGCCACTCCTGTGCAGGAGAACTTCAAAACAAAGTGAGGAGGAGGACAGAGGCCCAGATTCACTACTGGTTAATTGTTTGTAGCCACTGTCAAACAATTTAAGAAACTGAAAGAAAATTGCATTGAAAATGCATTTCTACGTACCAGCTCTTGCTGCGATGAGATGTGTTGACCGATTGGCATCTTGTGAGCCGAGAACCAGATTCTTGCCGATCTTAGCCCCCAGTGCCTTGGCATGATAGTACTCACGGGTCCTCTCCATGGGGTAGTTGGTCGGGTACAGACCACTGAACACTATCATGGTGCCGTCCAGTGTTTTGCCTTTGAGCTCTGGGACAATCTTGCGGATGTCCGGCATTTCAGAGACCTCCTTCCTCAGGTAGGCCTCGTAGCGGGTGTAGTACTCAGCATGAATCCGTTCTAGCACTTCCTCCAGGTAGATCAGGTGATCGTCCTGATCGTTATCGGCTTCCTCTTCCTCCTCCTCCTCGTCCTCCATACTCTGGTCCAGCAGCTCCTCCCCCATGGTGACCCCAGACTGTTCACTATTCTGGGACTCTGTTTCCGCCTCTCTCCTATCTGAGCAGCCATTTCCCAGCTCGGGGTCTGGGAGAAGAACCCCTGAAGGTTCAGCTACATCAGAGCTGTTTTCTCCTTCCCCCCGACCTTTACTGTCCCCCAACCTTGCCCCTTCCCCATCACTGGGCTCTTGTGTAACACCTTCCTGTCCATGCTTCTTTCCCTGGCAAGACTTTCCATCATTATCACTCTCTGACGAGGGAGGCTTTTCTGTAATGGAGTCATTATCACTGTCACTAGAAAGGTCAAAGTCCAAATTATTGGACTCGTGGCTCGGTGCCGATGAGTTTGCACCTTCCTGCACCTCTTGTGTGCTGTTGCTATCATCTTCCTTTACATTTGTTCTGTCACCCTCCTGATTTTCTTTTGACCCTGCCCCAGGCACTGCCTCAGTCACTGACTCTTTACTTTGTCCTGATTCATCCTCCACAGCCCCTGTGGGATGAGTCCGTTCATTTGTTGGTACTCCCTGAGAAGACTGAGATGTTGTGGGTTCATCTTTTCCAGAAACACTGTGGTCCTTCGCCTTTTTCCTGAGGCCATTATTATGCTCTTCTGCGCCAAGCGTCCCTGCTGATTCTGTGCTCTCTGCCGGCCGGCCTGAGGGCCCTCCTGCTGGAACAAGAAATTAAAGTGCATCAGAATCGTGTCACCTCTTGCAGGGGCACAGCACTGGTTAATAGGTAAGGTTGTGCCAGGATTAGCTAAAGATTAAAGGATTCTGGTGTCAGTTGGGCCAATGTACATAAGATTTCCCCATCCTGACAAATGAAATGGAAAGCCTAATTGAAAACTTTGTTGAAGCCAGTGGTTGGCAAATATTATCTTGCACAGAGGTGTTTACATATTGAGTTCTGAAACTGGCAGGAAAAGATTATCAGACAAGCCAAAAACATAACTGGAAGCATTAACTGATAATACTATTAGTTAAACGGTAAAAATGAGTGCTAAAAGAACAAATCTTGTCTAGCAGTGATGGTTATGGGACTTTTCAGCATGAGAAAAGCATTAATGAATTCTGGAAGGTCCGTGATAACCTTCCTAACATTTCACATTAGTACATAATACCCAGGGGATAACCCAGATTTTAGCTCAGGAAGCTGCTCTGGCTGCCCCTGTTGGCAAAAACCCCATGCAGAATCTTCCTTTGAGGCTATTCAGACTCCACTGGGTACATCGAGTCTCTCCAGTGCAAGTGACTCTGAGCGTGAAATAAAATTGCCAAGTGATAACCTGTCAACATCACAGAAAGTTTACCCATACAGTAGTGCTGACATTGAAACAGGCAAACCTGAATTAAGGATTTAGAGGCAAAATAATTTTTTTCAGTGAGCTGGAAGTGTGCTGTAAACTCTGCATAACATAACACTTCCATCAACAATAAGGAGTTTGCTTATTCATGGAAGCAGGTCACTTGGAAGCACAGGGCTGAACGGAAATGAGAGGGCAGCTAAATAATCTGAGGAGGCAGGGCTGGAAGGCAGGAAGGCAGCGACTTAGACTAAGAGCAAAACTTTCCAATGCTGCTTAATATATTCTCCAAAACAAAGAACCCTTTTTAGACTTACACTGCATCATCTCAAGATGAAGAATGGCTGGCGATCTAGAGTATATTAATAGATAGTGTGGTATAATATTTAACGGTGTCAGTTAAGGATGATCAGAAACTACATTTTATATTTTTTATATGAACGTAAATGTAGTTTATTTTTTACTTTTGCTCAACAAAGCAGCGAGAGAGTATCCTGGCAGAAAATACCTTATAAAAAGAGATTGTATTTACATTGAACCAAATCTGCTTTGAGCTTCAGTCTAACGTGCAGCATTAAAATCGGTAAGAAGTCGTCTCTGATGAATGAATTATACACAGTGGGCTCCACACATATTTCAACTGAGGTCGGGGCTTATGTTTTACCCTTTGAATTTATCAACAATATTAACGGTTATTACTGAGCCAGGCAGCTGTTGTAACATGGGATCAGTACAACCAGGAGTTATCAGATAATTGATGTGACAGCCTGAGAGGGTGGGTGTAAAGGAGGTTGGGGGGGCTACAACAGCCCCCAAGGACACACACACACTGGCTCCAAGCAGCACGTTTCCTGCTATGATAATGAAGAGAGTAACACACTGTAGTTCAAAGGATTCCCTTTATGAGGAGCCATCACTTAGCAGTTCAGCACAGAGGGACGTACGGAGGTGAAAGTACTGGAAAACTTTAAGAGGGTCTGTCCTTGTTCTTTGACATGTACCCGTGATTTGTGACAATGTATTTTGCAGACAGAAGGATGTAGGCTCATTATGTGAATTCAGGCTACTGGCTGTACATGAATGCAGTGCTGATGAGTATTTATTAGCCAGCCTGGGTGATTGTAATAAATGACATGACCAAGGCAGCTAGCAGAGAAATCATTTGCCTAATGTACAACCATCTGTTGATCTAAAGATGAACAATATTTGAATAAATGCTAGATTTTGTTTTGGATTTCTATTTGTAGGTCAGTGTGACAGGAAAATAAAGAGGGAATTGGGTCTAGCCATTGTAGCTAGTTTTCAATAGGTAAGTGAGCAGAACAAGTTTTATTAGCTTAAACACTGAGGTAACAGTTATTTAATGATTTTTGAGACATTTTTCAACCTCAACAAACAAAAACTGTTTTTAGTTTCCACATCCAAATTAATGCACATACGGGCTGCATGTGTTTAAAATCATATTTTTCAAATACCAACACATATCTCAATTCAAAAGTGCAGGCAAAGACACATATAAAATAATTAAACTAATGAACTCTGTTCCACTGTTAAGCATTAAAATAAACAAAACTCTAACCAAATTTAGATATCCAGACCCTTGCTTACACTTCCCTTCTCCTTACCCCTGCAGCTCTCAGACCCACGGGCTGCAGCTTCAATGCAGCCAATGCTAAAAATCCACTTTTCCTTCATCCTACTGTTAACCTATTCAGACGTCCAGATTCATGGAAACATTAGACATATCTGAAACTACACTTGTGGGTTCTAACTGAGAAACTATTTATCTATTATATTTTATTAGTTACACAAATAACTGAACCAGCAAGCTACATGTCCAAGCCCAATGTTGGTGTCTTTAGCAGGAGTTTCATACTAGTGCATTAGTTTAGAAAGGCAACAAAGACCTTCCTACCTCTTACAGTCTATATTTATATGTTTTATTATATTATTATATTTTCATTGCTACTTTCTTGTTGTTGTATTTATAATATTTAGGTATATCTATTGATATTACCTGTTCTTGTTGGCTTTACCAGGCCCTCAGTACCCAATTTTGTTTTTATTCGCATGTAAATGTGTAGTAGAAATGACAATAAACCCCTTGAATCCTTGAATCGAGTATTGTACAGAAGCAAATGTGAAAAATAAATCTGCTGTCATCCATACAGTATAAATTTTAATATCATTCAGCCATAGTCAATTTATTCATGAGTGAAACTGTTCATCACAATTTAATATATTACTATTTCCACAGAACTGGTCTTTCTGTTGCAGTTCACTTGTTGTCGGAGCTGACTGTCAGTGAGATGTAGTACAGTAAACTCTGAGACTTTATTTCCAACTATATAATGGACTGTGTAACATTCAGTATTAGTACTATGAACTTCTAAGAGCAGCCTAAGATCAGTGAGTCCACTGAACTGCCCTGCTTGTTAAACTGCCTCTCACAGGGGAATGAGCAGGGTACTGGAAACATTACTCAGTTGGTACAGTATTCGACCCTCTGTGTTACATAAACTGTTAGGAACTTTGTCGTGAAAAGCTTTTTCTTCACATGCATCAGCTTAACAAAGATGTGGGAGTACTTTACCTTTCCTGGCCATCTGAGCTTCCCGTGATCCGGGGGGAGCGTTGATATCCCCTGTGCCTTGGAAGTAGATGTATTTCTTCACAGTGATGAGGTTAGGTGCAAACTTCCACACATCCTCTCGGTCATCGATTATGCAGACCATTGAATCCCCACAAGGGAAAAGGTTCCTGTCAGGAAAAATGCACAAGACACTAGCAAAAGTGCTGAGCTCTATGACAGATGTCCAAAACCAGACGAGCCGTTATTTATCTCTCTTTGGCTGCAGAATCAAAGTGAGGGGAATTTCAATTTCTTACATCAATCTTCCAGTTTCTTTTTTATTATTCTTTTTTTTTTAATTTGTAAGGAAATGTCACTGACAACCATTCATAAATGACACAGAGAATAACAGATTTCTACTCTTTGTGTTACTCTACCAATACAGTCACTGACAATAATGACTGATTCAAACGGTTTCACTGATTCACTGCTGCCAACATGTGGTTCTTACATAACCTTGTAAGACGAAGACGACTTTCTGTCATTTATATCTATACAAAAAGGAAACAAAACAAAGTAAAAGAATGTCTAGAGAGCAAACAGGTGCAGGGTCTACACAGACTAAACTATAAGCAACTGATGTAGCTGTCATCTTCAGCAGAAGCCGATGCCCACCTAAGATTCCCCGTCTTGGAGTAAGGATCGATGCATTCATCTCTAGAAAGGATCCGGTGAGAGAAAAGCTTCTTTTCAGGATCCAGAAAACCTAAAAAACAAAAAAACAAAAGGATAAAAAAAGTATATGAAGAAAACAATTGGCATATTTAAATGCAAGTTCAGCTATATTTTAAATCTTCCTCTCTAGCACCACAATGGATGTTTCTCTTGCGCTGAAACATAATTTAACATACCATTTCTATGACACATTAGAAAAACTATCCTCTACAAAGAAAACAGCATTTTATCACATTTTAAGACATTTTCTCTTAGAAAACCTGAGAAAGTTTTCAAAATTTCATTTAATGACAGGCTCAGAGTGCGCCTAAGACTGCCTGAAAAGAAATACACAGTCTTCGTTGGTGAAATCTTGTATAGAAATAGGGACCTACCCCGGCTGAGCAAGACAGCCGGAGTATAGGATTCTTTAACCAACAGAGAAGCTGTCAATAGCTGGAGCACTGCTCTGAAACATGCCGACCTCCCTGAATCAGGGCCAGTAGTAAAATCCAATTCAAAACGCATTAAACATTCATCATATGGAGGCAGAGCAGTACTGGACCTGGGCTGCCTCTATTATATACAGTATGATGAAATACTGCAGCCTGAATACCAAAAAGACAGCATATAAACACACTACCTACACTTCAGTAGAATCCAGCCTTCTGTCATAAACTGAAATATTTTCATTTAGGAGGAAACCAAACCCAGTCAGCTAGCAGCCACGCGCTGCGAACACTGGGCTGGAAATGGAAATATGCACATTCAGCAGGTAAACAGACAAAGTGTTAATGCAAAACATTAACTGGCATAATATGCATTTTAAAATTTAGCACCCCTGCTGCTTGCAAATGACACATGGGGACACTGGATGCACAACAGTGCACCAACATAGCACCAGCTGGACTACAACACATGAGCAGACATCTCCCTCTTGTGGACACAAATAAGCAGCACAAGTTTCCCTAAACTGTCAAAATCTAAATACTTTACTTCCTCCTACATTTTGATATAAATAAATCTATGTGGATTAATGTAATCAGTGCCTGTAATGTTGGGAAAAGTGTGGTACAGTGAAAAACAATGAGTTGAGTCCATTACCAGCAATGGTGTGTGCATAAAGGCGGCTCCCGAATGTGAAGACATGTAACTCATAGAGTTTGGCAATTTTCTCCAGGAATTCCTTGCAATGCGGTCGTAGTCGTGTGTGGAGCATAGGCTCTCCTCGCCCGAGCTGGAAGTGGAAAATTCCCTGGAGGAAAAAACAAGTATTTAATATGACACAATCACACAACACACAAAAAAAACTGATTTAAGATGAAGCATTTGCTCTTAAGTCAAGAATGTGAAATGAAAAACTGCCTGTACAAATGTGTACTTAATCATTTCTGTTGAAATTTTGCAGTTACAACAAGACAGCAGTTTGATCTTGCTCAGGAGAATAACTCTGAATCCATCCACATCGCGTGTTACATAAATGCAGACGTGTAAACAGTGAAGAGCCAAAACCAGCACCGAGTAACAACCAGCACACAAATTAAAAGGTCTGAGTACAAAAACAATGATTTGTGACAGTGGCATTATGGCAGTACTAAAGTGATACTATGTAACGTATGCAAGAGGAATTATCTCTCTTACAAATAAATATTTTAATACATAACCAATTAAACGCCTTTACTATGTTCAACACACTCCAGGTAACAGTATGCTGATAAGAGGGAATTATACCTTATTAGACATACGCTGGCAGTGCTGTTCAGTGGTGTGGATCAGGGTCTGGTCCAGATCCACCATCAAAACCAGCTTTTTGTTCCGGTGGAGTCTCTGCTGGTCTTCTCTGCCCAGCTGTTCTGCTTGCTGTTGGAGTGAATGAAGATAACACACTGAATATTAGAAAATCAGAGCAACAACACACTTCATGTTTGTGCAAGGCCTCTGTACTGATTTTGTTTTAACAACAATCTATTAATTAAGATAACTATTACAGTTCTGAGGTTATAGCTCTTGATTCTTAATTTTGTGTGTGTGCATATGTTCTTCTGAGTTGCAAGTTACTGCAATATAATATAGGAATGAAGGAATAAATCAAATTGTATTGAACTGAACTATTCCAGGAATAGGCAGGCAGACACACTGGCCTTGAGTTTGAGCAGAAATGAAATAAAATAAAAGAGACCAATCATCCACACTGACCTTGGATCAAATATAATATTCTGCAGTATTTGATTATATATTTACTACATCATTTAAACTGGCAGAGCATAGAAACATTGACCTGCACTGACTCTTTTTTAATGTGCGACTTTATTATTGTATTATACTTGAAATGCATGATGGCATAATAGCCATATTTTGCTGGGATTAATGCCAAGAATTTTTGGCATAAAACCCAGTTTATTTTGAAGACACAAAATACTGGCACAATTTAAAAAAGGTCAATGTAAAATAAAAGATATTCCAATGGGTGAGTACATTGTGCTTCTAAAAGCAATGCACGTGCAGAGATTCTATTGTAATATCTCTGTGTGCATTGCTTTTGAATGAATGTGAAGCGTATCTGCCCTGTCTTCCAGGTATCTCCATCATATGACTCACCTCTGAGCTGACCATCAGCTCAGGGACACTGTGCACCATGGAGACTGTTGCTGTGGAGATGGGAGTTTGCTGGTTCCCATTCGTGCTCTGCAGCCTGAGAGGAAAAAAAAGAAAAAAAGAAGAGTGGGAGTCATGCATTTTGTGTATCTCTTAGGTCCATGAACATATTGCGACTGAGAAGAAAAGCAGCTTTCACAAACATGCACATTTGAATTTGTAAAACCTACGTCTGGTTACTGGTTTGACCTGAGCAAACGTTTGCAGAAAATACTCCAGTGAACAAGTGATTTGGCTGATTGTTGGCAGTTCTACGCTACTTCAGACTCACATTTTTTGTCTATCAATGCAAACCCTGAGTCAAAAACAACTTTCCATTTATCTTTCCAGCAACAACTTTAACAGCAATATTTATAATACCCTGGGATAGCGTTCCTTTAAATCAGTGAACTCTCCTAAATGTATCTTGGCAGGGATTCTTCATGACAGCTGTAAATTTTACAGTTATCAAACTGACAAAAGGCAGAGTGTGAGTGTGAACACTTCATTTGTGACCTGAGTTGTACTCAGCTCTCTCTGTATGATCTCTGGTGCCACCTGATGGCAGCAAATAAAACACAATCTAACACAAATATTCTTGGTCAGTTACAGTTACTGACGCTGGAAGGTGGAAGTTGACCTGGTGCAATTGTAAATATTTTTTATGGTAGGAATGTGAAAATACAAACATCGATATCTTCCACGTAGGTGTGTGTGCATTTCCTTACTGAGTCAGGTCTTGGCCACATTCAGCACATAAACCCTTCATCACTATCGGATGGCTGCATTCCTCTATTCTGACAATGACCCCCCTGGAAAAAAAAAGAATAGAAACATGAGTGTAAATACTTACTGATGCAACAGTAAACCAGTAATAGTGCTTTTGACAGGATTCACATATAAAGAGCATGTTAAATGAAATGTTGGCTTTGTGGCTTGTGTATGTAAGGCAAGTTTATTGAATGTTACATCCTGCAAACCTAGCACTTGTACCACACAGGTTAGCTGTGAGCTTTAACGCTATCAATTAGTGAATCGCTTTGATTGACTGACAAATGTTGCAGTGATTAGTCGAATAATCGATCAGTCAGGAGAAAAACGGTTGAAATAACACAAAATTGTCTGTTTCAGCCTCTTCGCTGTGAGGGCCTACTGCTTTTCTCTGTTATATGTCCCTGTAAACTGCAGATAATAATAAATAATCATTAGTTGCAGGTCAAGTTATCACTTCAGAAAACAAGCTGTAAATCCAGTCAACTAAACATCTGTATTTAAATGGATGAATAGCTCGGCACAATTCACACAGCTGCTTGCTTTGTCATTAGAGCACCACAGTGGCCACTACTGATGTAAACAAACCCTTTATAGCAGTGGAAAACATTACTA
The DNA here is from genome assembly GCA_037833715.1 of Toxotes lorentzi. NCBI lineage: Eukaryota > Metazoa > Chordata > Actinopteri > Toxotidae > Toxotes > Toxotes lorentzi. The sequence goes on from JBBMJY010000005.1 coordinate 16,912,979, forward strand.
AATTGGAATAAGTTGCTGTCGTATTATTAAAAAGCATGTTAAATCAAACTTGAGAGAAGTTCTACTTCTGTTGTTACATGCTTTAAATGTGGGGGCGACGCTTTATAAAAACATTATAAATAGCTAATCTTTTGTTATTCAGTCTAATTACTTCGCGGCCTCCCTGAGACAAACTTTCTCCTCCTCCTCCTCCTTCTTCTTCTTCTTCTGTTGCTGCGGACCCAGTATCTCGCTTCCACTTGATTTTTAAAAGCAGTCACTTTTCACACACAGTCTGGTTCGATATTATTTCAAACTGAGAGTAGTGTACTGTCAAAGCGAGTAGCAGGGATTTTCAAAGTCGGGAGTAAAATTTTACAAGGCGCACCTGAAGGCAGCACAAGCCCTCCTACTCTGACAGGTGTGACAGCAAATCAATGCTGTCAATATTCACCGATATCAAAGGGGTGGAAATAAAAATTATAGTTTTAAATTACCGCAGAGTGGATCGATTCTTATATATTTGCTATACTCCAAAAACCAAGTGGGATTACTGTAAGGCAAAATATTTCAAAAAGTATAAGGACAACTGAATAGCGCTAAATAAAGTATTTGCGGGAGACACCACTTGCTCATAAGTGGCTGCTGAACATCAGTCTTCCCTTATTCTGAAATGACAGGCGAGCAGGTAGAACAACGGCCGATTCACATTCACGTGGACAACAGTAACCTCAGGCCAGTCATCTACCTGTCAACAGGTACACATATCGTGCACGCGAGGGACGGCTGAGTCAAGGCAAACTAAACGAGACAGAACTTCTCGTGGTTTTGCCTTCAAAGTAAATGCGTAATTTAATGTTTTTCCTAAAAGAATGGCTGCAAGTAACCACTCATGAAATCATATAATGTTTTCTGCAATTTCGCTAACAACTGGTTTGATTACCACTATAAATCCAACGAGTAAAAATGGTCAGAAACAGATTATTTAAGGAGCACGCTTTTATTTTGAAGGCCCAGACCAAAGGTCTGCTTGTTTACTTTGACTCGCTTGACACTGGTTAGAGCAAATGCTGTGAGTGATGGTCTGAGTACAGCTAGCAAACAAGCTAACGTTAACTTAGCACATATACTTAGCAATGTTAGCTTGTTAGCTAGCTAACGTTACACTGCGCGTGAAATCAGTACCTGGCACTGCGATAACAAAACTACAGGTGACATGTTACCTGCACTCGTTCCAAGCAGGGGGCAGCAGCTAACATTAGCGAGCTATAGCAAGCAGTGTGACTCACCCGGGAGGTATGACTTGTCCAAGTTGACAACATAGCTCCTTCACTACTCCAGCACGGTCCGATTTCACCTTCTTCTCTGGCAGCCTGGCAACCTCTGCCCCCTGCTCCTGAGGCACGGGAGCACACAGTGCTAGCACAGAGTCAACGTTAACAAGGGACCCGGGTTTGACCTTCCACTCTAGAAGCCGTAGCGGGGGAGCCACGGCCGGCCAGCAGATATCTACCACCTGCACCGCGGGGCCCTCCGCTGCTGCACCGCCGCCACCGCCGCCAGAATCTGCAGGAGGATCCTCCATCTGCCCCACACTCTCCAAAGATCCCTTTAGTTTGTAGCAACGGTCCACTTAAAACCTATCCACTAGACCTCGTAATCCCCCGTGAATCATTAAAACATGCAAACCATTAGAATCAAGGGGAATTAAAACAAATGTGCTTCCGATTTAAATGCACTAGCTTCCACACACTGCTATGTTCGCTCTTCCCGCCCGTAAACAGGAAAGCGCAATACTGCAGCGACACGGGTCGCTTCAGCATCCGGTAGACCACGCAGCCAACTACATGAGAAACACAATTTCCACTGAGGTTTCAAAATAAAATCCCTGCCAAAAATACTAGCGCCACTGAAACGGTTTACCAACTACAGTTTCACTACGTATGTCATGTATTTGCCCCATTGAGTATTTGGAGTGCTTTTTGTTGTGAATATTACCTGAATATTTCTAAGTGCTATAAGAAGACAGACATTACCCGCACGTTTCTTTTTGTGTAGGTAAGCAATTTAACAACTTTTCTTTTGAAGGCCAACCCAAGTTTCCGTTTCGTTCTGGGTAATTTATTCTGGTTGGACAGAGCTCATGATTCTCTATACTGACAGAACTTAAGACAGGCACAAAACAAGCTGCTTTTTACATATGTAGTACAGCACCATGCTGTATACATGACAACATTAATCCCAGCAAAATATGGCTATTATGCCATCATGCATTTTTTTTCTTTTGCAACAACTTGAGGACCATGGAAGCCACAGAGACCTACATGATGTAAGATGATGTAACATAGAAATAATACTATATTAATGTCTCATGTGGCACCGTCGGCGGTGGTACACTATATGTGAAAGCTTTACAATTGTAGGATACTGTTGTGAGCTGTTTTTTTTTTCTTTTAAAATACGCAATGCCCCTCCAGTTTACAATCACACCAGCATGTTATTAAACTGCATTTAAGTGGATTAGACTCAGCCGAGCTAAAGCAAGTTTATTACTATTACTCTCAAGGTCATTTTTTTTTCATCCTACATTGTCTGTTACTGTCAATAATTAATTTTAGAATTGGTTTTTGAGGTTGAAGTTGTGGCTTAAAGGGGAAGGACGAGACATGAATAACAGGCAATTATATTAATAATACAAGGGCATACCTCGGTCCACTCCATACCATCAATGACGTATTAGTTCAGTACCAGAGAGTAGTGTACTATCAAGATACAGCTCTGCCCAGTCCGCATGTCCACCCACTGGTGGAGACTCATATTTAATGCGCTGTGGATAAGCGTAAGCTGACAAGCTATTCCTCATAACGTTAGAAAGGATGAGTGGCCAGTCAGAACTCGTCTTAAAGCTCTGTGGGTTAGGTGGGACCTCACCAAATAAGATAAGATAAGATAAGATAAGATAAGATAAGATAAGATAAGATAAGATCAATCTTTATTGTCATTGCACAATCATACTTTGTACAAAAGTACAACGAAATTATTTTATCTTATCTCACTAAATGTTATTATTGAAGAGGGTTTCTTTCATTTACAGTCTCCCTTTACTCAGAATTGGCTGATGATCGATCTCCTCTGTGAAGATTCGTGCGCAGCTGCTGAGACGTGTGGCTATGAGCATAATTTTGTAACATCCAGAGAAACAGGTGGTATCCATATAACTCATCAGTGTGTTTATCATATAGAGGGAGAATGATGAAATAGAATTTTTACTTAATACTTTCAGTTTTAATAGTTCAAGTTTAACTCTTTTTTACAAGTAGTTTTAATTGCACGATCAATATGTTTTGTAAAAAAAAAAAATCACTTACACTTTTTAAATTAATAAATCAATCTAATCTTATTTTAATTTGACCATTGAAAAAAAAATGTTATGAATGCTAATTACTCTGAGGGCACAATCCAGACTCCATGTGTGCGAGTGTCTGGCAAGAGAAGTTCGACCAACGCACAAAATAAAGCCCCAACTCGGAAACAGGATTCAGGCGAAAGCGGAAGTACGCTGGAGGACACTCGCTTTCGCTTTCTACTCTGCGCTAACCAGGAGTCATGCTAGTTGGTAGCTACCCAGTAATGAAGGAGGCGGTACAAGTTCTCAACTGGACGGACACTTTGAACTTTAATTTATCGCTGTGAGCAAAGCTATTTGATTAACTCGGAAACATGACAGGAGAAGCCCCCAGAGTGGTAAAAATAACGATATTCCTAAATCATTATGAAGTCAGCTAGTTGGCCAACAGCTATCTGCAATTAGCGTAGTTAAGTGCTAACAGTGCTAGCTGGTCATGTTGGCAGCACATACTAATGGACTGATGTAAGGTGCTAAAGAGCTTAAGATGTGTTTTTCAGTAAACCTGACACGCGAGTATGGTTATTTTCACCTTTAAATGAATGTATATTAAGATCGCTAAGCTATCTTTCACAGTTTTCTTGTACTGTTGGCAGCTAAAATTTAGAGGTGACCGGGCATTGATGTCTTTATATTAATGTCAGCATTTAATGACATAGTGTTATAATGTTGGACCAACACAGCTAGCTGTCCCTCCTCATTCACTGCTGTTAGTCACGATGGTGTTGGGGAACAGTCATCAAACTTGTTCTGCTCTGTGTGTGTGTGTGTGTGTGTGTGTGTGTGTGTGTGTGTGTGTGCGTGTGTAACAGAGAGTTTGTTTCAGAGCTCAGGTCCCTGACATTACTGCTATTTCTACATCAATTTGTCAGCTGTGGAGACATTTTGTCCCTCAGATGCAGTCAGCAAACAAAACAGCAAAGTTGCCTGGCTGGTTATATTGGCCTTGATCTAGACCCATCCTCCTCCTCCTCCTCCTGTTTCTTTCCCAACACGCACACACAAACACACACACACACTAGCGTTGTTACACAAACAGTATCTAGGTCTATCAAAGGAAGGTAGCTTGGTGTTGGTAGGATCTTAAGTAGGATCTGGCTCCTCTGAACTATCAGTGACTGTCTGGCTGTCAACTCAGTCAGTCATCAGGTGTTAAATAACCAGCTATTTTGACAACCACCTGAATTGTTTTAAGACATTTTTCTAGTAAAAAAAATGTGAAACATGCCCGAGTTTCAGCTTCTTAATTGTGAGTACTTTCAGGTGTTTTGTATCATTGTAAACTGAAAAAAAAAAAAACATTGGGTTTTCTTGACTGTTGTTTAGATAAAATAAGCATAATGATGACCACCTTGCACTGCAAAAAGATCATCACAGCAGCACCAAAAATCCGCAGGACTCTGCAGGGACACGCGATCACAAGACAAGCACACAAGTAGCATTAACACAAAAATTAGGAACAAATAAAACAGAGAAGGCAGTATGGGTTTTTCAAATACTGGCAGCTCACAGTGTGGACTGCTTAGGGTGAGCAGACTCTGTAAGTGTGAGTTATGGAAAATGAGTCAATCACGAGCAATTGTGTCCTCTATACAAGAGCAAATTATTTTTAATTAAGAAAAATGAGCAGTTCAGATCACAATAATCACAATGAGAATTGAAAAGTGACAAGACCAGAAAGAAATGTAGGAAGAAAACTGCAACTTCTGTAAATGGAAATATGAATAGTTTTCCTGCTGCCTGCTCATGGTGACACAGTTCACCATGGATACAGCGGTGTTGTCTTTGAGGCTGTAAAAACACTTTGTACTCACAGACTTTATCTCAAAGCTGCGCTGACACTGTACAGATGTTGCATCACTCCTGATGATTTATCCAGTGGTAGTTTACTGTTAGTATTTCTGCTCAGACTGTTGCCGCCTTATGACTGGAAAAGTGATGATTACATTCTTGGATTTGATGCGGTGTCAGCAGGTCAGTTTAAACTGAAGATGTTCCTGTTATAAAATTAGACAACACTGTGATAATCAAAAGTTCAGTGGACTATACTGGGGTTGGAACTAGAGTCTGTCCTTATTACACATTATGAGCATAGCAGAGATAAGAGTAAGCATTTTTTTTGTGTGTGTGTTGGAGAGATTCTCATCCAGTGCTTTTGTTTTCTTTAGTTAAGGTTGTGCCTGCATCACACGGCTTTGCTCCGAAGGTACTCACATCCTGGCTCGTCATTCCAAAAAAACAGATTTTTCAGTTCACACAGGTACCAGCCATCCCCTATTGCCAGGTTAGCTTCTGTCCATGGTGATGATGTTGCTGTCTTGATCAAATGGGATGGTTTGCTCCTTTCCAGGGAAGGTAAGCACCAAGGCCTGTTATGGAAGACATTTGTTGGGATCTCTGTCGGCGTACCTGTGGCCGTGGGTGTCCGGTATGCTGTGTCAGAACCCAGAGAGAGGAGGAAGATGAGGATTGTGATAGAAGGATTTGGTCGCTTCTTCAGGTTTGTCAATATCTTTATCTACAGATGTCCCAAATTATTGTGTCCCCCTGTTTAGCATTAATAAGCAGTATATAAGCATTTAACACAATTTATAACACACTATAATTCCATTTTTAGCAACTATAAAGACATTTTAAGTGTTTGTTAAGGATGTAGTATAGTTTTTAATAAAAGAAAAACTAAGTAATGACACTGTCCTTATTAAAATAATTTGCTTTATTTTGGTTTAAGAATCAGAGTCAAGTATGGGCCTAAATACCAGGACTTTCACTCCATTTGTCATTAACGCTTTCAGTGTGTACATTCAGCAACTGAACACTGCTAAACATTCACATACAGGATAAATAATTATAAACAGGCTGCTAATATTATGAATCAGTCACATTCCCGTTCACTTCATGTTACAAAGTCAATCTAAAGCTTTTAAAGTCACCGTGAGCTTCTTATCTGTGTCCTCAGATCTCTCTCTGTGGGACTCCTTATCTCTGTTGACTACTGGTGGACCACCAATGTGGCTCTTCGTGGCCTGGATGAGGTAAGTTCCACGTCATGGCATAAGGTCAGTGTAGGTTTAATCCGTATGGTTTGACCCCTGAATGTGACTGCTGATGAATCTTTCAATCATGTGAGACTCCTTAAGTTTAATTATATCTTACTTATTGCTTAAGTTGTATTTCAATGCAGCATAGAAAGAAGTAGTGTTATATCTTTGTTACTACCGGTCCTGGTCTGGTCAGACTTGGCTGGATGATACATTTTGGATGTGGTTTCTGGAGATTCTGAACTGTTTTCCCAGTGACTCTGTTTGCATTCAGCAAGTGGGGAAAAGGGTCCAGTTTGGCTAATAATGAACCCTACATTCCCAACCCTGATGTTAGGATTATCTGTCAATTCACAGATTAGTTGATGAACAGAAAATTAATCGACAAACTTTGATAATAGATTTGTCGTCGGCTCGTTATAGGCAGTTAATTGGGAAAAAAAAATTCACAATGACAATAATTAGTTGCAATTTAACTAAAATTACAACCAGTTGACTGTTAGTCCACAATGAAAGCTTAGAAAAAAACTACGTAACATCCCTTTAATAATTAACACAAATATTGATTGGTGGCCCTGTGACCTGTTTAGTACCTGTCAGGCCCCTCTCATCCTCCCACCTCCCTTGTACCCCCAGAGATAAAGTAAAAAATATCAAAAAAGAAAGAGAAACTATATTAAAACAGTTGGTTGCATCATGGGTTGGTGGTTTACTGTTGCCTCTGATTATCTGTCACTGTGGGTGTTTTTTTTCTCTGTGCGGACAATCATGTCTTACCTCTGTCCTCCGCTGCTAGAGCAGCCCATCCTACTTGGCTGAGATGTCAGCCTGCCACCAGAGGGCAGCAGACTGCATGGTGGAGGGCGCCATCAGGAACGGCGGAATATACATCAAACTCGGCCAAGGTCTGTGTTCCTTCAACCACCTCCTACCCCCCGAGTACATCCACACCCTGCAGATACTAGAAGACAAGGCCTTGAACAGGAGGTACAAAGAGGTGAGAACTACACCACAAGCAGAGGAACAGGCCTCAGTGAGAGAGACGACATCTCGCGGTTTCTCAGGATGGTGTTTGTGCCTCTTAACAGGTGGACGCTCTCTTCGAAGAAGACTTCAACAAAACCCCAGAGCAGCTTTTTAAATCATTTGACTATGAGCCCATAGCGGCCGCCAGCTTGGCTCAGGTTCATAAGGCAGAGCTGTTTGATGGGACTCCTGTCGCTGTGAAGGTGAGCACTGCTTCTGAGACCAAAAACATAATTTTACTGTCTTTTTTTTGTTTTTTTTGTAAATCAAGCTACATAACAAGAGTTCAAGTCATGAATTCAATGTTTTGTTGTTTCTGGTCTTTTTTGGGGGGTAGACATTCAGAAATTCCCAACATAATCCTTCAAAATCCTGTTTTTGTCCATTTCTGCTCCCCTCAGGTGCAGTACATTGACCTCAGGGATCGTTTTGATGGTGATATCAGAACACTAGAGATCCTGCTGGACATTGTTAAGTTCATGCATCCCAGTTTTGGATTCCGCTGGGTTCTTAAGGTCAGGATATGGTGTTGTGTCTTTGCTGACATAGTGTATGTGTCTGGGAGAAAGACGTTTCACCTTGTATTCATATTGTTTTCATGTCTGCAGGACTTGAAGGGTACACTGGCTCAAGAGCTGGACTTTGAGAATGAGGCCAGGAATTCAGAGAGGTGTGCACAGGAGCTGAAACACTTCAAATTTGTAGTTGTGCCCAAAGTCTTCTGGGAGCAGACTAGTAAGGTGAGGTTATTAGTTATGGTACAAAATAACTGGACATTGATTATGTCTCTCCTTAAATCATTTTTATGTTTTTCTCTCACATCCAAAGAGGGTGCTGACAGCAGAGTTTTGCCATGGCTGCAAAATCAACAACGTGGAAGACATTAAAAGACAAGGCTTAAGTTTGAAAGATGTAAGTTGAAGTTCTCTAGATGATATTAAGAGTCTTATCACAGAAATGCTGGCCGAAATGCTTCATCACATATGTTTCTTGCAGACAGCAGATAAGCTAATTCGAACATTTGCTGAGCAAATATTCTACACTGGTTTCATCCACGCTGATCCTCACCCAGGAAATGGTGAGTACATCAGCGAGCATGTGTGTAAACGTGTTACAGTATGAAAAGGAATACAATTAATCAGATTTAGCATCGGCTCCAAGCACATCTGCATTTGTATTTTCTAACAATTGCTGTTAAGTAGACCATCATCAGGTCTCTGGAGTACCCCTGTGCAATGGACTCAAAGTCAAACTTCATAGTAATGATTAACAAACCAACAGAGCCTAGCTAATATCAGCTTGGCCAATATCAAATGTTTTTTTTTTTTGCAGTGCAGGAGATAAGTCGTTTAGAACCAGTGGTGCTGTTACACAGGGTTATATTGGATTTGACATTTCAAATTTATTGTGAGCTTATAAAATATGATCTTGTGTTATAGATTGAACTACCCAGCACTATAAAATACTTAAGAGTGAGCACCACCTCGACCAGACACAACAAACTCAACTCACACATCAGTTCAACAGTGATAATAATATACGTAATATAAAAGAGTATAACAGGCACAGGGGACTGTTTAGCACTGAGTACTTCTCATTTTGTGATTTCAAGTACATGTTTTTAATTGTAGTTCGATTTAAGAAAAACATCTTCAGTTCAGGGCTTTTTCATGTTGATGCTGCTGAATATCATCAGTGTCGACCAGAGAGCAGTCACAGGTGGATTTATCTATAAACTGTCCCCGTGACTAGATAATCAAATGTGTAGGTGAAAAAACTAAATACTGTCTGATATATTTCTGTACTTGCCATATAGATATTGTTCAACAGAAATTTATGCCACGATCCAAAGTACTGAAATAAATCTGATCCGCCATCTTCCTCATTTTCAGTATGATAGTTTTCTTTGCGTTGACAGTTCTAGTGAGACGAGGTCCTGATAACAAGGCGGAGCTGGTGCTGCTGGACCACGGGTTGTACGAGTACCTCAGTCAACAGTAAGAGCTGCATGAGTCAGTTTAGTAATAACCTCTGAGAATACATTGCTGTTAGCTCTAACTGTGACCTTTGTCCTTAGCAACAGAGTGGCCCTTTGCAAACTGTGGAGGTCCATCGTCCTGCGCAATGAGGTGGCAATGAAGAAATACTCTAATGCACTTGGGGTCAAAGGTGAGGAAACTTAACATCATTCTATGCCAGCAAACGTTACAGATTCCCCTGTTAAGTCTAAAAATCCAGCATCAGAGAATCCAGTTGTCTCCCGATGATGACAGTGCTTTGCCTTCATCTCATTCCTCATCTAATCTGCTCTGCAGAGTACTTCCTCTTCTGCGAGATGCTGCTGCAGCGACCCATCAACATGCGGGAGCTGGGCTTGTCCAACATCCTGAGCAGAGAGGAGACAACCTACATGCGTGAGATGGCCATCCACCGCTTCGAAAGCATCATGCAGGTGCTGAAGTCGATGCCCCGGCCCATGCTGCTGGTGTTCCGGAACATCAACACGGTCCGAAGCATCAACATCACTCTGGGAGCACCGGTGGACCGATACTTTGTCATGGCCAAGAGGTTTGCACAGCCATTCTTTATGTAGTGGTAGTTAGTGGGTAAATAAACCATCGCACAGCACAGCTCCAGGGATTTTAGCCACTGGTGGAGAATTATTTCCAATATGATCACTGTGCTGAACTCAAACGTAGAATGTGTTCCAGCCTCAGAGAGCTCACACACAGTGGATGAGTTTATAAGATGATTCCAGAGTTTCTGGTGCAGCACGGTTAATTTGAGCACTTGAAGGCCGACAAAGCAAGTCGTCAGCATTTCTCCCCCAGACTTGATTCCTGGCAGAGTGGAGGAGGAAGCTTTGGATATAGAGCTTCACATGGGGAAATAAAATTCACAGTAGGTACATGTTAAGAGGAGCAGCAGGTTGTGCACCATGTTGGCAACGTTGATACCGTGTTTCTAAAAATATGATGCTGAATGTCACAAGCATTGTCAACTATTAGTTTCATATATGTGACTTGTTTTCTTCCAGTGCTGTTCGAGGCTGGGGGAAAATTCAGGCAGAGAAGGCAGGGATACTGCCCAGGCTCTGGGTCCTCCGCTGGGTGAGGACAACATGGGAGAGCCTCAAGTTTGAGCTGGCTCTGAGGTAAACACTCATTTGTGTCAGAATTGCTGTAAATGTGTATTTAATCTTTTTTATTTTTGTGACTAAGCCATCTGAAATGAATGACTCCTTCCACAGATCGGAGATGGCAGTGATGCGTCTGACCCGTTCATTCCTGAGCCTGCTGTCGTACTTTGGCCTCATTTCTCTGGACGCTGAAATGTATGAGTACCTGAGGTAGTGCACAGCTCTCCCACTCTGAAGGAAAAGAGACTAAGGACCGTTTCTGAGATAATGCAATCCAACAGCAAGGAGCCTTTACTTGATGTAGCCGCTCCGAGTGCTGCTAGTAATGGTGCTGCTCAGGTGTTATCCACACCAAATCTCATCTGGAGCTGTCTCAGACATGATGTCTTCAAAATGGGTGAGAATATATTGATCTTCAGGTATGTAAAGCACCAACCCCAATCCAGAGTTGACTCCCAGATTCCAGAGTTTCAGAACTTAAAAGCCTATGTTTTTAAATTAAATTAAGGAAAATTAAACTTGTTTTTTTAGGATCTGCACCATTCAGTTTGTTTTAGTGAAATCTTAGTGAAGTAAATCCTTTTGAAATCAAAATTTTAGATGTTTTAAAGCACAGTTTGTTTCAGGGAAACATTTTACTATTTATTCCCCTTATTTTGTAGAAGCTTTAGCAATACATCAACCTGATTCACTGTATTCCATGAGGAATGTGTAACAACTGTACATAAAAAGAGCATAAAGAGGTTATATATTAAACCTCTTTATGCTTCCCCTGGAATATGCAGCCATGAGTACACTGTGCAGGTTAAATGTTTTTAAATTATTTAATAATGTTCATGAAATGTTCTACCTCCTTTTTGTAAAGCATTCCTGTCTGAATCACTCGAAGCTCAACGTGAACAAATTAAAAACTCACACCAGGCTTGTGTTTTCTGGTTTTTGTTTTTTTTTTTACTGATTTTCTTTTGTACAAAATATTCTAAGAAAACACAACTGCCCTCTCTCTTCTTTTTGTCTAATGAGTAAGAAAAACAAATTAGGTTTTCACAGAGATGTCTGTAACAAAACAGCGATATAAAACAGCATTCAGTGGAGGAAACGTGGGAATGTGGCTCAGAAATGAGCTGTTACTCTGTCTATCTCCAGAAGGTCATCCAGGATCTAGAGAGTAAGGACGGATAAAATGAAATCAGAAGATCAAGAAAACCAAGTCGACTGCATTCTCTCTTCTGTCTGTTAGTCTACTTACTATGTCCTGAGTGGTACCAATCTTCTTGGCCAGCTCACTGCGCTCCATGGTACTGAGGTACAAGTACTTGTTGAGGAGTTCGCCATCCAGGATGTTTCTCACGGCATTCTGCAGGCTTCGTCTGTCACTGTGCAGCATTCTGGACGTGGGACACACATGGGGCAATTAATATCAGGTCAACAGTAACACAGTAACACTGCCTTTGCAGCGTCTTTATGCAAATCAAAACATGATCCCATCTTTGAACAGTGACACCTAATGTGTGATTGGTAAGGTGGAGTAGGCAGATGTGAACCTGAAGGCCTTTGGGTTCAGACCAGCATGATGAGGCAGCATGGTGGTAAGAGCGTTCTGTAACATCAGCAGTCGTCGGTACGTTTTCTCCTGCATGGGCAGAAGCAGGCCGACTCCTCCATCCAGGGTTGCTATGGAAACGCAGATAAACATGGTTTAGTCCACACTCAACATCAGGATGTTTAAAGCTCTCACACTTCTTTCCAAGAGCATCAATTCAGCAGGATTACAGTTCTATAATTTTCATGTGCTCTCAACTGATGCTTTTACTTTGTAAATTATCTTTTTATATATTGCTGTTTTGTTTCACTATCTCTGAAGTGTAACTGTTGGTGTTCATACACGTCCAGCATTTGCTGACATGAAAGAACATTAACTTTCCCAAATCACTGTAGAAAACGATCTACTTTTCTCTACATCCTACTCAGGGCAGCTTCTAATCATGAGATGTGGGGTTGAACTGGATCAGAGCCCACAGGGGCTGAGCTCTGCCTCCTGACTCAGCTCCGTCTCCTTCAGTATCACAGTGCTACCAACTCTTTTGACTTGAAACACTTGCTTTCAGATGCAATCTCAACACAACACATCCTTAAAAAAAAAAGTGTCAACAAAAGCCATGTGAAACCAGAGTCTCACCAAACCAGGTGATGTGCTTGTTGTCCCAGGTCAGAGATTTCTTGCTGCCAGCGTCCAGCGCTCCTCTGCACGGCATCCGCCAGAAAGTGTTAATGTGAGCGCCCACGTTAAAGTCTGCTCGCCTCAGCAGACGCATGCCTCCAAAGCTCTCTTTAGCTGCAGACGCAGAGCACAAACGACATGGCTGGATGTGCATTTGATGCTGACTCGCATTGCATTTGAATATGCAGTTCAGCACAGTGATCACAGTAGTATTTGTCCACCAGAAGTTAAACTTGTTGTTGTAACTTAAATATACTTTGCACAACAAATCTCAGCTTTTAGTCGACACTTACCTTCAGGTAAATACATATATACATAGAGGTTCTTGTCTCGATCTGACACTGAAAGGAAAATAAAAAAAGTTAGAACAGAGGGATTTTTTTTGTTTTTTTGGAAGTTTAATTGAATTTTCTTCCAAAGGGCATTACAAAAATTACCCAGGAATCCAAGCTGGTTGTTGTCCACCATGAATTCGATGCTGTAAACTTCCAGAGGCTTTGCATCCTGGTGCCAAAACAAGAAGAAAACGCTTACATCCCAATGAAGGCAGCTACGCTCTCTGAACACAGCTGCCAGAACTGCTCTGAATCCAAATACCCACAGGAGGCACTTCATCAATATTCACTTGTACATCTTAATCAATAAACAATCCCCTGCTTCTACAGCAGCCTACAGGTTAATCTCCCTCTGCTCTTGAATACAACACTTAAACATGCTCGTTTGTAAACTCTCCCAGCCTCAACTCTAACTCAGAAGAAGAAGGAATTAAACTTATGGGTCTGAGTTCAGTCACGATTGTGTTTTTCATCAGCTGTGACAGTGGTGTGGGTCACTCACCCTGCTGACCAGTGACAGGGTTTTACTCTCCTCCTGGTAGCGGAGCAGCGAGATGCTCTTCATCAGGTCGGCAGCCAGGATGAAGTTCTTGATGCTGAACATCTGGTGGATGTAGAGCTGAGTGTCGATGAAGGCCATGCCTGTCAGGTCGTTGTCCTTCAGGACCCACAGGAAGATCTGCGGGAACACAGCGGCTATTACACCCTGAATCATTCGTCAATAATGTTTTCACTAATTTACAGCTAAGTGAATTGCAGTTTTGGCATTTTGCAGAATTGACGTTGAGACCTTCTGTCCGATGGCTGAGACCAGGTATCCGTGGCAGTGACACAGAGCCGTCACCGGTCCCTTCTGTTCCTTCTCATACAGCACTTTGAACTTGTTCTTGGTGAGGGGCTGGCCTGGCTCTGGCACGACTTCAATCACATCCAGGATCAAAATCTGAACACAAGAATCAAACCTGGTCAAATTCTCAAATGACAGACGCGAAGCTGCCTCACTTCTTCAGAGAGAACTGTGAGTTTGAGGCTTCACAGCACAAGCAGAGAGTCTGTGTGTGTGTGCTGCTCACCCGGCCCCTGCAGGTGACCTCCTCCCCCTGCATCAGGCACGTCCCTGCTGCGATGTAGCCCTTCAGTCCTGATACTGTCTCCTGACTCCTGAGTGCAACCGTCTTCATGCAGGTCACATGTTCCCACTCCTCCAGGTCGATCCTTATGGAGACAGAGAGGAAGGGTAGAGTCACACTTACCAGCTTCTAGCAGCAATACAATGTGTTCCTGTGTTAGATTATTAGGATTATACAGTGTATTATTACTAAGATTAGATGGAAGATTCACAGGAAACACAGGGGGAGACTGAGGGACACTCTGTGCTTGACGTCACATTTACATTAAATCTGCAGGTCTTACACTGTGTGTGCACAGGCAGTAGTGACAGCAGCACTTCAGCCCATCAGAGTGTATACAGGATGCGTTCAGAGTCACTGACAGTGTTCAAAGTCCAGCACACACACCTGAGGCCTAAAAGGGTGTTTAGGGTTACATGCCTAATGATTTCCTGTCCAAGGCTGCAAAGTCATCTAAATTTGTTAGTTTACTCCACTCAGTAACAAACCTAAACCTAGTGACATGTTATTAGCAGCGTTATATCTTAATACATGTACTGTACACAGACAACTTCAGACTTAGTATGTTTTGTTATTTGGCTCTTGATGTTTTTTTGGTGGAGCATCTTTGGCAGACTGTCACATTTCCACACTTGCATAAAGCTTCATATTACATGTCAGTAAACCGCCTCAGACTGAGCCACCTACATATTCTCACACAGTCAGTGCATGTGATGCTGAAACTCTGTAGCCCAGACTTACTGATACGCCTCAGCTGCTCACAGAGAGACCCTCAGTAGTTAATGATAATACAGAGCAGATAAATGACCTGGGACTTGGACAAATGACCCAACACTTCCAACTGATTCTCACTGAAATGAGGGAGCGCAGCCATGAGAGACTAAGCTAATTGTCTACAGCTTAAATTAATGACCCAAGATTTTCAATTAATTCAGGGAAAAGAATGCTGGCACGAGGTTGTGTGGACCTCCTTATTCATGGGCACCTAATGGCTGCACTGTTCTTCAAAGGCCTGCAACGTATAAAGGAAAGAGCTTTTACCGTGTGTTGGGAATGGCCTCCCAGCTGACAGGAGAGATGAGCTGGATGGAGAACTTCTCCTGCTGAGGATTAATGTAACGCTCGTCTGCAGGATGACAGCAACATATTCACATATTATGTGAAGAAGGAAAATAAACAAACAGCTAAATAGGTTTAGAAAAGAAACCTTTCATACAACTGACTCATCAAAGTATTCATTCATACTGCTTCTACTTAGATTAGCTGAACGACTTTCAATCATTCATCAGTTTCTTTTATCTGTTTCAACTTTTTAAGTTAGATAATTACTTCCACTGCTTATTCGTTACTTGTAGCCATTTATTAATAGCTTCTAGCTACTGTTTTGACCATTTATCCATTTCATTTAGCTAACGACTTAAAGTGTTTATAAATTATGTGCGTATCTTCCTGTCTGACCTCGTTCGATGACTTCGTACTCCTTCTCCTCTCCGGTCATCCTGGGGATGCGAGTGCAGGGCTCTTTCACACTGGTGCACACAGCATAAACCTGAGAGGGAGGCAATCCACAGTCACACACAAAAACCTCACTTCAAAGACTGATCCTTTCAAAGTCACCCTCATTGATTTTTTTTTTCCAGTAAGAAAACTTTAAGGCCAGAGGGCTTTCATCTTCAACTTTTCAAAGCAGCTCGATCGATTTGCTTTTAGTTTGCATCGCGTTATGTAAGTGGAGGTGTGTGAGTCCAGGGAATGTGTCTCAGCCTGAATTTGTGTCACGTCGCTGCTTTGGTGCCTCTCGTGCCACGTGGGCCGAGTGAGAGGAGCCTTGCCTTCGATTCCACGTGGTAGGAGACGTAGTGGATGGTGCACCTCAGTGGGATTTTTCTGACAGGCCACGGGGCGTCGTAGGACAGATATGTGGGCAGGACGCTGATCCTCAGCTCGCCCTGTGGGAAAACACACACACAAGAAACCAGAAAGAGAGAAAAAAGAGAGGAAAAAAAACAGAAAGTTAACATGAATAAAATGAGCACCTACAAGGCGATCATGCTTGAACCACTACAGCAACAACATAGAAAATATCAGCTTTTTTAAGTAAAATGACAGGGCTACCACAAAATGTAAGGTGAGAAGTTACTTATGACTCCTGAGCTGCTTTAAATTCTGGTGTGTGCTGCTAATGGCAGATAGAAGCTAAGGATTACGCTGCTGTGAAAACTGCAGCTTACACTAATAACTGCAAGAACTAGAAGCTCGAGATTTCTATCAATTTGCTTTTTTAAGGGCCCTAAAATACCGACAATTCTCAACTGAAGATGTACCGTATGTTTTAGGGTCTATTGTTTTCTTTTCCTTTAACAGTTAAAAGCCTCTAAAGACCAAAAACATTAACTACTTAAGTCTAATGAGATCCTCATCATGTTCCAGTCATACGTGTGTTAAATCTTATCCAAATTCTCATGTTTCTGTTTCAGATCAGAGTTGGAGTTTTAATTTTAAGAGACCAGATTGAGAGGAGAGTGTTCCAGGGTCCAAACACCTACCTGTTTGTTGAAGTAGAGGAAACCTTTGGGGCAGTTAATGTTGTGGAAGGGGGAGAAAGACTCGATGGAGCCATCAATGGTCATGGGGTGAAGCCTCATCGCTCCCCGAGAGGTGACCAGCATCCAATGAGGAGACGGACCACAGATGAACACCTGAAAATGTAGAAAACGACGTAGCTTATCAAATACGTGACAGGGATGTCAAAGCTCTCGAAGCGTGGATGTTGGTCCTGAACAAGTTGTTTTTTTAATTGCCCTCCTTACCCCTGAGTATCCAGAGATGTCCTCAAAGTATCTGAACCTGGCAATGCGACTTTTCACAGCTGAACTCTCCTCGCTGACGCCGCTCTCTGCCTTCTTATCTTTCTTGAGCTTTGATTTCTTTTCTCTGAAGTTAATGTTGTGGGGCACCTGCGCGGGGTAGAACAACACCGTTAAGGTTCACTTGACCCAGAGCTCACTCGATTTAGTCCACCTTAATCGGCCTTAGCTCTTACTTTTTTGAAGCGGACTTTCAGGTTGTTTTGTGGCTGCTGTTGATCATACGGGAACGCCTCATAGATCAGAAGCTCCTGTTCCACATGAACCTAGAAAACAAGCAAACATTAACATTCAGTTTTTTATTTTCTTTTTATGAAGCATGTTAGTCAAGTGAAACCTCAAATGTAAACTCACCAGTAAATATGGTCTGCTGTGATTGTTACCCAGTGAAACCAAAGCCACCTCTTTGACTAATGGGATCTCTCCTTGCCGTGTTACTTCTTCCTTTTTACCGTCCCCCTGTGTTGCTGATTGGCCAGAGGAGCTGTCAACCAGCACCCTCTGACCAACTGGGAAGTTCTTCACCAGGAACACCAGCCGCCAGTCTGGCAGCTGGTAAATCTGTTCAAATAAAAACAAGGACCAGGAAAAAGTCAGTGTAGGAATAACATTAAAGCACACCATCTCTGATGAATATACTGTGTATAATCGTATGATGTTACATATGCGCCGTACCTCCATGACGCCATTCTCCCTGATGATCAAGCACCAGTGTGTGGGCTCTGCTTTACTCGAGCCTCCCTCACTTCCAGAGGGAGCTTGTGACATGGAGCTGCGGCTCATTTCCTCCTTTGCGGGTGCTGAGCTGGCGTTGGAGTCTCCATACAGCATTTCCTCCTCATCATCCACTGTGTTACTACACACACATTTCACAACAATCAGCCCAATCAGCCCTTACATTAATAGGAAGTCTTGCGGCTGGCTGGGTGTTTCAGTAAGGACGTGATGTGAGTTGTTACCTGAGGTCCTGGATGATGGTCTCTGCCTCGGACTGACTCCTGATGATGGTGTCCTCTTTGATGGAGCAGCTGACTTTGTTTTCTGTGGTGAACATGCCGCTCACGTCTCGGTACGCACACAGTGTGATCACACGGGATTGCTGTGGAACGAGAAGCAGTTTTCAGCCAAATTTATTTCTGTTAAAAGCTATTTAAAAGACTTATGAGAATCTGGCTTCCAAATGTCGGAGTGTAATGATGCTCTGTTTATGCATATTGCACAGAAATCAAATTAGTGATGTGATTAGTGTGATTAGCTGTAGCTGAGCTGGACACTTTTTCTTGATAGCTTCAGTGTGGCCAGCAGGGGGCGTGTTTGACTAATAAAACCCTACTGTAAAGAGTGATGAGCATGATTTGCTCACCGTGGGGATCTGTGGTTTCTGCAGAGCCAGCCGATGTGTCTTCCCCATATATGAGTCAATCTTCAGCACAAACATGGTGACTACTCCCTCTGCAGTCATGATTACCACATAAGGGTCAGCCACAGAGCAATGCACTATGGGAGAGCCCAGGTCCACTGGGATGAAGTGGAGCTGGGTCACTGAAAGCAGAATTGAAAAAAAGCATGTCAGTGAAACAGCATATTAATTAATGCTACTTATACATATATCATCCTACTGTAACAACCGAACATAAAAATCTAATTATTGCTCAGATTTTTTTGCGACTTTTTCTAAATTTTTCGGTCTCATTTTACCTCCTTCCAGCAGTCGAATACCCATGGGTGAGACCTGGATGATGTACTTGTTGTCACCAATGTTTCCAGCGAACACAGTGGGTCCCTGGGTGGCGAAACCACTGGTGTCCAGCTCCATGATCTCCTGACCAGTCTGAAGGATCTACACAAAAAACGCAGTTTTAGTTTATACAAAACCACAGACAAGTTCTGTTAAAACATTTATCTTTGCATTTGTTCCTATCAAAATTACAAGACATCAGCTGTGCATTGATGTGAGTTTCTTACCATGGTCGAATCTTCTCTGCTGAGAATGAGAAAGCCGTGCTTCTTTGTATCATCCTCTAGCGGAGGCTCAGTCTTCTCCTCCTCCTCTTTTTCCTTCTCCTCCTTCTCTTTTTCTCCCTCTTCACCATCCTCACTGGTCTCTGTCTCTGCCTCGTCCTCTATCTCATCGGTTTTTACAGCCTGGGAAAAGATCAAAAACATCCAACAGTTAAAAAAGCAGGTGCCACTATACATGACTGAACACTGATTATTCATTAGTGAAAACCTTAAGCTATTAAGCAGAAATACTCAGTACTTTTTTGTCCTCCTTGACCTCATTTGAGATGACCGTCCACATGTCGTGGCAACCTGGCAACTCAAATGTAGTGACTACTTGGGGTCGGATGCTTCTCTGAGAACAGAATGGAAACAAATCAAATCACGTGAAAGAAAGAAAGAAAAAACCGGGAACAAAATTCTAGTGCTGTGACTCGCACAAGATTCTGCTCTGTGCATTTAAATGTGACAACTCTGTGTCTGGGGTGTTTACAGGCTACTCCGTCGATCTCTGAGGCAGCCCTGGTAGACCCAGACTTCTTCACTATAGCACCGTCACTGGACCTGGGGCAGATGGCCCTCACGACCTCAGGTTTTAGGACGGTGCGGTAACAATAGTCATGCACACGCCTGTCTAAGAACACATGCAAGGAAACAGTCACATTGAATGGGGAGGATTCACCTGAAGTACAGACAGTGCACCGTTCTTGCCGTAACCAGAGCACACTACAACCTCCAGGTCAGGCTCAGGGTTGGTCTGGAACTGTGGGTAGGAGGAAATCAAAGTCAGCAACCTCTAATACAATTAGCAACACTAACCAGATCTGTCTACAGAGACACTCGGAGGTGTTTCAAATGTCTGTACCTCTTCTGACAAGAAAGCAGGTTCACCCATGGAGGCGTTCGCACAAGGTCCAATGTTGAGTATGCTATCACACACCTGTAACCAAAGACCTCTCAGTCATACTCCACAAAGATCTGCATTTACATAAAAAGCCAAAATGCTTCAGGGTTTTGCTACCTCAAAGGAGTAGGTGGCCAGCTGAGTGCCTGACTGGGCCTCACTTCCATACACTTCAATCTCATCCACCTCATCTGTCAAAACAAAGATGTTATAATACCACACACACAGATCAGCAGATCACGCACATATCAAAAATAGAAGCTTGAACATACCGGTCCAGTTGGTGGAAGATTCCACTCGCTTCTTTTTGCTTGGCGGTTCCTCCTGGAGTTCATTAGCAAAGATTTAGAGCAAAGAACATGTTCATATCAAACTGTCTGAATGAAGCAAGAATCCTTCCAAGTACAGTGTGTGCTGTACACACTGACTCTGAAAGACCAACAAGTGCCTGATCTGCACTAACTGCTGCAACTAGAAAAGCATAAAGCAAAATGAAAATAAAGATTTCAGCAATGCTTCACAACAACAACAGGCCAAAGTAAAATGAACTCACTTGTTTGTCTTTATCCTTCTCTTTCTCTTTTTCTTTGTCCAGCTTTTCTTTACCCTCCTCAGGTGGAGTCTCCTGAAGCTTCTCTGTGTACTTCAGGAGCAGAGAGTTTCCGAGGCGGGAACCGAGGAAAAGGTAGCCGGGCTCCATGGTCACCATCTGCAGGAGGAAAAGCCAGCAATGTGAGACATCAGTATGACAAAAAGTCTATATATGAATCCTCTAAAAGCTGACAAACATTGCATATATTCAGTATTTCTTTTACATCTCTAAAATGTCAGTTGTAACAGTCTATCTATTTGGGAGTTTTTTTCTGATTTTAACTTTTTTTCTCTCTGTTAATACTTTTTTTTTTGTAAAACGTATAAATTCTGCAGCGGTCGGCAGCTTTATTCTTAAAATACTGGTATGAGCCTTCAAGCCCCATGTCAATCAAAGTCTAATATGTCCTGCCTTTTGTGTTTGTCCACACAAAGGACAAAGGACAGGCGTCTCAATACAACAGAGACTTCCTGTATCATCAGACCAATTTTGCTCACAGCTACAGAGAGAACTTACACATGTTGTCAGGACGCTGGCAGCAGCTTTGTCAAAGTGGAAAGCTCGGACACTCCTCATGCCGTCGGTAATGAGGGTTAACACGTAACTGAAAGACAAATAGAAAATAGTCAGAGAGGAAACATAAACTATCAACACTGTTCACCTGTGTCTTACTGGTAATTACAATGACTCACATTTCCCCTCCTTTCAAAGAGATGACCATCTTATCATAGGCAATAAAGTCAGACTGGGAACAGTCTAGTGTGATCTTCACTTCATCCTGTACACCTGCGCAACCAAAACACATGTACATCAAAAAACAGAAAATGCTGTATATATTAACAAGGCCAGATATAGTACAGGTGTGTGTTTTCAGATCATCATACTCACGCAGTGGGAAGGCTGTGGTCCCAGTTGTCTGAGAGTTGAGAGAGACTCCATATGGTGGAACACTCTGGTTCAAATACAGCAATGAATTCACAGCAAACACCACCACACCACCTAGAAAGATTTGATGATGAGCTCAGGACTCTCGGGAGCAGCAACACCTCACACTTTAACCACACAACACACCTCCTCACACAGTGTAATTTTTTTTTATCTTTATGGTAAAATGGGAACTTCGAGACCACACGGTTGATACTTGGTGACAAAAGAGAGGATTCACTGAGCTCACCAATGGGTTTGGGAACAGCCATGACTTGCGTGCAGTCAAAAGGCAGGTTACTGAGAGACCAGATGACAGGATGGACCTTTTGCATGATGTTGAGGGAGATGGCGACGATGCTACAAGTGTCCTGACGCACAGCCACACGTCTGGCAGAGTGACAAAAGACAGAAGTTAAATTCTAAATCAAACAGAAACTCGCTCTTGCTAACAGCTCAGAATATCACATAAAAACAATGTTTTTTATTATAGCTGATGTTGTGTTAATGTTGTGTTGCACTGACCCAGGCCACGTCTGGTTGGGCTCAAACAGGATGAGCAGCGTGGGCTCATAGTAGCCATGCAGGAACTTCATGTCTATGATGTTTAGCAGCTTCTCGTCCAGCTCACGGACATCAATGATGTAGCTGGGCAGGAAGCTGGATTTGGGTCTGCAGATGAGACACAGAGACAGTGTTGTGTTCAACATGGCCAGACAACCTTTGAGTGTTAGAGTAAACTCTAATGGCAGCAGGACAAAAGAGGAAAAGTTTAGTTTTTGGGACACAGGAGCCCATCAGATACTAAAAGACGTTAATGAGCAGAGCGTGTAGGGGAATGCAGACCCACCCTTCTCCAACTCCACCTTCCTGTTCATCAGTTAGAGTGTCCTTTCTGAACGGCAACACCACGAGTTTGGTGCCATAAACGAGCATTACAGCACAGCGATTCTCTGGATCCACACGGACAATGGGGATATGTACATTTTGTACAAAGCCATCCTGAAAATGTAACAATCCAAATTAGTTAAATAATTCACTCAATTGTGCTTTTAAATATTTACCCCAATTCAGAGAGATATTTCACATATTATCTAAGTTCATGTTTCTACATACTCTGAGCTCTGGCTCCTCAAAGTAATGAAGGGACAGTGTCTTCAGGTCATGTGTCCCAGGGTCATACTCCACTACAGACAACTGGAAAGGGAACAAACACAGCCAGGAGGTAAGTCAAAAACAATTCTAGGCAGTTGACAATTCAGTGAACAGCAGTGCACAGCTTAGATGGTAATACCTTGGCATCTTTGAAACTGAGAAGGAGTGCGTCTCTGCTGGCTCCCACAAGCTGCACACTGGCCATGGACATAACACTGCCAAAAAGAGAAAAGGATGCCACCTGCTCCAGCTTCTCCTTCCGCGATTTGGAATCTGCAGGTGGAGGACAGAGTGAAGCTGAACCACAGATACACTCATATAAGTTTATATAATTTATCAGGAGTAAATGTTGTTTGCTTTGAGAATGAAGACCAGACTTACCTGAAGACTTGTCAGCCTTTGATGTACTCTGAAATGATGACAGAAATGTTAAACCTATCTATCTGAAACAATTTGAGCTGATAAAACTTGACAGAATGAAACAAGCCAAGTGGATACTTGTAGTTACCTCCACATCATGGATAATCCTGTAGACAAAGAGCTGAGATGTCCCAGCAACAACCAAGTTCTTCTCCTTACTGGATATAAAGTTGCAGTAGACAGAAAACTCCACTGCAGTGGGGGTGTGGGCTTGCCTGTACACAGCATACATCCTGGACAGTTGCTCTCAGCATCTGACAGGTGAGAACATTCATGTCAAGTTTTCTACAGTTTGCCACTGTTCAGTTTAAATACACAGGATAAACCAAACATTCACTCTCCACATCATCCTCCACAGTAAACTGAAGTGTGTAGTGGTAACTGGGAAGTATGAAACAATGTTGAACTGAGACTTAGTTATTTCATGAACTGTAAGTAACCTACATTCCGAATATAACATAAGACTCAACCTTTCAAGAAACGTTGTTTTGTTTTATTGCCGCGTGTTGTTGCTGAAACACAGTAAACTTTTAGATTTTGTTATCGCGTTTTGCTTAACGTTTTCATCAGTCTACTTCACTCATGCATGCACAGATATACTACATTAAACTATCCTTTGCTGTGGCTATCTGATACACTAAGATTAAGACATTCTTGACACTGATGAAAACACATGCTCCAACATTAAATACACGCAAGCTCTATTCTACTACAGGCAGCGTTAGCGTTTAATTATGTCTGCTAAGTTAGATTATCAGCTTTCACTCTCATAGCTAATTAATTTAAAGAGACGTGCAAGTAGCACTAGCCGTCCAGTAATATTGTTATAACCAGTGTGTGACTAACACAGTTTCAGTTAGCTTCGGATAACGAATGTATGGAAAAGCCGGTAACGTTAGCGATGTTAGCTACGGGCTAATGTCCCCATTTGTAGCTAGCATATTAGCTGGCATGGCACAGCGCCTGCACCGGACTCAAGTTTATTGCCAAGTCTTTGCAATTCACGAGTTAAACATGTCCACGTACCTATAGCAAACACGTTATCAGAATTTGTTGCTTTATTGTTCCTTCCTCTGTTCACATTTAGGGTGTCATACTGTGATTTACTAACTTAAGCTATCTATCCGATAGCTAGGTAAGCTAGCAGTTACAAGTCGTTGTCTTGCGGCTGCGCGATTCTTCTTCTTCGGCCTTTGTTTTTCCGGCAGACTGGCTGCTCCGAGGCGCATTGCTGCCCCCACAGTTCAACATTTTGGGAAGAGCTGGATTTCACCGGTTTGTTAGTACATTTTAAAAGAAAAGTAGAAAATACTTTACACACACACACACAAAACAAATAAGTATGATGCACAAAAAGTGCACCTGTCATCTAAAGCTAAAATTTGGTTGACCTTGTGCACAAATTACCCTCAGCTTCACTTTAATTTTATTTTTTAATATAAAAAAACTGTCTGGAAAAGCTGTACACAAAAGTCACATTTTAATTTAATCTACATTCCTATATAGAGATTGTTGTAGTGTGTCAATTTAATCATATAATAACAGTAGTGAAACCACAGGCCCAGTACAGCGTTATATTTAATGTTATGAAGAGAGATACAGCTAAACAAGCTGGTCAGGCGAGCTGGACTCTGTGGTGACAAGGAGACAAGGACAGATAGGAGGGCCCTGTGCACACCGCTGTCTTTCATGGACAGTGAGTCACCCACTGCACACCCAGCATAATGAAGCAGAGGAGTATGTTCAGTGGCAGGTTGCTGTCACAGAGCTGCTCAGTGTACAGACTCAGGACATCCTCTGTCCATACAGCCAGGCACGAGGCCTGATGCTCTCACCTCTGCTCTGTTTTTGCTTTATTTCTCTGGCTATATTAACTCTACTTATTATGCACTCCAGCTCACTTTATTTACTGTTATTATTTATCAACTGCATCAACAATGTCATTTGAACAAGACCTTCTAGTTCGCGTATTTAGTATCTTATGTTTATGTATAGAGCAGTTGCTCTATACAGGCTAATTTTTATTGTGTTTTGCAAAATGTTTATTGTTTGTATGTGATTGTGTGTAGTATAAGCTACTGGACACTTCATTTTCTGTCTGAATCAATGAAGTATCTGTTAATCGATCACCAAAGACTGATTCCACAGAATGTTCCCTTGAAACTCTTAATGGTTGCTCATTTCAAGATGAAGAATAAGGAATAAGGGAACTGGAATATGAGACTCAAGCTCCATCATATTTTGTTTTATTAAATAACAATACACATTCTTTCAGAGTGCAGGGTGCGACATGAGGAAGGTACAATAGAGTAATGATGCTGTAGCTTGACAACTAAACTGAACCTGAAAGAAAACATAAAATATGTAGGTCACATTCAGCTGGTCAATCTGTGTAGATGCACAAACTAATTAACTGGTAAAAAAAAAAAAAAAAAAAAAAAAAAAACCTATTAACACATTAACCTCCTACTGATAGAAACAGATAGAAGCATTTCCAGCACACTCCAAATCAAAACTGTCATTTAACAAAACTACCTGTATTAAGAAAAAACAAGAACTATATGCAGCAGATAACTTATGGTTGAATTTAAAATCCCAATTACAACATATTTTGGATGCATCCACCTTTAAACAAGGATTGTAAACACTGGAATACATGATCACTGCCAAACAACACGAAACTACTACAAGCACAATGTCATTTGATAAGTGCTAAGTCACACCTGTTTAAAGGCTTATTGTACTGTAAGGGAACGTTTAAAGTTTTTTAATTAAAATGTGTGAGTTCAGCTGTTTGAATTTCTCTTGATAAGACTTGATTAAACTGAAGAACTGAAAGTAGAGCAACTAATGAAACAGTCAACAGCAAATTACTTTATAAAACTTTGATCATTAAAGAAAAAAAATACCAACTGTACACTATAACACATTAGCCCTTTATAAATCAAATGCACTTTTTTTTTTTTTAAATAAAGGCACAATACAAAAAAAAAAAGAAGTCCCTTCTCCAAATTTAATGGCTATAATCTAACAGATAATCAGCTTCCTCAGCGGTGGATTCTCTGGCATGTAATGAGATACTCTGGAAAAGCCTGCGTGTCATTGAAGATGACAAACATAGACGGGTTGGTAATGTCGTCTGTCACACTGTCGTATCTGAGGGGAATATCACTGGTCTCCTTCAGCGGGGCGGTCTTCATTGAATGGCAGCCTTTGGTGAAGTCTCCCGTTAGAACCTTTGACACAAAAATAAACTTGTGTCCGTCTGCGTTTGGGGGTGAGTACTGATCCTGGACAGACAGTGCAGAGTTGACAGCAAAATACACTCCTTGACCATAGACGGTGGCTGTGTGGAGAAATCATCATGTCAGAGATTGTTAATCAAGATGTGACAAACTCAGTCAAAAAGCAAAACGGTGTTATTCAAAAACTTACCATTCTTTCCACAGAAGCTTCTGTTGAATCCATGAACACATATCTCTTTAACACTGCTCTCACTTGTGCCATGATATAGAGTCCGTTCAACTTCTGGGTACAAGGCACGCTGTAGTATGCTCGCCTTCTTTAACTTGTACTGATTGTACAGCAGTCGGTTTATGAGCTTCTCCACCTGGAGAAAAACTTCCATGTTATTACAGACACACTTCATAAATGCTGGATCTCCTGTATGCTAATGCCATGGATGCCTATGACGCCAAAGCCCCAGCCACCCACCCCCCCTGGACAGGTCAGACCACAACTTAGTCATGATGACTCCCAGGTATGTCCCTCTTGTGAGAAGGCAGCCCGTGCACACCAGGACTGTGAGGAGGTGGACACAGGAGGCTGCTGAGGC